>CABPRJ010000476.1:2459762-2859035 GCA_902439185.1 Cinara cedri
AAAACTACAATTCAGATACTTACGAATTAGATAAAGATTTATCTATATTAATATTCTTATATTTTACTCTAAGATGTTGCTTGAAATTATTATTTAGACAATTGAAATGTTTCGATTCTAAATAATCAACAAATTGCTTTACTTTTTTACACGATTTACATGCAAATTGATAAATTACTTGTTTTGTGTACTTAAGTTAATTTTGTGTATTTTCAGTTACGTTAAATTTTGGTTGACGTGCGATGGTAAATTTTCCTAATTCTATATTTTATTATTGCTAAATCTTTAATTTTTTATAAAATTTATAAGCAATACTTTTTGAGTTTTAAGAGATAGAATTTATCCAATCCAACTTATCTACTTTTAGACCGGGTTGCCAAGCTGTATATTATTAGTTTAAATTAAACGTTGTTATAAGTTACGATTTTTTTTTTTTTGTTTTCCGTTTTATTTTTGCTTTGGCTCGTGATGGAAGAAGGCCACAAAAAAAAAGGTTGAAAAAAATAATTTAAATGTTGATAATAGATTTGATGAAGCCATTTTTCGGTCATAGCTCATTTTCAGACTATTGCCTACGACCTAAATATAAAATTAATATAATTTTTAGTTTTGTATGTATATATTATATATATAAAGCTATGGGGAGGAGTGATTTCTCTCATCGCCTCCCCTTCTCAAATACACCACTGACTATTTAACATAATTATCATCTATGTGTAAATCGCTTTACTGAAAAACGTTGTGTAATTTCGGTTCTTAACGTTAGATTAGGTTAGGTATAAGTTAAGACGAACCGTATGTTGTGTATACACGTGAATTTTACTAACTTTACTAACGACTTATTAATATGTTGTTGACTATATTTTGAAACGGTAATTTACGTTGCATATAGAATGTCCACGATCTTCGTGAAAACGTCATATTACGATATTGATAATTATTATTTTGATATAATAGTTTTTTTAATAAAATATTATTGATATAATCGGTACTATATTATAATAATTGGCGTCTGATAATTTCTATAATATACTGATTCGTATAATATATTGAAGTAAATTTAACACAATTCTCGAATCATGGCAAACAAATTTTGAAATAATTCGTAAATTTTTCTCTAATGCGATAATTTCGATTTTTAAAATAAATATCCTGTTGTTTATAGTGTATAATATATTATAAAGGTACTTTACGAATATTTTACACTTATCAAATTTTTGTTCGATTAACCGGTTATATAATATATTAATATATAACTAATAAAATAGTATTCTGTATTATTTGTAAATTCTTCATACACTTAGTGTCGCATTTATATTTTTTTGTTTCCGAAATCGAATAAATTATTATTTCGTTATTACGTTATTAATTCGCTATTACAGTTTGAGTAAAAATTAATTTTTGCCTATTCATATTTCTATACACGCGGAAAAATACGTATTTATGTTAATTTTATAATGTGATAGGTACTGTATAATTGTGTAGTATACAAAATGTCGATTGTATCCATACGATATTTGCTCCAAGTACTTCATATCGACACTATAATAAAAATTTAGTTCTCTTGAAAAATTCTATATCTTTACTGCGCCTTCGATTATATTTACTTAATAGTATTGGGTCATATTTTTCGGATTTTTCAAATATTCTCAAAATCGGAATCCGATATCCAGATAATTGAAATGGCAAAAGCCGAATAAACCCGAATATTTATTTAATAGTTCTGTACTTTGAAGGTTATTCGATTACTTATTTGTATTGTGAATCATCGTGTGTGATAAATTTTACGAGACTCTGGATTTTAATTATGTTAGAATGGTTTTAATTATGTGTGTTATAATCCGAATATTATTGTTTACATTTTATGAATATAAAGTTTTAACAAGATATCTGAATAGTAAATACACACATATACTACGTATATAATATTACGTTTAATATGTATTATAATATTTTAAACTATTTACAATTACGAGTAATTATTGTCATGCGATACAATCATATAGTATTGTTTAGTTAAAAGTCGGGTTCTCCAAATGTTCCTTATTATGAGTGTGTATTTTCACACATTTTATGACTTTTATAGTATTTATCATTTGCAAGTCACCGGATTGTTGAGGGACAAAATGGTAACTATTATATGATCTCGACTTAGAATAATGCAATTCACCCCGACCCCACGAGGGGTCGACCCCGTGACTCGAAACATTTTCGAAGGGATGATTGGTATAGAAGGGTTCAAATTGAATAGTCTAAATATAGTTTTTTTTACGACGTTTTTTTTTTTTTTTTTTTTCAATGCGTACCGGTATTATTATTTGAATATAGTTATTTCGAAACATTTTGTTTTAATTGTTTTTATTCGGAATAGTTCAATTATATGAATTGATTAATTTTTTTAATAGAAAAAATGTATGTTTGATACTCGGCTACCCAAGTAATATAATTACTGATGCTTGATTTGTTCGGGCAATTAATTTCAAGTCAAGCCTTGGGTTAGTCAGTCTGTCAATTCAGAATTAACGGACTAACATAGTATTCGAGCTTAAAAAATAAATCCTCGCAAAACAGATCGTTGTGGATTATCGTGGTAATCCTATATAGAAACGAAACAACTTCTAAAACTCTCCGGCAGCGGTGGTTAAACTGAAAAACAAAACAAAATAAAATTCATTAAACGATCAATGAATCGCTATAGTATTTGTTCGTTAAAGTTCTAACGATAGACATTCGATAAATAGATCCGAAGAAATGACGGCCGTTTTTCACGTAATACTTTGAAACCAACATAATATAATATGTGCAAGAGAAACATAAAATATAAAATATATATTTGATTTTTTTTTTCATGATCACCATGAAAACTTTTTTTAATAATTCTGGAAACCGTATATTGTACTTGATCATAACGAAAATAATGATACGGCCGCGAATCTCTTTGTTACATATCACGACGAATACGGAATATCACATCACCGGAATGTGATATCATTATTTCACTGTTTTACTGAGCCAAAGAGTATACTGTATAATATATAATATCATATTACTACGCGTTTAGATGGTTTTTGGTAAACCGAAAGCGCACTGTTCGTACCATTTCTTTGTGATTTCATGATCATTTCTGGCTACTCTATGTTTATATACGATTCAAACCAATAATAAACCATATACATATTATGTAACAAGTCTAGAAATGATAGTAAAAAACCGTGATACGAGCATTGTAAAAGCATTACTTGAGGTTTTCCCAATGACTATTGGTCGTCGGCTTATAAAACCAGAAGAACGTATCAACTACGCTCGGATTTTTTTTTTTTTTAAACGTTTATTAATCGATTTTAACCAATGTATTTATGTATATTTTTTTATTAATCAATTTAATTGAAATACATATTAATTTATTAATTTGGAAAAAAAAGCAATTGGTTTTTGTCCTTCGCGCGAAGAGTTGGAGTTGGTTTATACGTTTCTCCGATTAGATAGATTTTAAGCTTTCGACATGTGTACTATGTGATATTTTTAAAGGATTTGCACCGTTTTAAGTGGATAAATTAAGAACGTAGAATACATACAGTTATTTTGGTTTATATCTGTGCTGTGCGCAATAACGAATCATACTAACGGAAAACAATTTTGAACGAAATTCCGTTATACCATATTTTTTGAAATGCCGAAATTACCCCTTTCCGCTCAGAATCTCGAACGTTTCAATATATTTTCTTCAGCCATAGATAAAAAAAAAAAAACGCATATTGTCCGTACATTATTCTGGCACGCGTATACCGTGTAGATTATTGCGCGATGTAAAACGGCCCTGTCTATATTATTGTTATAATAATACGGTTCAAACCGCGTCGGACGGTTGTCATAATAATAATAATAATAATAATAATAATAATAATGGCATACCATAATATTATTATTATATCGGACCCGTAGTCCGATTTCGAAAACCGTCATCGGGGGGGCGGGCGGTGGCGAGTCCATTATTTTGGCGACCGTATACACACACGTTTCTGACGCCCTTCAAACTTCGATATTATCACGAGACCGACTCGAGACCGTGATAACAGTGTGCAGAACCAGTGGCGGGCGGGGGNGGGGGGGGGGGGGGGGGGTAATAGTAGTAGTAGTAGTAGTGGTGGCGGTGGTGGTAGTAGTACAGTATTAGTGTAGATGTGTTTACGTATATCTGCGCGTGTGCGTGAGTGTTCTCGTGTATATATACTTTTCGAGCGCGTGCCGGTGATATATTATTATGGTCCTCGGGGAGAGGCTGTCACAAAGCGAATAGGCGGGTCATAGTGCGATCCGTCTTCTCTCCGACGAACCCTTTTAATCCGCAGCAGCAGCCGCACTCTTCCACTTCGCCCTCGCGGGACCTTTGTTTTACACCGAGTCCTGCATCTGTTGTCGTGTCGTATTGTGCGCGCGCTGTATATACGTATACGGCGTGGCACTGGCGTGGCACGGCCGTATACACCGCACACACACACAAATATATACGCACAACCGCCGCCGCCGTATCGCCTATCCTGCAAATAAATTGGTCGCGCCGCGGAGAAACCGCCAATTTATGGTTTTTCGGCAACACACCCATCATCCTCCGTTTCCTTCCTCCGTTTCGCCCACCTCCTCTGCGTGCGTCACCTCCTTTATATACGTATACATCGAAAACGGTTGTTGTGTATATGTATGTATAGCGTAGCTGATACGGAAAGAGCCCGCGACGGAGAGGAGGCGTTAACCAAACCCCTATTTTTCTTTCGCCTTTCCCCTCTCATTACCCTCCTTCCATCGTGTATATATATTCTCCCTGGCGCGCGCCGCGGTCGTTGTCGTCCGTTCCCGTGTCGACGTCTTATAATAATATAATTTCGAACGACTGTTTTGGACCCCTTCGCAATAATATTCATTGATAAACACGCTATAGCTGAATACCGCGATCCTCCTACGGTCGTTTGTTCCTATTACCGCAATCGCTGCTATTTCCGTCGAGTATCGCGGGCATCGGACAATAAACTCTTTGATACCGAATACCTATGTATACAATATATATAACACATACAGGTATGTATTATAGAGTCCGGATCTTAATGTTTTTACATATTGTGACTCTGCAGAGTCACATTATGTGCGCAGTCTTATATTGTTAGTAAACAATTCGTTCGGCACGGAATTCACAGGAAAAAATTGTTTTTACATATTTAAGAGTATTTCAGGGACTACGTTTATTGTAAATTTTTTAGAAAAAAAAAACCTCTCATTTACTGTAATTTTAAATTATTATTATTATTATTGTTATTATTGATTTTAAGAGAATACATGGAGAATAATTATTGTAGTTTTTTTATTATTATTAGAATATCAAAATCATATTATAAGCGTTTTAATTAGTGAATATAAATCCAGATTACAGTTGTGTAATAAGGATCGGTAAAATTTGATTTTTGAATTTTGACTCTTACTTAAGTGAACAGACGATGAAATCATTTTAATCATTCCTGTCTTTTTTGCTAACATTTTTTATTTAGTTGGTGCATTGGAGAAGTAATTTTTTTTTTCTTGTATTTTTGTTAATGAATGGGAAAATTGGCATTTTTTCATAATATGATTTTTGTTGATTTCTGAGTTACCTTGGCGATAAAAGGAAAATATGACTATTTATATTATTATTACTCTTCTCGGTATCGTTTTTAGTTAGGTTAAGTCAAGGTTATCATTGTGTACAAATATAAATCAAATTACTCTGAATGTCTTCATATCTTCCAACTTCTCGATTAAAACAGTGGCATATCTATCAGGAGTACAGCTTTTTTATTATTATTATTTTTTTTTTTTGAAGTTCTAAATTCTCATTGTTACGCTGAAAAAACCGACTTACCTTACCAGTTTTTACCGAGCTTCAATACCAAAATTGTTTTGTATTGTTTGTATTACACTAAATAGTCCTATATACTGTAACCTTACTAACTTGCTCTTAGTATAAGAAATGTATTCGGCTTTTTGGTTTATTTTTATTTTTTAATTTGTTTTATTCTACGCATTATTTCCAAACACGTCACGTTGTCTTTAGATGATGAAAGTAGTTATAATTTTTTTTTTTTTTTTTAATTAAGAGTTCTAATTTAAGTTTACAAGCTCTTGTCATGTATTTTAGTTTTCTCCTGCGAAGTTGTGTATTACTTACTTAGTTAACATATAATATTATAACAAAGTACAGTAAAATGTTGAGAGTAAAATTAGAATTTAGAGGATAAAGTTTTAAAACTTATTTTGTATGTATAGCTGACGCTCAGTACCTCTATACGTATCAGTGAGTTACCTCGACATCTTTTAACATTAATTATCTAAGATTTTCTTTTTTTTTTTGTTAAAAAATTGTACGATTTAATAAAATTACGAGAATGCGTACAACGTTCTAATTATGATATTATGTATTTATCTTTACAACGAACCAAACAGTAGTAAATTAATAAATTCAACCCACATTAATTCTTGACATAAATGATAATTAGGTACATAGTATTCTTATGACGTTTTACTTTTTATTTTATTTCTTGTTAGTATATTGTATATTTGTATATGAACTGCCCGTGGTTATAATAATATTTACTATAACTGTATTATATTTTAGCTCTATTATTTATACTCAAAATTACAAAAAAAAAAACAAAAAACAAAAAACACGAACCTATACACTGTAATTTATGGTTAAAACAGTTGTATGTTTATTTAGACCATAATTTTTCTACTCGAAATGCAGTTAATGACCATCGTCATTATGATTTATCAACGTGGGGTTGTCTTTGCAGTCTGTAAACATCCTTTAATTTATAGCTGTGCAATATACACACTAAAGTCTAAAATGGATTTAGGGTTTAGGGTAAACGAAAAATAATATTTAGAAATAAAATATGTGATCTACGATGAAACTATAATACGTATATAATATACCCGTATTGAAATTTTAGCTTTATTTAGCGTATTCAATTTTTCTGGAATTTGGTGTTATTTGAGAAGAATATTATTAGGGTACGTCCTCTGCATGTTGAGTTATTACCTTTTACATTCTGACTCCTCGTGCGGTTAGTTGCCTTTAGATTTAACTATTCTAGCATGTTAGGGATTTTCGTGTGGCACATGTTCCGGATCGACTTTCATCATTCAGGCATATTATTTATGGCGAGAACGTTGTAAAATTGAGTCTGCGTTACACGGTGTGCATATCGTATTATTATAGTTGGTATATATAGGTATAGGTAGTTGAATAATTTGTTTAGAAAAATATCTTTTAATGGTTTTAAATTTGTAATAATTATTAATGACTACTATATACTAGGAGACCTTAACGAGGAATACTTTATATACGTATAGACAATATAATCTAATTCGAAAAATCATAGTTTGTATGCAATATTTTTAACATATTCAAAATACACTGCATGTGAAAACAATTTGTTCAATTTCTCGTTTACAGAATACTTGTGTATATTTTCTACCCTCCAAGTGGACACCTACAAATAACTGACTATTTTTTATTCCGTTTTGGCGGTTTTACCGCCGTCGTGTGGTCGTAGAGAGTTTTCGCCGCATATTCAAACGCGCGTCTTGAAACGCTTGAAATAAAACACCCAGCTATTTCCATTTTCCCGCGTGTATATTACATCTGGCATGGATTCATTTTTCAACACGGCGCATTAATTAAGTTTTATAGTATAAGTATACGATTTACAGCTAAAATTGAATTCTTTGAAAAACAACGAACAATATAGAATAATTTTGTTCTTATTCATCCAATCTTACTATATATTTTATCGATTATTTATGCGTAGCATTTTAATGTTTTTCAAAAAGAAATAATACATGTTATTTATCGTCAAAAGTCGTGCATTTCTGTAAACAAATATACAATAATATTATTTTATGCAACACAATTCTGTTATGTGTTTCTGAAACGTACATTATGGTTTCAGTTGGCGTAGTTATGTTGGGGAGAATGATATGAATAGATTCCCCTGAGTTATGGATTATGTCACCATCGGGTGAAAAATCTGTATTTTTTTGAAGTATATCATGAAATAATTTTTACTAAACAAAACACACACTCTGTATTAAAATCAATAGCGTCTTTGCTTCATTCGGATTCTAAAATATAAACATGATGTGGGGGGGAAACCCACACGGAGTATACTTAATAAACTATAACCATCCCCTCCTGCAGCACAAAATCCTAGCTATACGCCACTGCGTAGGGTCTTGTACATATTTGCGTATAGACTATTGTTTGCTAGAAGTGCACGACAATAATGTATAATTATTGTTATAACTGCATACATAGGTCTACTGCGTATAAATAATATTATCGCTTTTTCTTTTTTTTTTTTATTCTCGACTTGTTATAGCTATAATAGTACTACGACGTAAACATTATTATTACGCGTGTAAATAATATTAAATTTTCAATGTGTGCGATTTTATCATTTTTGTCAGAAACACGTGTTCCCTTCGTCCGGGTCTCGTCTATATACTATCTTAACAATAATAATAATAACGATTATACGATTTGTCCGTCAGTTTGTGTATACGACCAACCAGTTATGTGTATGTATGCGTGTGTGTTTGTGTACGGCCTGTGCATTGTACACGCGGTCCGTCTTGACATTTTCCGAAATGCCGGGCAATGTGTCATTTTGAAAGAGCGAACAGAAGCGGGGAAAAAAAAAATGCTAAAAGCACAAGTAGTTTCACCGAACACGGCGGTCCGATGTTTTACGCGAACGAAACATTAGTACACGCGTGCGTATACACTGGGCATTAGCATTAGCATTTATTTTGTCGATCGGTCGCGCGCGTGCGGTCGGCGGTACATATCGAGCAGTACAAATTGCACGTGTTCGGCGGATATACACGTATACACGATATTATGAACCGGGTGCCGAAATGTGCCAAAAACCGTATTCGCAGAGCGGGGTGTGTGTGTATGTGTGTATGTGTGTGTGTGTGTGTGTGTGTGTGTGTGCAGTTATATAGAACTCGCTTTCCGTTCGAACGCGGTCCAAAGTTAATCGTCCGCGTTTAATATCGCGCGGGCAATACGGTTTTAAAATAGCCCGACGGGGCCACGGGTAACGGAGCGGCGGCAGGAGACGACGACGACGACGAAGACGACGACGACGATGACGAGGACATCGGAATTACACGCGTATACATACAATATAATACGACGGTCGTGTGCATGTAAAACAGCTCATTCTTTTTTTTCCGCCCGTCGTTGTTTTCCTCCCAAAGTCGCAGTCGTGTATACGTGTACGGGGAGGGGGGAGAGGGTTAACAAGCTGTGTTTTACAAGTGCTTTCCGTTGTACGACTTAATGTCGTCTACCGCCGTCGCGCTCGACGTTTTGGCACTGACTAATCGCCGTCGTCCGATACCAGTCGAGCCGCCCGCGTACCGTCCGTTCGTTATATTCGGTGCTTCGGCTACTATTATGATAATACACCACAAACACCGAAATGACGAAAAATAATAACCGCGATAATATATTGTACGGTATTTATTATTGTTATTTATTGTGTATATCATATGTACGTGCGTGTGTGCGTTATTGTACACGCTCTCGCGTTTCGTTTGCGGGGGGGTTTATTTTCTGCCGTTTGGCATTCGAACGCGGTCGTTTTAAACGCCGACTATTTTTACTCGAATTTTAGATTCCGAGCGCACATATAACGAAGTGGATCTATTCATTTGACTGTTTTACTGTTTTATTCGTATGCGTTCTATTTTTCTGTTCTTCGTTCGTCCTATATATAACAGTAAAAACGAGCGACACCTCGAAAAGACGCGGAATTTCTGGCTGGCGGTACTTTGTCTCGGAAACGTTTATCGAAATGTTCAACCCCTGCATAAGTAGATTCGTTTTAGTTTTTTTCTCGCGGAAAAAACTTTTTCGGTCAGTAAGAAAACGTCAAATCATTCGCTCCGTACCTCATAGGATACGTGTTTATCGTCCGTATAATACTATATATTTTGAAAAAAAAATAAAAAATGTCCAAATTTTATGGGCCAGTTTTTCTATACAATTTAAAAAACTATCTACAAATGTCGGTACTTCGGTTCTATAGTTACGCATGTTTCTGGGTTGCTACAAATACTATACGCTACACTATATACCGCTCAGAATCGTTTGTTTTTGTTTGCAATGGTTTTTCGTTGTAATAATATAATACAGTATATTAGCTAAATTTCCTTGTCTATTTCCCAACTATTAATAATTTTTTTTTTTTACATTCTGAGTGTAACGAAGAAGCTACTATAGAAGTTTTACCGAGATGTGTTTTTTTCTCGCACAACACGTTTACGGATATATTATAAACGTTCAAGATTTGTTCACTTCATATACCTAAAAGGTTTAAAAGACGCGAATTTTTCGACAGATATTCTACTTTATTTGTCGAAGAAGATCACCTAATATAGGTTCTTTTTATTTTTCTTTCCTTTTTGATTTTTGACGATTGCTGGCGGTTATTTTGATAACAATGGTCAAAACCACGACTATTTATACTCTTCCTCTTCAAATCGTTTTTTTTGTTTGCCATATGATTTATCGTTGAATATAAAAAAAAATTACCCCTTATGTTTTCTACCTTCCCGACTACAACTGCTGCAGTTGCCTACCCGTGTGTATAGTATAGACTTTTTTTTCGGTTTTCTTTCCTGTTCCCGATTCGCGGGCCACACGCGTAAACTTAAGAAGAACGTCACGGAAACAATGTATTGTTAAATGTAAAAAAAAAAATTGTAAAAAAAAAAAAAAAATCAAATTCTCCTCTAAACATTCTCAGTAAAATATAATATCATCTGCTCCTATACGCGCATTAAATATAAAACAATATGTTATGAATCATGCAGAAAAATAGGGTTTTTTTTTTTACAGACAGCGTAGACAATCAATCAGTTTGGACAACATATTATATAGTAAATAAAGAGATGAAATAGTCGTCGATTGATTTATTAATATTTCGAATATATATTATATACAGACATCGTATCGTTTTTCTCGGTATTTTATATGGAGATCAAAAAAAAAAAAAAACCCGAAAAAAACCGGTAGCAATAATTTCTTGTTATACATCAAAGAGATTGGTGTTAATTACCGAATTATTAATTATTATATGTAATGGTTGACTTGCGGACCAGGGTGATTATATAAGACAATATAGAAATATTATTATTATTCAATTTTTTTTTTACATAAATAAAAATACCGATCTTTACCGTTCGTGGAACAACAAAAAAAAAAAAGAAGAAAAAAGTGACGATCTCGTATATATATATTTGAAACGAGTTTACGAATTATATTTATGAAAAAAAAAAAATAAATAAAAAATTCATATGTCGTCGCGTATATAATACTTTTATGATATTATTACAGACATAAGGAATGCTAAATGGTTGAAAAAAAATTGATATCTCAATATATATAACGTTCACATTTAGCGGGCATAGTTTAATAACGTTTTGTGTGTACAATAAAAAAACGAGTCCTGCAAATTAAACAATATAATTTACTATTGCCGAATTTGTAAACTCGTTGCTGTTCCGAATGTCAATACAACGGGATTTATGTAATAATATATTAATAAATTATTCTTTATATAATGTGTATAGAGTAATATGTCGGCAATCTTTTTAGATTCTATCCGGGCCACACTCAAAAATTTAAAAGGTTTCGCCGACGCCGGGTCGAACAAAAATACAAATTTGATAACGGAAAGATAGATATTTTAAATACGTTTAATTAGTTTATTATGTTAAAATGTTACATGAAAGTTACCCGTGGGCTAAAAATGCGTAATAGTCGAACTGCACTTAGGTCTAAAAAGGTAAACATGTTCGAAAAAAAACTTGATTTAAAAGTTTTAAAAATATATTTATTTATCTTACCATTTACAATTTAACCATTGGCGTAGTTAAAACTTGAAAATAAGTTTTTTAAAAAATATGAAATATTATATGTGTAATAAAAAAACTTATGAGTAAATTACAAGTTTTAACACAAGTGCAAATCAATGAAATGATAATTAAAATGACAATTGTGAACCAAAATATGATTTTTGTCGTTGGTAGTTCACCTTTTTTTTTTTTTTAATTTCGATATTAGAATTACATTTGTCCGTTCTATACACATATTGATGGAGACGATGGAGATCGGTGGGAATTTTTATAATGCCTTTCGATAAATTATTCGTTATATTTTGTGTTCATATTATCATCTCTATTCCATTCGTTGTTCTTACGTCGGTGCTTGTCGATTCACAGACTTTTAATTCATGTATCGAATAATCTAAAAGCTTCGAAATTTTTCAGTTGAACGATATGCTACATTGTATAATTATTATAGACGTCTCATTAGAAACAAACTGTAATGGAATAATTGTTTGATATTTTGTTGTGTAATGTGGACTTCTTAAATTATTATCGGGTACAAAAATAGATTTTAATGACAAATTAATATTTGAAAGGTTTGATATTTTATAATCGATGATGATGATCCTTGTTCCCTAGGGTCTTAAAATATATGATTGCAATAATGACAGTGATCAACACGTATACTCCAAGTCTGCAGATAGGGAAGTCAGTCTGACCCTAAGTGCATTCTGACATCCCTGCAGAGGCAGACACTTCGTGACATGTGAAATATATAGACATTAGATAAAATGCTGCAGTTTTTGTATAGCATCTATTTATACGAGTATATTTGTCTGCTTGTATACCGCAATGATAAATTTATTTTAAACGCGAAACGCATTTATTTATTTTATTTACTGTATTATTTTAGTGCAATAAAAACGTATATTTTTTTAACTATCGCTTTAATCAATTTAACCACTTTACACAAAATATTTTTTTGTCTATAGGTTAGTAGTAAAAACAAATAAATAAAGCAAATACAATTCAATTGTCTATGTTACAGTTTTGAATTAACAGTCGTGAATATAGCATTATTATTTCTTTAGTCCCAGGAATGAAGGACTTAAGTCAATTTTGGCTTTTGGTACTTTATTTTTTTTTCTCGTTTTGCTTATGTAGTTTTCCCTTTTTAAAATCTAAATTGCATAGCTGTTTGTGTTTTCAAAATTAGTGTATGTACCGTATTAGTTTTTGTACAAATGTGCAGTACAATATGTATTTACGAAATGTAATTTGCTTGCATTGAAAAGTATGCAAAATTGACTCAGGTCCTTTCCCCAGGGACCATAGAATTGATTTTGGTTGTATTTATTATAAACGTTTAAATAATAATTATTGCGATGCGAAACGTCAAAACGCGCACGTGTATATTATATAATAACATTATAAAAGAAAATCGCATTAAAGAATTATGAATGATGAACAATATAATTATGTAATAAATCGCATTTGTACACTGACTGTACGCGCACAGTCACAGTGACATATTAATGGTCTGTCAATAGCAGCGTGACACACAACAAGACAATATTTGTCGACGATTTTACAAAATATTTACGGTGTATACTTCTAATAATATTAATTACGTTTTTACTGTGCGCTCGTGGGGATTCCAACGTCGTCGTCATTGTCCGACTGCAATTATATATACGGAAAACGCCATATAGAGTTCTATTGACTAATAGCTATTATAGTGGACTGCGCCTTGAGCAACAATTAGTCAGAGTGAAAACTGATATCCGGGAAGAAAAATAGAATGATTTTTGTTTTTCGAGTTTTCCTAGGAAAATATCACGGAATATTAAAAATTGAACGTTTACGTATTATGGATCGTATGGTTTTCGACAATTGTCAAATAGGGTTTGATATATCAAAACTCCAACAAAAACCCAATTTATTAGATTTAACATAATCCGCTACTTTCCGGTTAAATTCAGAATTCTTGTGCGTTTTTAAATGACCTGATTCAGATTTGCATCTCAAAATCCTAAAAAAAAACATAAGTAATTCGTTTTACCGTTTTTTTGATTTTAGCTTACGCGTGTGTTATGTAGAGATAATATGACTTAATACATAAACTATAATTATGTTATGATAAATCAATGCGTTTCACTGGGTATCATGAAAAATGTATTTCATTTCACGCGTCGTGTACTACTCTTTATCAATCTCTTCTCGATAGTCGGTTATATAGCCGTGCTAGTTGGTTTTTGAGACAGTTCGCCGGTAACTGTCGTCCTGTTTACACGACGATAGTTCCAACTTACTGTCATCAACGATCCCGAATTTCGTAATTATCACAACACTATATAGTAATAATAATACGGACTCGCGGGTCCGCACGACAATAACGCTGAATTAACGACCGTGTGCGCGGCGGCGGAGGAGCGGGCACATAACCCGGCCCGAGTATAAAACATAAATATTTACTCCTCCATGATGGTTAATGTTTGTTCGCGTCACTCGACGAGTCCGACCTGCTTTGTGGGCACAAAATGCGGCGTATACGTATATACGCGTATAATTAAAACTCGCGTAATTATAATAATAATAATAATAATAATATTTAACTTCGCTCCGTGTCGCTCTAATTAACTAGCCCGTCATCCCCGCGACGGCGGCGGCGGCTACAATTTCCATTAAACCAGAAAACAAGTCAAAACAACTTCACTATTATATACCCTCGGACCCGAGACGGTGCGCTCACGGACGTCGTCGCGACGGTGTGCGTATAGGGTCCGGGGGTTTTTGCCACTCCGTTTTCGCAGTGTTCGCCATATGCGTCATAATTAGGCGGTCGTATATCACACACACACACACACACTCGAACACGTACACACGCATGCGCGCACACACATACGCACAGACTTTGGCGTCTGAATTTTTGAATCACGTGGCCCGTTCCGGTCCCTCTTGTATTTGTGTATAATGATCGCGAATGCTAATGATCGCGGAGAACGTGTCCCGTCTTCGCGCGCAATTTGTTTCGGGATTTAACACCGAGCCAAACGCGTTTACTGTACAAGTCTTGCGAGCAGATCCCCCCTCGTTCGTCGCGCGTTTGTGGTATATTTTCGCACGATTTTTACATCACTACGCGTTTACGCGTTTTTATTTTCCGCGCCCTTTGATTGTTATTATCAGGGTGCCGTTTCACGAGTATATGATTTCGTTTACAACATACTGGAATTTCGGTGTGCACCACACTAAACGTTTTGTACTACGGCTTGTTTTGTATTCTAAAAACACACTGTAGCTTTAGTCCCTGGTTGTATACAAACTAGCTACTATTTATTTTACGATGTCTTAAGATATTATGAAGCCAAAGTCCCTTAAAATATAGCACCTAGAGCTGATGTCCCTCCCTAAATGCGTACTTGGATCTCGACGTCACTCGTTTGTCAGCAGCACCAACACGTCACGCCATATGCAAGGAAAATATATACATACTCAAATTACTCGTATCCTAACGAAACGGTTCAATCAGTTAACTAAAACATTTTATACTCGTTGTACAACAGCAGCAATATATTATAACAAAACGATAACGAGTATTTTCAGTGTTTGGAATAAATGCAACTATACTCTTATTTTTAAGGAATGGTGAATGCGAATAATAGACATTCTAATAAAAAGTAAAAATATTCGTAATAATGATACGACATTTGTTTTGTTTTATTTTACAATTTTTAGGAAAAATAACCTGTGTATAAGGTGCAGTAGTTTAATTTTATTTATAATACTTTTACAACCAAATTTGTTTTTTGAATATATTTCGATTTTTTATGAATTCATTCATTATTCGTATTTATTTTGAAAAGAAGAAATTAATAAGAATGTATTATTTTTCAAAGGAAATTACCCAATAACCGAGTATTTTAATTTGTGCGAAGATTTGGAGAAGTTTAGACCTGTTCAGAGGCCCCGGCGTGGGAAATAATTTCGAAAATAACGAACGCCATTACACCGGGTATTTTTTTTCCCTCTTTTTCAGAACCGTTTTTGTATGTGTGTAAACGTATAATACTATGACATTTACGGGTTGCAGGCAGGTATAAACCAAACCGTCGTATATCAATCGCTTTTTGTAGTGGGTTTGTGTCACTTGTTCCCTTGCTGTATCATCATACCTGTATCATCTACCTGTACGGACTCGATTGATTTACGCCTTTCACCCTCTTGAATAATATTTAAAAAAAAAATAATAATAAAAACCTTACACAAAAGCACGCAGACCATGTGCAGTTATATTATTATGAACCCAAGTCGGGAGGCGGCACCCTGGCGCCACCGTGCCCGGATACGATCGGAAATTCGTCTCACGGAGAATAAATACCTGTTTTTTTTTCTTCATTCATTCATTCATCCAGAATATTATTGTAGGTATCGTTTATTATTATGATTATTATTATTATTTTTTTTTTAATGTGTTTGCCATGCAAATTTATTCAAACCCATACCAAAATACTTACAGAAACGGTTAAAAAGTGACGTTCGAAAGTGCTCGCGAGAAAAATACGATTTTCGAATTTCAGATGACGATGCGCGTGTAATATATACAAATATATAAAAATGAAAAAAAATCATATATGTTAATGAATACGGAGACGCGGTCCGGCGTATACGTTTCGGTGAATAGAATACGATTATGTACCCGTACTAAACATTTATCAATAACGGATTTTCCCCCTTTTTTTTGTTATCTTAAAAATTATTGAAATAAATAACACGGTTTGACTATAATAATACAAACGAAAAAAAAAATAATATAAGAACGTCTCGGTTTTGTTTGTTAATCGCGGCGCTGTACGTCGGCGGTGGCGTTCTAACTCACAATCGATTTCCCCGGTCCAAGGATATAGACGGTATTATATTTAAGTGTCCGGTCTACGTGTTTTCGTGTTTTTTATCGTGTCGAATACGTTATCGTCCCCGTCAATAGTAACGCGGTATAAATACGTGGTATAACAAATCCGACCACGCGCGTGAAAACGATTCGATATTATAAATTTAACCACATACTTATATAGGATATTATATAGGTACACGTCGTAAATTGTCGTTTTAGAACCTCTTCAACAAAGCGATACTAAACAGACAAAAAAAAAAAAAAAACGTTAAAACACGCAAACCGTTTCATATAATCTAGTGCTGCAACTTAAGGGAATTGAAAAGTTCGTTGAAAAAAAAAAAAGAAGAAAAGGCGATATTTAGATTGAATAGTTATAAGCAAAATTGTATATAGGGTTTAGATTTGATGGATTTTAATTTGGAAAATGGATTTGAATTGACAAACTGCTGGGTTTTTTTTCATTTACATTTTTACCGAGACGATTTTCAATGTTCCAAAAATGATTTATGTATATTATGTTAATATGATTACTAGGGCTCGAAAGTTATAATAGGAATTACTATTTTATTACTATTTTTCTGTATGCCCTGGATTTATAGTAGACCAAAATAAAAATTCTTTCTTTACAAAAATGGAGAGTTTAAAAATCGAACATTTAAAATGCACATTTTACATATTTCGTTAATTTTATAGAAAAAGTGCATATTTATTGATTTTTATTAATTTGCAAATATTTTTATGCATACTATACAACATGTGAATTTTAATATTTGCTAAACAAATTTATTCTTTTTTTTCTAAACCAATGTATTTTAAATAATATTCAATATAAAACTCGATATTATTTAACGTAGTTATTTATTGTAATTTCTTATCGTCTCAGTCTATTATTAATTATAGTATGTCATTAAAATATAAACAAATTTCAAATTTTACTAAATTGAAAAACTTTTTGAAAACCGACTTCAGCTCTTTTAAATTCCAGTTATTTTTTATTACTCGTTGTTTAACTTAACGCGTAATAATGTTATAATGTTTCCAATACAATTTAACGATGGTATTTTTATCACGCGCTATTTCTATTGGGTTTTTCGATTCTTTTGAACTTTCGCATTGTGTTAACAATACCTTAATGCAATTATTGTTTACAAACTCTTCACCAATATCGTTTTGTCACCATTCATCGGTGTTTACAATGTTATATTGTTGTGAACCGATATATGTAGTTAACATTCAAAACATATACCATATTACTTGCCGCGGTTATGTAAACAGCTGCTACTTGTTAACACCACGCGAAAATGCACCTCGTGTTATTTTAGCCACGGTTTATGTCAAAATATTAATGATCCGTCTGATCTCCGAAACTGTTCTACCATATAGCTGTTGCAATATAGCCATACCCCTATTTTCGGAACGTTTCGTCACTGTCATTGAACCTGTCCACGCGCAGTACAATCTAACCCAATCTTACCATCACTCGGCAAACCTCGTGCGAAAATACACACTTTGAGAGTTTTCCTGGGTAAGCCGGTCGAATTGCACTTTTGTTAAATAAAAACGTAATGGCTTGACTGCACAGCTACTTTCATGAAAAGTAAACAAAAATTTGCAAACAAAAAAATAAGCTTAATTTAAAATGTTTGAAAACACTTATTTTTCTTATCACTTACAATTAAATCATTTTATTTTATATTACCTTGTATTAATGGAAACTATTACACGTGTGTTTAATTAAACACGGACATGAAGTTCGTGTGTATCTAACAAACACGTATACCTATTAATTTGTGTAATAAAAATCTACACGTAAAAATGGACAATTGTTTGAACCAACCATCCGTATGTTCCTCATAAAAAAATTAATTCATTAGTTTTCAATAGTTTTCAATCTAACACAACACCGGATATATATAAAAAATGTTTAATCACGTCAATAATTAAAATCATTGTTAGTGCTGCCAGCCTATATGCTGGAAGGGAAATGAGCGTTTGCAAAACCTTTTTCGGAAACCTGGTCTGACCAAAGTGTAGTTCAATCGTTTAATATAGTTGAAAAAAATGCAATCCGACCTTTCCGGTTTTCCCGGGACATCCCCGAAATGGGCGTCATGCGTTTGGACGAATTACCTTTTTTCCTGCATAGTAAATACAATGTGTTAGTGTGAGATTCTCGTAATGTGTTTGAGCGGATTTCTAATAATTTGTTTGATCGAGTATGATAACTATACATAAAAGTGAACAACACATATTAAAAATGTCATAGAATACCTGCATATAATATTTCATAATTATTTTTTCTGTATCATCAATCACATAAAATAACAAAAATTGCGATTTCCTTATAAGTTATAATATTATATTTTGATCTAAACTTAATAATAATTATAGTTTTTTTTTTCAAATATCGGGTTTGCTCGAACATTGGAAACGTGAACTTGTTTTATTGTTTTAGCTACTACTAATTTAGTATTAATTCATAGTTATTGATAATTATCACGAATCGTGTACCAAATTAAAATTTGAAAATGTTTAATCCTATTCGTGGAATTTATACAGTCTCTATCGTCTGTCAAAATGAGAAGGAAAACATATTGTTACACATGTCGCCCAAACATATTACGCAATAATTTTTTAAAATCACTCACCTGAACGCATTATGGATAATTGCCTTTAACGCGATGCAATTTGTACAATCCCGCTAACCCCCCCCCCCCCCCCCCCNCCCCCCCCCGAAACGATATCACCGCAGAGGATCGGCGACCTCAGGTTCGCGTTCATAATTACATTCCAAATTATATGATACGTATTATACATAGGTACCTACATTACACACACACACGAGATATTTTTGTCGTGTATAATACGATTTGTACCTTATACACACGAGAAACATATTTTTAATAGGTTGTTATAAAACCGTATGTGCGTATACCTATAGTATGTATAATATGATGATGTTATAAATCAAACGGGGAGTCGCACGCGCGTGACCCCCCGACGGCCTCAAGGCTTTTATTCCCGTCCGCTCCCGCGTTCGATCGAAAATATTATTATAATAGGTAAATACACGTGAACGGATATCGAAGAAATGCGTCTGCCGACCGCGTAACGATTCGTTATTTTGAACGTAGCGTTTAGATTGGAAAAAAAAACAAATAAAACAAATAAATAATATCACTGCGTATTATTATTTTTATTATTAATATTATGATAATAATATTATATCGGTCAACGCCCACCGTTTGTATCTGTACGTCTATTATACGAGTATATCTGTGGCGGGAATAGCGTGTATAATATCACGAAACCAATTCCAGATTTCAATTCCGACGGGTTTAATTAACGGACATCTAGTGTTATAAGAATATTATAATCTCGTGTACAGCTACTATGTTTTTGTTTCATATTATATTATACAGGATGATACATAATAATGATGTTTATCGCAAGATTTTAAGCAAATTTGATTTTTGTTCGTTTTTTTCTTTCAATCATTCGAAGATCAGATTAGGTTAGGTCTCACTCGCCTAAAATAATATTACACCATCTTCGATTTTTGGACCCTCATATTTATATAACTACTTTAAAGTAGTATAATATACAATTTTTATTTTCAAATAACGACATTCTCCGCCCGATTTTAAACACAAATTCGAATAGAGAATATTTTTCTAAAAATGTCGACAAAAGTTTGAATTTAGACCGGAGGTCGCATCTCCGTGCACGTTGCACAGGGAAGGGAAATGAATTTGATAGGTATACGTATCCGTATTTGCGGATGATAAATTGATAACCCCGTTCCCCTCAAAAAATTTGGAAAATAGTATTAAAATAAGATTTAAACGATTCCGTAATGTATGTAATAATAATTGAAAAAAAAAACAATAATAATTAAATTCACTTGAAATCATCCGAGAAAATCACTGGCAGTACACGATTATAGATTATGAATCACCCTGTATATTATTCGCCTGCGCCACTCGGACAACTGTACTGCTGCAGTTTGTAATAAATATTATTATATCATATTATTATTATTAAGTCGGGAAGCGTCGAAACCGTCGGGTAAACGTCTGCGGGCGGGTATTTTCGTGTGCGCCACCGTTTTATTTATGTGCGCCACTATAAGTATCCGACCGGCCGCTGCTGAAGGTCTATCGTCTGCTCCTCGCGGTCAATGTAAAAAGCAAATAATAATAACAAAATAAGCCAATAACCGATTTACTATTTATGCGTATAGCTGTAGATGTATACTTTTATAATAATTAGAATTATTAGAATTATTGTTTAAAATCGGTTAATGAGGGAGGGGGAGAGCTATCGATTGTCCTATAAGCTCTTCTGAACAACTTAACTGCATCGTTATATTCCTAAAGCGACTAATTTGAGAGGTCAACCGACGTTTTCCGTTCCCTTCCTCGCCGAAATAATGATAACTATAAAACCTATACTCGTATTATCTCTATCTATCTATCTATCTATCTATCTATCTGTCTACCTATCTATAATCTTTAGCTTTAAAAGCCATTAAGGGATCTCGTCACCATAATTTGTTTTCTCTGCTTGTCTAGCGCGTAATATAGCAACAAAGGCATTTCCTACTTCCACGATCGCGACTCTCCGCGGTTGCATGTAAGACCAATAATATTATATATTATATAAATACAACTTGTTGGTAATTATTGACTACAGTTTCTTCAGATTGTTTTTTAAAACAATTTAATTTTTTTTTTATTAATAATTAATTTAAAACGCGTTTGATAAAAAATTAAATTATTAAAAAAGGTCTTTTGCCGCCCTAAACTTGACTAAAAAGTCGCAATTGTGGAAGCGGGGAATGCTCTTATTTCTATATATATGCACGAGACAGACAGATAAAACAAATGTTGGCAAAGGCTCGTCGCTGTTCCACACATCAGCATTCTTCTTTGTATCATTGTTTTTTATTTTCTTCGGATTATCGATTTTTATAAAGTCTCCAGAAATCTCGGTTAAGTATAAATATTCCGAACTAATAAAAATACTTACGTATAACAAATTGAATACGCATAATACTCGATGAATTATAATTTAATCCTACACATAACGTATAGGTATATAAGTACTCGTATTATGTTAACCATCTCGTTTAAAAAATAATATTTAACTCGTATAATAACACTTTATTATAATTATTTATTTATGGTTTTGAACAAAATACATATTTAATTGTATAACACTTATATTTTATGTATTATTATCAAAATATAATACACAGATACTCATAGTATTTTAAAATAATAATTAGAATTTACATATTATCTTTTACGGGTTCACGGTTAATAATTAAGTTTTAAATAACTATTGCTATTTATATACTTGTATTATACAATATAGTAAAATAACCCAATTATTTTCGATGAGTTCCTATTGTATCATTTTTTTACGGTATTTTTAAAATTTTTATTCCATATCATGTATAATAATTTAAAATATAATATAATATATATTAATTTTAATACATTATTTAATATTATGTATATTGTAATATTGCAGGCTGTCTTTTAAACATTTTGTAATTATTTATTAACGATGACATAATGTTTTCGCATCGTTATTAGTGTTCGTGTACATACATTTTAAACTAACTCTACGGTTATCGATACCCGTGTAATATAATATTGTTAATTCTTATTGAAATTATAAATGCCACAATAATTAATTAGTATATAATATTATAATGTACTTGAAACCATAGGTGCACACAGCCCAAATATGTTTTTCTTGTACAGGCGAATTAATACCCCAATTGATTGATATTGATTATGTATACTTAGTATTAGGGGAAAGTTAAACCTAATTGTTAAACCTTTGCGTCTGTGCTTGAAACATTACAATACGTATCGAATTATAATTTACTCGTATTACAGTTACACAATATAATAAATTATAGCCGAACATTTTTCGAGATAGTTTTTAAAGAACAGTAATACACGTGGACTGTATAGATATAATGTGAATTAGTAGGACATGCGGTTTTTTTTCCTTTTTTAAAGACTGAATGCACATTTTGGTAACCTAGTTACCCAGAGTTATCAGCAAATAATTAAAAACTACGTTTAATGTTTTTCTCGGTTAAGTATTGTACAGTAAACAAAACGTTTTGGCGATATTACGGCCATGTAGCGAACAATATGGCACAGAACATTTTTTAAGAAGGTATTCTGTATCTAAATGGATACATAGTAAAGTCCATTGGACTCAAAATAGAGTAAAATTATATTCGGTACTGTGTGTCCACTATATAAAAAACAAAAAAAATCGGTTAATTGAATTGGTATAGATTTTATGACAAATCGTTATAGTTTTTGTATAGGACAATCATTGTTAGAAGGGAAGGGTAACTAGAAAGTCCAAAATCTACAGAGACAGTTTAGTTTATCCGCTCTTGGAGTGTTTATTCACAAAAACAAAAAAAAAATGCCTTGCAACAGTAAACAATGCACACCGAACCGTTTACCGCGAAAACTGCATAGATAAAATACGACCATTGCCCTTTTATAATATCACACAATGCGGTATAGATAAAAAGATAATAATAGTAATAATAACAATGTTTGGTTTTCGTATAGACGTGTATGCGAAATATAGCCACCGTAGCGCTGCCGTTTTCATTATTATTATCCGTCGTTATTGTTGTTTGCGGTTTATAATAATATTATTATTGTCCAGTGGGAAAATTGTGTGCCGGGCATTGTTGCCGCCTATTTTATCTCGTTTGCGATGTAACTATACCTATGCACCGTCGTATAGTCGGCGGCGGAAGCACGGAACGCGGACTCTCGTATACATAAAGATTGGAAAAAAAAGTGAAGAGAAAAAAATCCTAAAGAGTAATACATATATGTATGTATAATATAAGTATATATAAACGAAGACACGGACAGTGAGAGACCGGAGCGGGGAAATGGGGATAAATACTATCGAGCCGAGAGGAGGTTAAAAAAAAAAAAAAAATACACGCGCATAATATGTATATTGTAAATCTATAAAGTGCCCATCTATATATATATATATATTATTATTATTGTACACGGAAAGAAATAATTGTTCGGTGCAATTAAACGCCGCCATCGCCGTTGCTGCTGCTCGCCGTCTCGGCAATAAATCTCGTAATTTTCATCCAAACAAGGAAATTAGCAATTACAATATAACATATTTTATAGGTATTATCATTATTATTATTATTATTATTATTATTATACAGATCTAATCTTCCGCGGCCGCGACGACGACGGATAAATACGTTACGAGAGTACGGGAATTTCATTTCGAACGGTACCCATATAATACGGCGTAATACGTATACGTGTAACTATTTCGTTCGCCTCGAGACTTTTGAGGCATTTATCGGAATCGAACATCGGTGTTAAAAAATGATTATTTTACTACTGCAACTATATAGATATACTATGTATAGCTATTACTTATATGCGGTATAAACAATATCGCGTTAATGTACGGTCGATGAACACCGATCGTGTTATCACCATATCGCTTATTCTTTCCCCTATCTGTGCAATAACACGAACAGTTGCATATATAATATCGCGGTAACATTTCAGTCGACGGTTTTAATTAAATACGCGAAATTCAGCGATGGCCGATCAAAACAATTATGATGTTATATGTTACATTCCGAACATTCAACGTTGCCAACTAAAATTCCATAGGACCATATGACCCCGCGATCAATTTTATCGATTTGGTATTATTTTTTATCAGTTTTTATTTGTTTTTATTTATCGCGAGTTAAATTTTTGCCAGAAATAAGTTGCTTATTATATTTGATAATATAGTATAGGAAAAATGTTGCATACTTATAATATCATAATCCCTTATTAAACGCAATTTAAATATTTCGATGTCCTTCCAACGGATTCATCGTTTAGTTGAATTTTAGAATACAAAGTTTTCGGCTACATATTAGTTAACGAATTTTGATCATTCGAGTACTTTTTATCTTTTTATTTTTGCATTTTCTTCATAATTTCTTTATTTCTAACCGTGTCGGTTTTCCAATTATTTAAACTCGTTATACCGGATTCAGATTTTCGCTGATTTTCTCTTAGAGCATCGTATTTATCAAGTATTTTTGATGTTGGTATTACTACAGGGCGCTATACAATTTTTCTAAAAACCTAGTACTCCCCCGAATGTTACAAATTCGGCTATCGTCCGGTAAAAATTCCTCTAAAACTACATCTAGGTCTTTTAGGAAAACTCCATTTTATTTACTTTGTCTAGTATATTATAATCCAATATAGTGATATTATTATTAATTTGCCATTTGTGTTTATGTTTTACACGAAAAACAAATTATCTTTTTTTTTTTTTTTTTTTTGTAGAATATGTTTTTTTATTTTTTAAACGGTTATAAATTATATAATCATATTATCATCGTGTATACGATTTTATAGTGGTTTCATAATAATATTATATTTCATGTTGAATTTACCCGCGTTAAAGACCACACGTTGTTATTAATAATACAATAAAAAAAACTCACTAAAACGCACTTTTAAAGATCGAAAAAGTATATACAGAATTAAATTTATTACTTTATTATTAACAAATGTAAGGCCCCTATAAAAAAAAACAAACAAAAAAACCACTCGTTTGTCGAAATAATATATACTTAATAAAATTCTTCCAAATTTGTGTGTGTTTTTTATGGCACGTGTAATCGTTTGAAATTCTAATACACGCTGTATTACGACGCTTATATAAAAATATTTTTAATATATTATGCTAATATAAAGTTGCTTGAGTGTTTTTCGAAGAAAATAAAACCGCGTTTAAATTCTCAATAAACGTCGTCTTCACGCGCGCGTGAAACAATATAATAATGAAATTGGTAAAAAGCTAAAGATTTCTAGAATTTGAAATCAGAGCTTTGAACAGTCCGGATTTGTACACGCTCCCCGCAATAACATTCCTATCTTTGTTCGCTTTATTTATTTACAACGTTGCACTGATACGGCAGTAATGGTTGCTAAAGTTTTCGGACGCTCAGGACCACCCTGTATATTGAATATTATAATATACGAAATCGATTTTCTCGCCGCGGACACTGCACGGTTGGCCGCAGCGTTATGATGATTGCGTAGGCGTGTTTCAATATAACATGATTAATATTCTACGTATTTAATTGATATCGAGATAATAACGATAAATCTCCGTTTCGGGGGACGCTGCTGCAGTGCGCCGTGTTAGTTTTGATCGCCCGATCGCCCGACACCAGAACCGGCTCTCTCCCTGTTCATCATCAGTTGATTCGGAACCCCGTGGCAACTGGCAATATTATATAGTAAAAAATAACTACCATGTTTGTATGGAGTCGACAATACGCACTAATTTTATACGCAGTAAATAACCATAGTTAATGCGTATTAGTGTACTGGTTTATATCCATTTCAGATATTAGGATTAAACCCATATAAAATAAAATATATACATTTTATTGTATTTATTATATACAATTTGATAATCAATTCCTGCCAACTCCTTCTATTACCTGTACAACAGAGGATGTATACCTAAATTTGTACCCCAGATTCTTTATGCGTTCCATATGTATATATATATATATGTATATTTTTTTTTTTATGGAAACGAAACGTGATATTTTACACAAAAAAAAAACATTTGACATCGATACGACGACGTCATCGACAAAAAATTTGTTTACAGTATTCGGTAACACCTCCGCGACCATATACGTACCAGTACCTCTAACCGCCGCCCGCCGCCGCCCGCCGCCGTCGTGATCCTTGTCACTTGTGTCGGTCGGTCGGTCGGCTGGTGTCGAGGTGGTTTTTTTTATGTTTTTTCTTTAACTTTATGTCCGACGGGTAATTCGTTTCTCAATGAAAACGTAGGCAGGTATAATGTATAAAATAATAATATTATTATATGTGTATTCCCGCGGCCGCACTGCAGCAGACATCTCCGTCGGGCATCAAATCGCGACGGGCGCCGGCGGAGTAGCGTTCCCTTTTCCTCTACGCTGCGATAACAATAAAATAAACGCATTATATTCGGTATATTATATTATAGAACGGAAAAAAAAATCAACCCCGCAGACCATCAGTACATATATATATATATATATATATATATACTACATAGGTACACAAACCGATACGAATCTGAAAACATATATTATATACAGGTATATGGCCGGTAAAACAAAAATTATTATTATTCTAAACGATAATAATATACCAAAACCATAAATTCGATGCATAGAAAAACCACGTCACGATATATGAAACAAAAAGAACCGTGCGAACCCACCCAGAGTTGTTTTAAACGTCACATCGGGTAACCGGCAAAAAAAACTAAACATGCATGTTTAAATATGCCGAGTGAGTTCACAAATAACAGAAACAATAACTAAACTGATCGTTAAATTCGGAAGTAATTTTAAAATTGAAAAAACACTTAAGTTACTGTTACTTTTGAAATTCTGAGGGTAACTGCGAGCCATGTATTATTGGTTATTTACGTGTTTGTTGGTTAATTACCTTCGTGTAGTTTTTTTTTTAATATTATTTTTGTTATGTGTTTGTGAACAACTATTTGCTGCCAAAAATATGGCAAAATAATTTTTTTTTTAAGAATTTCGAATCTTGTTGATGTACTTTGGAGGTCATTTTCCGTATAGTTTTCTTAATTATTGGGAAAAACGGGATAGTTTACGGCTTCATTATTATAGATTTTGAAATTTCGTTGTATAATTCAATTAAAAATAATCATGAAGATTTGAAATTTTTACAGAATACTTCTCTATTGGGATAGATAATTTTTAACATTTTCTGGCGATTTCTGAACTATTTATAGACATTTGAAATGTTTGAGTTTTTTTGGTTTTTATTTAGTTTTATGTAGATTAAATTAATTGTTCATAATTTGTATTTGGGGATAAAAATACAAAAAAAAAACTGATTTTGTTGATAGGTGAGCCACTGCTGTAGGAAGTTGAGAAGATATAGGATACATTAAGTTATTTTATTTAGGTCTGTAAGCAATATCGATAACGATTAACAACGAAAAACAATTTTAAATAAAGTTGATTCGTAAGACCGCAATATTTACGATTTTAATCAAAATTTCATTTTAAAAGAATATAATAATAAATTACTACGTTACGCTCAACTTTTTTTTACCACTAATACCACTTATAATAAACTTTATGTTTAATTTTCAAACATTTTTGTTAAGTGAAACCATTGTATCCACACATAGTACCTAACGAAAAAAAAAACTATACGAAAAAAAAATTGAAAATGTAAAATGCCTATAAATAGCTCGAAAATTTTGAATGTTTTACCACGTCTAGAAAAAGCCAATATACAATCTTTGTCGAAATTTCAAGTCTCTTCGAAAACGTTTTCCTAAATTACAATTAAAAAAAAAAAAAAAAAAATGGAAAATTAGTATTGTTCTGGTTTCCCTAAAAATTATGAAAAGATCTCTGGTAAAAATATTTCTGGTAGAAAACATTTTTTTCCGATTATACATGAACAAAAAAAGTTGTGTATAATACTGTTCAACATATTTTTTTCCTATATTTTCCCGCTAGACGCGCCACCGTCAGCAGTTAGGCTAATTATTTTACCGGCACTGTTAAGTCCGGTGTCGCGGCGGCACAGCGTCGACGACGGGTTCCCGAAAATTTATTACTCATTCCCGGCAGTAAATATTTTGCCGCCCGTCGTATTCGTCGCCGCCGCCGTCGGGTTTCCCGGATTTATGGCCGACAATCGTGTAAATTCTCGACCGACCTTCTCCGCCGCGGCCGCCCCTATTGATATATACGCATGCCAACGTCGCCGTCGTATTTACGTAACTGGCGACGGATCGCGCAAAAATAACCCCCCTCGATTCCCCGAGTATACTTTGTTTTATTATAATACGTGATGCGTATCGTTACGCAAACGAACGATATATCTTCGGTCCCGAGAAAGATGGGCACTAGTCAATCTTTGGCATTTTTTTTTTTCCCAATAATTGCTTTCTATTTGTTTAATTTTTTGATCTGACCAGCATAAATGTATGTAATAATATATTGTGTTAAACATATATTTTTTACTTAAAATTAAAATATCTCGAGGCGGTGTACTTTTTGTATGGACAAAAAAAAAGTCACGAGTCATTAGATTATATTTTTTTCTCAAGCCATTTAGAATGGCTGCATTTTGGTTAAGCCATTAAATAATTTACCCATTTAATAATATTATGCCATTATGCCGTTTAACGATTTTCGAAATTATTAAAAAAACGTATGTTGAAATTGCATGAAATAGACTTAAGCTCTTCTTTTCTGAGACCAAAAATATGGAAAATTGTCTGTGCCATGGATTGGGAATGTAGCGGCTCCTTCAAACCCCTAAAATGCTATAAAAAAATGCAAATGTTTTTTTTAAATATTTGTTTCATTTCTTTTCAGGTATTCTGACTGCTATTCAGGAAAGCTATTTGTATTATAGTTTCACATAGATTTGTTTTTTGTTCTCTCAAAAAATTTTTTTTCTATTATTAAAAAGTATTTTGAACCGTGCAACACATAATCGTATCTTTAAAATATCATAATTTTTGGTCCGATATGCTGCAGGTGTACTTGATTTGAACAATTCTTCCATACCTAAAGATTTCAACATTTTTTCCAGAAAATAAAAAAAAAAACTTGAAAATAATTGACGATAATATACCTATATAGGTATTGGTTTAATTTTGTTTATTTCTGGGTTTTCTCTTAAGAAAAATATCACTATAATAAATATTATTAATTTACCGAGCTTCGCTCAGAACCGTTTTCTGGTTGCAATAATTTATCGTTGCTTTCAATTTTATAGTGTATGTATAACACCTAAAAATTCCACGGATAATAGAGACATAAATTATAAGAAATTAATTTAATATAAATAGTAAAAAAATAGCCCAGTGTTCGTTTTACAAACGGATATTTTTCCTTCCGTTTTTTTTTAAACTGCATTAATTATTTTTTTTTTTTTTAATCGTATGATCATTACTATATTGATCATACGTTATTATGCATAAAACATATTTATAAATAAAATTATGATGATATTTTTCACCTGCAAACTCGGTATAAGCCCACATTCGTTTGTGTGTGTGTATGTTTTTTTTTTTGTAAATAAACCTAATAAATTCAATAAAAATCAACCGGGTACCCTTATGTGTACATAATATTCTAATATTGTCATTATTTATTGTATAAAATATAGCCACCATGGTAAAACATGTACAAAACGTTAAATAAAAACGTTATTGATCGAAAATATCGAAATTTGTAAATAAAAAAAAGTCGAGATACTATACGCGCTAAATCGGGATTATAGTGTGATTTAAAATTTTTATATTTTTTGACATTTTTAGTCCGCACTACTTCGACCACCTTGTTTTTCTTTTTGGTTTACGATCGAACAGTAAAGGTATTCGGAATATCAAAAAATGGCCTATGCCATATACCGACTGTTGACAAAGTTTATTGTTACTAGATATTATATTAGATTGACGATCGGGACAATAACATAGTCTTTGGCCCAAAACCAAAACTTGTTAAAAAGTAAAACCAATGTACGCTTTGAATCTAAAAGCTGATAAAATTAATTTGCCTTATTATCATAATGATTTTTTAAGTCTGTAGTATATATATTTTTATACTGGTATATTATATTATAATCACTTTATTAGATAGATATTTTATTAACATAATGTTCAAGTGATTATTCACACTTTTTTGGGGTACTTTTTTTATATATTTTTCGTCGTATATATTCTTTTATGTATTTTTCTTTTTTTTTTATATATTTTCATATCATTTTATAATATTTAAGTGTTATTCCATTGGTAGCAGTACCTGCATGGATTCGTTTTGGACTTGGCGAAAAAGTGCAATTATTTATATTTATTGATAATCTCTGCTAATTTAGGACATAATTATATTCACACAGTCTATATTATGTATATTTTAGAGAAAGATATTATGACCTTATATGGGCCATATTGTGATTAGAATACACACGTGTGGAGGAAAAGAAATATTAGATAGCGTCTAGAGCTATTAGAATTGTCCAAAAATCGTGAATGGAATACAAAGTAGAAAGCTAGAATAATGGGTATGTCACATGTGGAGGAAGCAAGAATCTGTGACTAATTAAGTACGCCGATTAAATTCAAGAAGCAAAAGGTCACTATAGTTGGACCAAAACTTCGTTGGGACTTGAGAAAATTGTATTAAGATTAAATTTCCAAGTATCTAAGAAGAGGAACAACGAAATTTGGAATTGAAAAGCGGCTGCTGTGAATAGAGAAGCATTGTATGGTAGAATGGTATCAAAAAAAAAATTCTCACGCTCTGTAGGTATGTGTACAAGTATATTTTCGCGAATGACGACGGTTCAAAGTCGCGATGGGTACCTGCGTGTACAATATAGTGTCGAGTCGTATTGTTTAAGGATTAGGATGTACCTTATATACACGTCAGTGGCCCGACGTACACGTGTGAACATTGTGATTTCGTGCTAGTGTGGTCATCGTTGACATGTATTCGGATGACTCGTCTTTGCTATTGCGTTTGTCATATTTACACGACAGTTTCGTGTACCGTCATAAATCTTCTTCGTCGGTACCTTTTATGGGTATATATTATAATATGCGTATAAAATGTTTCGATCGTATTTTTTTACGTCTGAACACATTGTGCGTCCATAATACGGTTCGGATGATAAATGAATCCAGCCGAAACCACCCTTTTTGCGCGCGGTAAACGAATGAAATATAAAAGGAGAATTGTGTCTATATATAATATGTACAGTGTAAACGTTTTTCTGAAGAGTTGTCAAAATTTTGCGGTCTTCCAAAATGTATAATACCAACGTATCCGTGTGTGTAATGCCACCTACCTTGTTTCCATCCGTACACAACAAATATCGGATTCGCCGACAATAACAATGTGAACGTAGGTTTAATATAATAATAACAAGTGTAAAAATCGTCTTTGATGTCAATCCCTTTTCGACCCGTGTCCGTGTTTATCCGCAGTGCACTGCGGTATAATATAATATTATATACGTTATGTTACCGACGATGACCGCCTTTTGACGACCGGATGACAAATGGTTGTTTAAAACGTGACGTTTGTGACAATCTCGCAAATATGCACTTGCGGCCTATTAAACTGCAGCGCGGTATAATAATATTATTACGTAGGTGCACTGCACACTATATATTATACACTGTTACGCGGGATTTATCGTTTTTTAAATTGGCCGTTAAGGGGGCTATCCGGCGCGCTTAAATCAACAGTGACGAATGTGACTCGGACTACTTAAAATAACAAGACGCATGTCAGTGGGAGAGAGGTATAGGGAAGAGGAGTGAGAAAAAAAAAACATTTCATTTTTTTTTTTTTCATTTTTAACCGCCCGGAATGTGAAACAGATGATGACTACTACTTAATACTATACACACACATATTATACGCGCAGTGTGTGGTTTTCGGATAATTAACTGCACGGGGATGCGTATTATTATTTGTATTTTTAAGACGGTCTAGTGCGATGGGAGGGAAAAAAACACCGGGGCCATCTGATATATGTTTGCATACAATATAATATATTATATAGGGTGTTGTTTATAGAGATGAATGGATGACGGCTTGTGTCGTTCATCCGGAGTATATTCGATTTCACCTATTATACATCGTTGCAGTTGTGTTTATATATCGAATAGTATTAATCATCCGCGTTTCGTTCCGATATAATACATGTCGGTATATATATTATGTTACGACGAGATAAAAAAAAAAACTACATATATTTATGTATGCGAGAAGTTGTTATAGTTCTGCAGTACCGCAATAAACAAGTAAAGTGTGTTTTTTTTTTTTATTATTATTTATTTTTATTATTTGTCGATAAAATAATAAATATTCCACCGGTGCGATTATATATGTACAGTAAGTAAATTCGAGTTAAAATGAAAAAAAAAAAGTTGTATAAATCATGTATTCGTATTAAACATATTATATTAATATCGTTGAAACTACATCTATATATATATATATATATACGACAATGTGTGATGTGTATTTTATTTTTGCAGCAAAAATAAATAAATAAAATGCAATGGCAATCTTTACATAGGATTACGGTTTTTTTTTAAATTTATTTTTTCATCTTCGATAATCTTGTACAATCTTATCTTGAGGATATTCTGCTTCTGACAATCAATTCTTTTCTCTAAAAATTCAACTATCACTTTCCATCGTCAAAATTTAACCTATTCTATTAAACCTATATATAGTGATATTTTGATAATAAGGATAATCAATTTTAAACACAAATAATGGAAGTTATTTTTAACTCAGAATTCCACACAAATCTTTTAGAAATAAAAACAAATTCTTATCTGTACGAATAGTATACCGATATTAAATATAACATTACGTTTTAATTAATACAAATCTAAATTAACGTGGTATGATTTAATATTGACTCGTTATTTATTAAGTTTATGTAAAAATCAGGAAAAGGAAAACAGTGAAGTTAATAAAAACAAATAATCAAAGGTTAAAAGTTAGTAAATATATTAACTTGGCTTCTAACTTTTTAACTCTACATAATGCCGGTGTGTTTGGCATATTATCCATTTTTAAGTTTATACTATATCAAATACGACACAGGATGAAATTCGAATTTTAAATCCGTTTTTCCCACGTTTTAGACTTTGTTGCGTGCGAGTAGGTAAAAAAGTTATCTTTTTCTTTTTCTTCTTCTTTATAGTTGTTGCTAGTACTGTCGCCAGAACCGTATATATACTAGCGCTGCTGCAGGGGGAGAATATCGCTGTAGAGACCTTTTAATTTAAAAGCTTACAGGATCCTTTGGATTTAAACTAAATATCTATATATAAATATAAATACGAAAACTGGAGATAAGGTATATGATATCAACCCCACATCACTAATATACGAGTAAGAAGGGTGTTTATACCCTCCTATGAATGCGTATAATAATAATTTCAATTAACCAATTTAATTATAAAAGGAAATAATGTAAATATTTTATTAAAACATAACTTACGAAAAAGCAGCGGCGTAAAACTTAGATTAAATACATATTTTGATGACGTTTAGACAGTACTATTAAAATAAAGTTTGTAAAAAAATAATAAATAAAATGTATAGTTATTGTGTTAAACAAAAGATTAAAAAACTCGACATTTCAATTTCTGTTGCTTTTGTATGAATTATTATAATATAACGGCAGTAACTATAAGATGATATTTTGTTTCTCTTTTTTTAAGTTTTTATATATTAACGGGGTCCCATTATAATTCCCTTCGGGCCATGTGTATAGCCAATCTCCGTGATATATTTTCTCCCTCGTATTTGTATTTTCTTATTTTTTGTGAATTACCTCATCCGGAGTCCGCAGTAGGTATACGTATACAGGTATGCGTATTGTTTCATCTTTTTATGTGTACAAAAAAAGGGTTCGTATAAATACGTTTAAATTATTCGATTCGTATCTTATAATATATGATATAAGTAATCGATAACCCGTATATGAGCAACGTATATCCCCTGCGTTATTATTCTTCAAACAATTATAATAATTGTCGTATATTAAAAAAATGTTGGTAATAATTTATCACTAAAAAACAAAAAAAATAAAAATAAATCGGCTTATTATTCATCTGATTTATCAGAAGGAAAACACATTTATACTACTATCATTGTACATAATTTACTATATTATAATGAACAAGACGTATATTAAAGAATTATTTTTTCATTCATAAGAAGTTCCCTCAGTGCTGCTGTAGTCGGAGACAGGTTTAGAGTTTCGAAAATTGAATTAATGTTTATCTGATTATTGTATACGTAGTTTTTTTTATTTTTTCTTATTCAGTTTATTCTCGGCACCTAAATTTTGTAATCTCGTACACCGCGCTACAGTTATTGCTTCCATAAAACTGTTCGGGGCCTTGGAATGCAAACCGTTTATGTGCATATAGTGATAACGGCAAGTAAGACTTATGCCATTGGCATTTTTATGTTTAATAAAGAAAAATAACACCAGACACTGATGCAGTACTCTGATGCTGTATACCTGTATCCACTCGTAGCGCCGAGTTGCAAATCGGATTTCGCAATCAAAAACACGTTAACCTGGACCAATAAAATAACCATCATCATCATCGTCTTACCTTTCCTGCTATAAATTTCATTGGCATAATCGGTTTTTCTTTGCTTTTTTTTCATAGTGCCGATATATTTTCTTTCTGTTTTTACACACATATTATAACGAAAATAAGTATAGAGGTTTAAAGAATTATAATAGTCCATTCGGCCAATTTATGAATATAATATTTTTTTTAAATTAGTAGATACTGTAGATTAATAAAATATCGATTTATGAATAACATCATGGTATAATATATCTTTAGTCCCAATACTTAAGGAAGAAAAGCGTAAATGTCAATGTTTGGCATTTTTTTTTTTTTATAACGTTATCTCGTTCTATTTTTTTCTTCTTTATTTTTTGATCTAAGTTACATAAGTGTATGTGTTTTCAAAATTAATTTAATCATTTCATTAGATAGATTAGTTCACGTGCAAGTAAAAGTTAGATTTAACTGCTCGTATTGAAAATATATTCTACAAAGTAATGTAAGTTAATATGTTTTATTTGTTTATTAAAAATTATTATATAACTTAAATCTTGAAATTACCCTCAAAGTTGTTATTTATATATATATAGCTACCAATTTTTTATTAGCCAAATCTTTGAAATTAAATTTAAATAGCCATTTTTTTTTTCCTAATACTATATATTATACTGTGTATTTTATTTATTATAATACATTATAAACGATACTCAGGCTCCTAAACCTAAACCACCGCCGCAATTAAATGATGTATACGCGCTATAAAATAATATAAAATAAACGCATAAAACCCGTTTAAACGTGTAATAAAATCTCGATTTGGGTACGTCAAACGAGACTTCATATCGAGATTTGTGGCGTCATAAAATAAAATTTATTTATGTATTTATACCTGGACGTATAGATATTAAATATATATCCAGGTAAAAAAATAAACAGACCGTTATATACAACGATTATTCTTAAAAATAAATTCTTCGATTCTATGTACATAAGAATTAATTTATCTGTGGTCCTAAAAAAAGAAGGGTTCCAGTCTGTTTTGTATAGTTTTCAATACAAGTAAATTATATTTTAAAATTTGCTCATAATGATATAATTGCAAAATGGTCTAACTGACATACGGCGTTTTAAATGGCTTAAAGTCATATACAGTGAAACCTGGTTATAATAGATACTCACAGGATCAAAAGTATCCGTTGTGGAAACGTTTTAGTGTTTGTACAATCAAAATCATGCAGCTACCCTCTGCTTTTTCCGATGTCAAATTTTTCAGCGAGTTTACAAATAGACAAGCCGCTATATGATAGTGTCTTTGAACCGAATAATTTCCACTTGTTGCTTTAAATCGGACAATTTCCACTGTAAAAGAGATTCTATTGCTAAAAAAAAAACAGACTAAATTAGCATAACAGAATGACGATCTCTGGTTAAAATAGGATAATAGGACATGCAAGTTTTTCTATATTAATTATGCAATCATTTTCAGCGTTATAAAAGTAATTATCGGTCAAATGTCGATTCGTTGGTTTCTTAGGTTTACTGTAAAATCGTCCGTTATCATACGAAGAAGCAGAAATATTACTGTCCGTGTCCGTTATAGAAAGAGTCCGTTAAAGACAAGTTAGAATCCCGACCGATATTATTTTGTTTGTTATAATATTATCATTATCGAAAATATCCGCAACTCAAAACGATTACTATTATTAGGGCTCGGAAGTTGTGACATTTGCAACTTTTTTTCTATTGTTCGATCGGTTTTGTTGTTAAGTAGATTTTAAATTATTCGTTTCATACAAGTACGAATTAAAATCTAAAATTTGTTTGTGGAACTTTTTGTAATTTTTTGCAATTTTTGGCATTTTTCATTTTATTGCAATTTTGTTGATTTTCTTCATTTATAATACAATTTTAGATACTTTTATAAACTACTTTCATACACGATTTCATTTTTTTCTTCGTTCAAATAAAATAACGATAAGGCTGTGTCATATATTATGTCAAAATAATAATATAATAAAATTAATATTATGATGTATTGATGGTTATTTCGGGCTTTGTCGATTGTTATGGCAGCGGTGAAAATACCATTTGATAGACGCATCACGAGTTAATATTTTCCAGAAATGTTAATAAGAAAATCACCCAATAAAACTTGTACTATTTTTTTTGGCAATAATTCAATTTTCAAGTGTGATTTCGGATATTTTTCACAGCAATCGCGCGATCAATTTTTAATGTTTTTTTAGTGCGATAACTTCCGAGCCCTATTATTATTATACTGTAATCGCTGGCGTAGGACGCGTGACAAATATTATTACGCCGGGCTAAATATTTATTGGGTTATTTTTTTTTTATGGTTTTTATTATTAAAACGGTCACTTTATAGCATTATAATATGTAATATGACAACGGGCCGTCGTCGCGATCCGGACGGGAAAAAGTCTAAAAATCAAAGACCGTTTTTCGAGTCGTATCGAACATTAACCACTGCTTCTTTGGATAGACGAGCAGACGGCGGCGGTAGAGTGGTGCCATGGGGCCGGTTTTTTCGGTGCAGCAGGGCTCGGCACACGGTTTATTAACTGCGTGTCTGGCACCGTTCGACCCCCGTCACACTCGGATTTTATTATTGTTACGATATAATATATATATATATATTATATCGTATACGAACGCCATAATATAAATTCGCCATCTCTCGGTCGTCCGACAATTAACGATATATTAGTTTCTTTTTTCTTTTTTTTTTTCCGAACAGGCATATAATACTATCGTAATGTAATTTCCCCGAAAATTCCTCGACTCGAAACCCGACCCCGCGGGACGACGACGGCAGCCGGGTTTTTATCGGTTCCAAGTGCTGCGCTCGGGGGTCGAACAGGAAGTCTCTGATATCCATCGGGATCCATAAATCATTCGCGGGAGACCTCATGCCGACCGCGGTCGCCGCCGGCGCCATCGGTCTGTCACATCAGTCCTTTATCCGGGCTCCGGACTCTTTACCTATACGACGACGACGACGACGACGCGTTCGTTTTTCCACAAGAGTTTATTGCCCGCGATATTATTATTATATTCGGCGTATGATTGTTTCTGCCCACCCCGTTTCCTCCCCCCGTTAAAACATTTCTAGTCGGGATACGACGTGTATTATTATTATTGTTTTTTATTTTTTCATTTCGATCTTATACGTATAATAATTTCTGTGATTCCGAAGAACAATGCACGTCGACGTCTGCATCGGACTCTAATAATATAATATAGTATTAATATACAACCGGATTATCGATCAAGATTTCAATCGCGATACCTACACTGCACCATCGTCGTAGTAACTTAATAATACACTTATAATAATTCCACATTATTGAATGAAATTCAATTTTTTTTTTTTTTTGCTTTTTTTTTGTTCATCTGTATAATAAACGAATTACAATATATATATATATTTTTTTATTTTAAATCGAATTATTTTACTTTATAACGATAATATAGTCGATAATATTATTTAGATTGTTTTCGATATGATATTTACATACTATATATATATATATAACGTTATTTCGTTCTATACTCAGCGCTACCCACCATCAACAGTATTAGTATTATATGTATATTCTTGGCCATTACAACAGTAGCCAAGATTTTGTATCGGGGAGGGACTAAATAAGTTTTTACTCAAATCGTGGGCGTAGGTAAGGGGGTGTTGAGGAGTTTGAACCCCACCCCTCATTAAAAAAAAAAAAATGTAGACAAATCTTGTTTTCGTCAATGCGCATTTTAATCGAAAAGAGAAATACATCGGCTTGTACCCCTCTTCTTTGGGTGCCTATGGTTAAAATACTTCAAAATGAATAGCTATATACATATACATTGATTTCAGTACCTCTCGCAACACAAGATACTTAGCACATTCCAAAACTTTAGCATGATATAAAAGATACGCAAATGTATCTGAAATATTGAATATACCTAAATAAATATTAAGACTTATTTCAAAAAAAAAAAAAATGTTTAAATATTTGATACGGTTATCATTAGTGTAATTGCAGCCTTATGCGCAGTTGAAATAGTCAATATCGTCTATAATATTATTGTGGCTTGTAATGTTATATATGCGTATAATACGACTTCGAGTCAATTATATTTGAAATAATATGCAAAATTATATTATATTCGTTCGTATTTTATGTAAGTATATAAGTATATAATGTACATGCGTTATAATAATTATAATAAAAATAAACTGTTGTACAACTACTATAATTATAATTATATATATATATAGCTATCTTATAAAGATGTTATTAAAATATATAAGATATTTATATTATATATAAATGAAATTATAATTGGAACTTTGTAGCTCTTATTTTATATATATATACGTTGGTTTTTTACATATATTTATATATTGTATTAAAAAGTTTTAATATTGCACTTGAACCTTATATATATATATATATATATATATATATACGTATAATAATAATTTTTTCAAATTATAAAACGGAATGAAGTCTTTGTCTATAACATGTATAATATTGTGATAAACAAGTTACGCTTACCTATACCTATATATATATTATAAAAATATTACCCGTGGCAATAAAAATTATTATTTATAAATTTAAAATTAAAACCTACCTACCCAGTTGGTGAATTTGTATGAGAGTCGGATTTGTAATGTTACCAACGCCACACCCGCATCTACTATTGCGGAATCGATTTGACTAACATAACATAATATAGCGACTATTATAGTAACTTCATGTCGATCTACCGAGATCCGCTCAAAATCGCTACGATTTATCGTTGTTTTCGTGTACAATATTTTCCAATATTCCGATATTTCCCGTGCCTTCAAATGCGAATCACGTGAGGCATTTTTATACGGTCATCATTGTGTTTATTCAGATTGTCCATTTTTAGACGTCCCGCCGCCATTCGTACAACCTATAGAATAATAAAACGTATATTATCGTTTAAAATGCAGATTTGTTTTCTCTCTACGAATACTACGCATTCCCAGACGGATAAATATTAAACCGTACAATTTCTCCGTTGTTATTATTGCGTTTAATTAAATATATATATAACAGTTGAACACGATATCGCGCACGTTCTTATATACATCATAATATAAAAGCGCGATGATAATAACGTATATCCATAGTTTTTAACGGTTTTTATTTTTTTGTCTTTTTTTGTCTGTCTAAACACCGACGACCAGAATATTCTTGGCCGACCCGGCACCGAGTAGGAGGTGCCAAGTTTTATACGCACCGCGGTTACTGTATTCTATATACTCGAATATTACTCATTTTACGATAATATTATTACGCGCGTGTTGTGATGTGCGATTAAAAAAAAAAAAAAATGTATAAATCCGCTGTCGTCGTCGGTCTGGGGCAATAATATTGTAGAAGAGCAGCCAGACGACACGTCAGCCCGGCGTTTATTGTCTCCGACGACGACGAGAATTTTTAATCACGGCGCGCCGACGGACATATTATTATTATAACGGCCCTGCGTTGACGTCCGGATCCATCGACGAGTCGTTTTTAAAAAGGAATACGTCGTCGAACACGAAATAATAAAAATCGTCAAAACCGAGAAGAACGAAAAAAAAAAACCGACGACAACGAGACAAGCCAAAAAAACAACGGAAATAGACGCAGCGACGACTTTTCTTTATTATATTATGTTATGTATACCTACCTACGTGCGCAGTATCCGATTTCATAAAATTAAATAATATTCTACCCTCCTCCCCTTCCCTCCCCCGTGTTTATCACTGTCGCGAAATAATACGTGTTAAAAACAAAAAAAAAAAAAAAACGTGTTTATGAACTCCTACCGCCGCTATAAGCGGTACAGGATGATACTGTTTCGTCGGTTATTTTTTTCTAAGCGGACTTTGTTTTTGTATTAATAGTTTATTACGGATTGTCTACATTGTTTTTCAAACGTCGGCCGCCCCTACTCTCAACTTATTATTAGTTTAATACCTTAAATTTCGAATACATTTTCAGTGTTGAAAAGGACTGCTATTTTAAAATCAAAAGTCGATAAGATTACTGCCGATGATGACGTGCGCAGAATTAAGGACGAATATTTGTAAACAATACCATTAAACGGTTGTATACGTAAAACGATTGAAGAAAAAGAAACAATATCAATTCTGGTCTCTGGATCTTTGGGTGGAGAAGGCCAAACGGGGCTTCTCGAATTATCGTACGACTTTTGAGGCTCGAGTCGGATTGGTTACTTTTATATATATATTTACGTAATATTTGTTGTTTTCCACGTTATTTTATTTCATGTGGTTTTAATGGCCGAGATACCTATCCCTCTATAATAACGTGAAAATCTATTTATATATATATATACGATACTTTATCAGGCCTTAAATTATAAATCGCATTTTCGCAGAAAATTTTGTGAAAAAGTTTGGCCTCTCTTGATTCAAGGCCCGGGGAATGTGTAGAACACAATTGCGTACGTTTTTCCTTTTTGACAACACAATTGCATATGTTTTTCGGTAGCTTAAAGAATATTTAAATATAAATAAAATTAACACGATTGCGTACGAATTTATGTGCAACGTTGTCAAATATATATATATATTGTAATACTCAATAATTAGACAATAATTTTATCTAAACTGTAGAATATTATTACTGGATAATAAAATAATACAGAAATAAATACAATTATAGGTAGAAAATTAATTATTTTAAAATAGATACCTATGAACAAGTATAATCTTATACGTTTAAGTATTGCAATACATTTGTATACATTTTATACTCATCATAAGTCTTTATAATATTTTGAATTCGAATAAAATACTATTTTACCATTATCTTTATATTCCCGTTATGAATTAATTGTATGATCGGTCTTGTCTATTAAAATTTAAAAACAATAACTGTTTTTCTTTTGCGGGTTTTATAAGTTTAATAGAATTTCCTATACTACTAAACGTCGATAAAACATACACATGTGTGACAATCAACGACAAATTGAAGGACAGGAAATACCTATATATTTGAAATAACTAAATTTCCATTATTTTAGGATGCGTATTTTATGTAGCGTTTATATCGTTAACAATAAATGTTTATGGAAAAACAAAAAGTATTTATGCATTATTTATAATTCACTCGTGCGGTATATACCGGTATGAAAATTGGCAACAACGATTCAAATTTCGTACGCAATCGTGTAACCAAAAATCAGGCAACGTCGTACGCGATCGTGTTTTACCCAGAAGAATAAAATCTGCGCGTGAACAATATTGCTGTTGACTAAAAAAAAAAAAAAAATTATCTTACGCCATTAAAATCGTCGGGCGATATTATTTCGCCGCTCCCGCTGTCGTTTATTAATAATAATAATAATATTGTTATAACTCTGGATCCGGACAGCGCGGCAAGATACAATATAATACGTAATGTATATACAGGGTACACATTGTTTCCATGACCACGGTTGCTGCCGGTCACTGCCGGTTAGGTACTACTGTTGTTGCGATGTGTATAGATAACGTTCATTACACGCGCGCACACAATGCTCCCGCCGCCGCCGCCGAGAACATGTTCATTTCGCCTGCTAATTGGTCGCCCGCGTCCACGGAGTGTGTACCGCGCCGCACCGACGTCGTCGTCGCGGCCGTCGGACGAAAAATAAGAAGACGGAGAATGGGAAGAAAAAAAAAATAATAATAACAACGAAGAAATACGTACGCGCGACCGCGTACACCGGTTTTTGAAGTTCTTTTTTTTTTTTCCGGAAAATTTTTTGATGGAAAAAAAAAAATATAATAATGTAGACCGGCGGCGGTGGTCAACTGCGGTCAACAATGGGATCGTGATCGCGCGCGCGATCGTCGTCATCATCGTGCTGCCGGTGTACCACCGGTGCGTTTCACAATGCTCCGCGGGCTCTCTGTACGATAAATATTTTATACGCGTGTGTGACACTTTGACCGCAGAAATATGCGCGCAAAATACGGAGCCACAGTGCAATACCTTTTTACGCAGTTACTACTCGTCGTCGTCGTTGTTTGTTCGTAAATACTCGCCCGTGATTGAAACGAGGCCTTTCCATGAGCGCGCGAGAGACGGTCGCCCTTTTTTAGTCCAAATGTTGAAGTTTGTTTCGTAAGGGTAGAACTGGTAGCAATTTTCAAAAAAAAAAAAAAGTAATGAAATAAAAAATGATAAGGGAACATTTTAGTTACTGCATCCTAACAAGTAACTGTGTAAGGTATGAAATCGTTTTATTTTGATAGTTTTGAAGAGTTTCAGAGCTCTAACCAAAAAGGTGTCATTATCGGTTTTAGACTTGAAATAAGAAATAGCAAAAAGATTGTGATTCCAAGAAAAAAAAGGAAGGAATTCCAACTTATAATATGTATTACTTGATTTGATTTGATTTATTTGTACTGATGTTCCAAGTTCGTTAAAATTCAATCGGTCCGATATTACGGATATTACGGATTTATGTTTAGAATTATTATCAATAAATGCCGGTCGAAAATCGTACACGTATTAATTAAACCGCGGGCGTAAATTGAACGTTGAAACTTTTGTTTATAAAACGGTGAACGGGTTTTATTTTTTTCTTGGCTATTCTATTTACCCAAATGCCCGAGTTAATTGTTTCCCCTCTTGTATACACTATTGACATTTACTTTTCGGTAACGTAACGGGAGTAGCGAAAACGCAATACGTATCGCCGTCGTCGGTGGTATAATACCGCGGACGCGAACCTGCTGCGTGTGGGACGCGCACGCCGCCGAATACGGCGCGACAGTGTGCCGCCGTAGTCGGAGATGTGGGCCCGCGATAGGCGGCGGCACAACAATAGGGGCACCGCGGCGGTGACACGGCGTATGTTAATTCAGTGGCGGCAGTGGCGACTGCGATCTCTCGGTTCCCGGATGACGGTAGTATTAATTTGCGATCGCCGGGCCCGGCGCGGCGCTTGCCGGAGTCTCGGGGCGCCGGTGCGTGCCTCCGGCGGTGGCGACGGGCCGGGCGTATAGGCGTGCGCGGGCCGTGCAGTTTTATTATTGAATATATATATATGTTATTGTGCATACGCCGCCGCCGGTACTACTATTATATATATATATACACTTACAAGCAGTATCGGCTATACTTCTCTATGGCCGACGCGCGGAGCAACGGAGCACACGAAGCGCGAGCCGAGGTCGACGCGGTGGGTCCCCCGGGCTGACGTCTAATTAACGTTACGCAGTACCCCGTACGGTTTGCCGCTCGCGCGCGCGGGCTCCCGCGAGTGTGCGCCGCTGCAGCTACGGTATATTATATTATTATGTATATTATATATTATTGTGTACGTATTATAGCGAAGACGACGGCGGCGCGGTATATTTACTGCGGTCCCCGATAGTCGTGTAGGTCCACCGAGTAATTGGAAGCACGATTTCCCCCTTCGCCCCGTCATCGTGCCCCGCAAACGTATCCTCCCGAGTTTATAATACGTACTATTATATTATACCGGGTTGTGTACGACCCCGCCGCCGCCTTTTCCGTATTTTCCGTACGCACGCGCGTTATATTTTATATATTAAACGAAATGCGTAACGTTATTATTATTGTTACTGTCGCATATCGCGTATGCGTTTCGTCCGGCCGTCCCCGCAGAAGAATTTATAATCTTTAGACAGGTCCGGTAACGCTTTTAGGGGACGAGGGCGAAAGGGACTGGTGTAAAGAACGGTAAAACCTGCGTTAATGGTTTTAGGTGGCAATTTTAGCGTAAACGAGAAGCAAATGGTCTCGGAGTAAGGGAAATTAAAAAAATATGTTGAACACGGGTGTACCCAAAATGTTTCGATAAAGGGGCTAGAGTAAAACTATTTGTGTTTAGTTGAATAAGTAGTGCAAATGTACCATAATTATTTTATCAACATTGATTTGTAAATGCTGACAAGTTGTTGTGATTTCTTTTGTATTTTACACGGTCGATTGAAAATGACTATAAAACTCCTTGGCCTCCTGGGGATTTGTTTTTCACCCCGGCACAAGAAACCCTAGATACGCTACCGAAAGGGCACTTATCCAGAGTGATGATTTATTATGATTCGTGAAAATTCGGCGATAAGGATTTGTTCATTTGAGACGTTATTATTACTCGACTTTTGGGCTGCGTTTCGGGATTTTTACCCGAAAATACTCCCACGGAAAATTACAAATAAGAGGTTTATTTTTTTGTAACATTTTGAATCGATTGGATCCTTTTTTAAAGGCGCTGTTTTTCAGTTATATATCTATAGCATTCCGCGTAATTATAGCGGGAAATCATTGGACATTTCGTACCGGGAGATCTGGCGCTCGCGTTAGTTCCCGCTATGATCGCGATTCTATTGTCTTAATAATATACTATTATCAATGTATTCTATTCTATAGTATAGACTATTACTACGTCGCAATATGGTCACGGTCGCACAGTTTTTCGCGGTAAAGTTAGATTCGAAAAAAAAAAACAATAGAAACGGACGTATATATTGTATATTATTATTATACACACAGTATCGTGTTATCTGTGTCGACGTGAGCGCGCGATTTAGTAGAGCGCGACCGGGTCGCCTGACGTCGTACACTCGGCGCATATTTCCTCCAGCCGCCGGAGATCATCATACAAATCGGTCCACCCGATAGATTCGTATCGTACTGACCCCCGCACCCGTTCCCCGTCCCACGGATTACCGCTCGCAGGTGACTAGATCGCCCTCCTCACCCCCTCCCCCCTCGAGAACTCCCGATACATTTGTGCTGCAGTCGATGCAGTACACCGTGCTCGACGTGAACTCTAAACGTTTAACGCGAATTTCATCCGTTTACCATATTATTATTATCATCCGTTTTGTTTGGAAATATCTCTGTAATTTGAATGCGTTCGAAAGCGTATCACAAGTAACTAAAAACTGTGACAAAAATATCACAAATCGTTCTATGGAACGGTTTCGCTCGGAATCTATAAAATACGCGTATACAAATTTAAACGGTTTTCTGTAAATATATAAGTAATAGAGTTTACGACGGTTCCAAAATCCTATGGGTATTTTCATACTTTATTTAGTGTCTTCCTGTGTGCGATTATCGGGGATTACCATCAGTTTAATTACAAAGTGTAGAAATATTTCAAAAATGTTATTATTATTGCCAATATATTGACCACCACGCCGAATATGGTAAATGCTAGTAACGACACGCCATTCAAAAATACCATGTATAATAAGAAGTGAATCCTGACTCCAAATAAAGATATTTCACGCTAATACACTTGAGTATCGTTAATCCGTTAACGGTTATAGTATTACAATATTGTGATCTTGTTTACGGGTATATCTACTGATGAGCTGCCTACGATTAGAAAATGTCGCCTATTATGGTCGTCCAGTGCGAGTAGAGAAAAACAAAATAAATTAAATATGGGCAGTACCCAAAGAGTTATTATGTCGCAAAAAAGTTACAAAGCAACTATTTTTTGTGACTTTCCGCGATTTTTAAGCGGTAGTGGTATGAATGGGTATCCGATGAAGCAGCTACTTTGTATTTAAATCAGGTGGGTGAGTGTATGTGTGTAAAACATTTTTTACTTGACACATTAACGAAAACCGTAAAGTACAATAACGTCTAGTCGCCTCAGTTACAGCAGCCAATTTTTTTATGCTTAGGTTTTACGAGGGTTTTTTTTGCTATTTTACTGCGACTTCTTCATAATAAAAAAACTTCACTCTGCCACGGTTTTTAATATATGCTTTTTATACACAATTAACTTAACAAATTTAAACTATTTAATCCAAATTTTATAAAATATTTAAGTAATACACTATAACTATTGACTATGTACTAACTTGACCGAGTTTTTTTCGTCTACGAGTAACTCGTATTTTAACTTAGTTAAATTAAATTCTATTCAATTTAAATTTATACAATTATGACTGTTACTAAAATGTAAATCGTTTTGAATATAAATAACATCGTTGTTATTTTATCGATAACGAAATAATTTTCCAATCCAGTAATCAATTATATAAAGAATATTTTTAACAATCTATCGAATATTCGGCAATCCGTCTATAAAATATTTTGGATATTGACATACTCGCTTATAAGTCGTTTTAATACCGTCAATTAATTTAAATTTCACACTGGGTACAATACGAAATGTAAAAAAAAAAAACGTTTACAAATATTGTGAATACACTTCAATGTTTCAATGTCGTTGTACTCAACGCCGTTTGGATAGTATCGATGGACTTTGTATAAAATAGTTCGGAGGAAACATTCGTTGGGGGAAAAAAGTTCTACAAAAGAGCCTGGAGGGTTTGCTGCAGCTAGGGATCTCGAAGTTAAAAAAAAAACTAAAAGGGCTAAAAGTACACCCCGTTGTACTCGGCACGCTTTGGGAGTTTGAGTGCATACGGATACACCGATTGGCTCTATACAATAGCAGCTGCGATACGTAAAAAAAAAAAAACTATTTCACATCGATTCCGACTACTATACCTACACCGTATTATATCATTGTCCGTTGACATTTTGTAAAACACGATTTCTCATAAACAACTACACTGCACACTGGATCGATAACGTTATTTCAATATTTTATAGACCTGGGCACGTTTACCGATTTCACTGACTGACCAGGAAAGGATGTCGTACTATTTAACCGCCCCCCCAAAAAAAAAAAAAAAAACTCGCTCAAATATTGCATTAAGAACATATTTTTCGAGATATTTAAATTGTATATTTTTTATTTTAAATATTAATATAAACAGCCTTTAAATGCTTATTTTTATTAGTGCGCATTATTATTCCTTAGATGGCCTGATTTAGATTCTGATGGAAGCGAGATGGTGTGTTTTTTATTCTTTGTGTTTTATCAACTTTTATACCAGAAAACTTGTTCCGATCAAAAACATTAATAGAAACTTTATTGTAGTATTTTTGGTCTACATATTTGATGTAATATTAATAAATGGGAAAAACGGTAGGCATTATTTTGTATAATTTATGTTGATTTCTCAGTCTGCACCTTATACCGACTATGTATACACTAGGAAAAATTACGACTAATATAATACTGCGCTTAGAATCGTTTTTCGTTAGCAACGGTTTCTCGTTGTATACGGGTATTAATTAAATTATTCTATACATCCCTCCTTTTTTTTACTTTTATCCGAAAACATTGGCACATTCATCAGCAGTATTGGCTTTATTTTTTCTTCTTCGGTTTTAATTGTGTCTGTCATGATGAGTTCCCTGTCTATACCGAGATAACATTGTTATCACTATAATAATGTTATTTGTATATTTCGCCGAAATATTATTATTTTTTTTATACCTAATGCGTAAAATGAGTTTTTATTATTTACATTAAAAAGGTTTCTTCTATACAGCCCTTATATGTATAATAATATAATAATTGACGGGATTGTGACGGTCGAATGATGAACGACTGTTTTAAGTGTAACCGACCGTATAATTTGTGTACATTTTTATTAGTTGCATTGATAAATGCACGCCTCGGATAATGTATATGGGATTGGAATTCATTTAAAACCCGCCTGTCAATGTGTATAATATAGGTAATCTGTTTCAGCCGTTCGTTTGTATAATATTAGACAGCGAGCAATATTATTATTTAATTAACAAAAATTGATGAGTCGTAACACGTGTCATCACGTTAAAAATTATATAATTTTATAATCAATCACAATCGTAATCATTTATAATATAATAATATATGTTAATGAATTCCCGTAAAAAAAAAAATAAATAAATTTTATTTAACTCGACACTTTTGCTTTTATATTTAGAGCTTCGTTCTGTTTTTTCTGTACGTAAACAAGTTTTCGGACAGAAAACTATAGCTAGGCGTATAATACACTTTCTCCAATTGAAAATTTCATAAGACCGTTATTATTGTAGGATTTCGGATTTTATATATGAAGCCTATATTGTTTGCATCGAGTATAGGGTATGGTTTAATTCTAAATTCCTCGTGCTTTTTTTTTTTTTTTTTTTCTGGTAAGTTGAAAAATAAAAAGGAGAAAACGACGTATTCACTCAGCGCCGTTTGTCAATGTATCGATTTGGGTTTTTTTGTTTGGTTTAGCGCAAACTAAATATAAGTCGCTGGAACCGAGTCACTACTCTGATCTATTGCCAATATGCATAAGGGTTATTTATAATCTATAGATCACCGAACTATTGGATATTTAAGTCCGGAAATTCCATTTCTCAAACGAGACTACGAAGGAAATATGGGCGAAATCAAGAGACAGAAATCGTGGTTAGTGTTTCTGACCTCGAAAATTCAATGGACTGTTTTAAATCGCATATATATACATAGCCAAGTAACGACCTTTCAGCATTTTCAAATTCTATATATGTGTTTTACATTTGTGGAACTTTATTTTGAAACTACAATAGAATTTAAATAAAACAAAATAAATGGACATTATTCGCACGATGGGTAGGCCACTGTTGTAGGTGAGAAGTTGGAAACGTATAGAGGTGGCGCATTTAATGTATATCAGTTCGCAACGATTAATCATTACTAACGGAAAACGATTTTGAGCGGAGTTTGATTATATATATTTTAAAAAGCCGTAATATTTATGTTTTAAAAATAATACATTTTGTAAATTTTACCGTTTTTCCTACGTTTTTTCCCATTTATTATAAAAAAAAAATGGCTTTTCTACGTACCAACTAGAAAACAATTAAAATACGCTACTCTTAAAATTCGGAACAACAATACTGATAGAAAAATAAAATTAAAAAAATTGAAAATAATGAAACTTCTAAACCGTACATTTTTCCGTTTTTCCTATATTTTCCTCTATTTTTCTAATCGTTGATGAAACTGCTTGGAAAATCAAAATATTACCATCTGAATCGGTTAACTAAATTCAGAACGCTAAAAAAAACCTCGTTTTTTGTTTGGAACAAAATTTCTGATTAAAATGTTGTTTACAGGCACTAAAAATGTAAAAAAACAGCACAGATCATATCGAAACCAATGCTTCCTCACTACGCTCTGTAACTTAAATGTGTAAACAACGACCCGAATAATAATTATTATAATGAGGTATAGACGTATAGTCGCATTTTCGCCGTGTTAACAGCGTTCAACAACAATATTATTGTTGTTATAACATATTTGACCGATTATCGTTTGGTCGCCATGCAGTGCGTGTATACATATTAACAATAATATTATCATTGTACTTGTTAACCGTTGTAAAAACATTTATCGAAATATTGTTAACATGCAATACATATTATACCCACATGACTCGGGGGACAATCCGTTTTCTAGTTACCTCGTCGTCTTTAAAAAAAAAAAAAAAATAGTTAAATCATTTTATCATCTAACCTACTTACCATACTAACCTGTTGTTTGTGCGATTTTAGATTCAAAGCAAAACGAAGAATGTATACTTATTAGTAATTTAATATGCTGCGTGCGTGCGAACAAATTACTTGTTTCAATTATCTAAGGGTAGTTTCAGGTAGCAACATTTATTCGGCCGATGCATAAAAAAAAATATTTTTTCGATTTTTTTTTAATTTTTCTTAATCATGAGAGAAAACCGGAACGAAAAAAAGGGGTATTTACCGAACAACATGTATACTTTTCATCGAATATTCATAAGTTATATTAGACTATTTTCTTTTATAATTTTCGACAAATACTCTGTTGTTTTATTTTTATTTATTTATATAGCTGTTTAAAAATTGTAGATTTTTTTTTTTTGGTTTATGAGAATTAAATTTGTAAATTTGTTCGTAAAAATACTCAAAAAGTTGATACAATGATACAAATGATCTTTCGTTTAGTTTATCCACTAGGAATCGTTTTTTGTTCGCGATACATTTTACCGTTACATTCCGTATATAATCTAAACCACACGATAATATACTCGTATTCTACATTCCATACTATTCCCATCTACAACAATGGCACACCCATAAGCAGTGTCCTGCTTTTTCTTTTTTTCGTTATTGCACTATAATAACTAATAAGTGATTCCATTTGAGCAAATATCGAAGTTGCAGCCGAGATTAAACAATCAGTTTTTAAGCGCTCTCACGTTTTACAATATACTAAAGATTATTGGTATCTAGGTAGGTAGGTAGTCGAGACAGTTGTTACAATATTATTATAGAGATAGCAAAATGCGCCTTTGACAGTTGCCGCAAAGTTACCGCGGCGTTCTCGTGTGTAGATAATGTTATCTTTCAATCACAAATTTGTATGTATAGGTACTCGATAATATTACTATCCGCACGCTAATCGCGCTTTACACAAGTATTTTACATCATGTTCTGCCGTGTACATAATTGTTTCGTGTCGAGATTAACTTCCTACTATATAATAGTTTTATATGAATTATTTTTTAATTGTAACGCAGTGTCACGCGGACTTGGCGGGAAAACTGAATGTAACTCGATAATAATATAATATGTAATCGCCACTATTATTTTACTACTACACGGGTGTCTTTTAAGATTATGCGCCACTGCTATATTTTTAACGGGCGATATAACAAAAACCCCACGGTTTACGTAAAACAAATGAAATTACCTTTAAAAAAGAGGTTGTATTGTTGTCAAACTTTATTATAATTTAAAATATTTGTAGACAACTGGCAGAATTTTGAAGGCTAAATAACCTCATCGAAGAACTAAATAAAATGTTTGTGATTCGATGTAGTAGATGTTATAAAAAGTCGAAGTGATCTATTTAAGTGAGTAAACTCAGTATCTCGGAAAGTATTAACTTTTTCCGGAATTTGGTCTATTATTAACACTCCGGGCGCCGTACTGCCAAACAAATGATACTCCACTACTCTCCCCTAACCCAAACTTAAAAGTGGAATAGCTCGTCAACGGATTGACGTAAATCAAAAATTTCAACACTGAAATTAATTTTAATTAATACTCCATCTATTTATGAAATTTTCAATATAGGTTGCCATTTGAAAATCAAAGGTATCCCCAAAAATAAGGGTGTCAAAAAATAAATAAGTATAAAATTATAGAGGAACTTGTTTCTTAATTGTTCTAGAAAAAAATTCCGAAAAAAATGAATACTTTCCGAGATAATAAATGTACCCACTTAAATCACCTGATATAGTTGTGAAATATGGACTATCACTGAACAGAGCAAGAAAAAATAATGAAAATGTAGATTTTAAGGAGAATGATAAAAATCAGTTAGAAAAACATCAGAAGCAATTTAAAAGTATTGAAACAAGTAGTGGAAAAAGGTTGCTACTCATTATAATTAAGGAATGGAGCAGAAAAACGCTGAAACACAATTCTTTTTTATCAAACACAAGATCGTGTTAAGTATGGTCTTACACAAATAGGAAGACCTAGGAAGGCATTTATAGAAGAAATGACGAGACTTTCAATCAACTTAATCGCATCCGGACATTTGGTATACCGATTTAAAGAGATTATCTATGCACAGAGAGGTGCGGAAATCCAGATTTGCAGCAACATGGAACGCGACTATTAGTGAGAAGAAGTGTGAAGAAGTAAATACAAACTGCAAATACCACTGTGACTTTTCAGCCTCAAGAAGTCGAAACATGTTTGTATTGTATTATTTAGATACTTATATTATAATTTTAATCCGAGATCAATGCAAGAGTGGCATTATTACACTTGATTTATAAAGGATTTATCATTTACATAACGCTCATGAAAAATCGGTCGGACGTCGAAGATAAAAAGAAAATATTATAGGTATAAATAAATGTAAATACGCATTAAAAATTCCGCCCTAAACCGTGTAATATTATATAAATAAATTCCCTCGTCCACAAGGCGCGCGCGTTTTAAGAAAACCGTTCGATTATATTCAGACGAATTCGAAATCGATTGACTGGGGGAAACGGCTTTTTGTTGGTGTATTTTTTTTTTTATGTATATAGTACCCATCTCGCCTGTCCATATATTTTCAACACGACCATGACGTTTATAATAATATACGTTATTATATTATATATTCCGGTGAACAAATTCACGCGGTCGGCTATGTGTCAAATCAAAAACCGATTACAAAAAAAAAAAAACACCCGAAACCGCCTCAACGAAAAATTAATTCACTCTTTCAACCCACAACAACTCGTATATCGTCATACGTTTTCTATTGACAACAAAAAAATACCTTTTTTTTATTATTATTCCTTTAACCCGTTTTTTTTTTTCGTAAACTAATGGCTATCATTAAGTGTATTTTTATTTCGTCCTCCCTGGAGGAGTCGGAAGAGGAGGAGGAGGAAAAGACCGTGTACGATTAATCAAATATCCGGCAGTGTCGTTATCATTTCCGATCCTATAAAATAGACTGTCGTCTCGTCGTTTATTCGTGTGTACATTATTTCTATATTATTATTATTATTCGTCTCGTCCTATCTCTTAACATCGTACAGCCCCTCCACTTTTATACTATATACTCGTTCGCTCTGTTTCACCCCCTCTTTCTCTTTCTAACGCCAATAAAGCTGACCCAACGCCATTAATCATGAACCCGTCCGTCGGCGGTGGCGGTGTGAACCATAAATAAAATAACACTTTAATCTAAAAATAATGGATTGTTACCGGCTAATCTATTTCGATTTTTCCTCGTACTCTCTCACCCTTCCGTTGTCGTCGGTGCCTTTCTTGAATCTCAGCCGTGACCGGAAATCCGGAGTTTTTCAACAAGTCAAAAAGAACAGATGTCCAGGAATCTCACGAAAACAAAGGCGAAAAGGCAAACTTCTCGCGAAAAGTTTCTTTATTATATATATATAATATATAATAACATCGGCAACTTACATAGGATATCGCCTGAGGATTCCAATGATGCTTTGCGTGCGCGTGTTAAATTATTCACGTGACACTACGTGGCAAGAAAATAATTTTGTCGAAAATTTTATTCAATACAGAATAACACGAAATGCCGGCAGCAATTAATAGGTATACGAACAAACAGAGACTACCTGGTAGAAAAATGCTCGCCGGGCACATTTATTTTAAACAGACCACATTTTTCCAATGCCTACTAAGCTGTAGCTAGGTGAATCAAATTTCGGTGGTTAGTTTAAACTTTTGTTTTCCCAATCAACTTAATACATTTTTTTAAGCATATTGCTTACAATTTCTATTTTGTAAAAATTGTCTTCACAATGCACCAACTAGATAAAATTGTCTTTTAGAAATTATGTTTTAACTTGAAAATCAGAGCAAGATTTTTAGTATAAAAGTTGTTAAACGATTAAAAGAAATCACCATTATAGTAACACCAATATATTCCTAGCTACGCTGAAAATCTAAAAAAAATTATTAAATTATTATTTCAATTTTTAGAACATTTTCGAAGGTTACAAATTTTACACGTATACATAATATTATAATGTTAATTTATGTTCTTCGATTATTTGTCATTACCGAAATTGTGAATTAGTTATGAATTTATGACTGTTTATAATGTATTACTATTATATTGAATTTTTTTAGGACTATTACTAATAATCGCAGATTTAAACAAAAAAACAAATATAATTATTGTAACGAGTACATATACATATATTAATACATAATATGTGTAATATGCCTATTTACGGATGATTCGTTATAATATTTTATGTGATCTCCCTAAGTATTATCGTTAGTCCGTGAGCATATCTGTTTTAAAAGGAAAAAAAGTCTGATACTGCTAATGAACATGCTACTGTTTTAGGAAGAATGTTGGTTGGAGGATATATAGAGTAAATTAATTTAAAATCTGTACGCGACGATAAACGTAAAAATTACTAACAAAAAACAATTTTGAGCGGAATATTATTAATCGTATTTTTCCCTTGTGCCGATATAAGCCAAAAATCAACAAACAAAATGTCTTCCTCGGCACACCAACTAGATTAAAAACACTATGCCTACAAGAAAGTTTTCATAAAGTCCTAAAGAGCAATATTTCTGATAGAAAAGTTGTTTGAAGCGTAAAAAAATAAAATAAAAGCACATCATAATAGTAATACCGATCGCTTCGCTAGGAATTAAAAAAAAAGCGGACATACTTCGTACGATGAATGGGCCACTGTTATAGTTTAAAAGTTGGGAAGGTGGGGGGGGGAAATTGAATGTATATCTGTATTATTAATTATTGGTTGAACATGTTTTGAAAGGCAGTAATATTTATGATTTGAAAATAATTTTCCAACGTTTTTTATCGGTTTTTCGTATTTATTAGGAAAACTCCTAGGAAAATAAAAAAATGATTTCCCTGAAGTTCTACCCCAATGAGATTTCCCGTCAGAAAAAAGTGAATATTAAAACAAAATTCCTGGTAAAAAATGTGTTCATAAAAAAAAAAAAATCATTGTCAAGCCAACACATTTACTCGCCTCGATCAGGATTTAAAAAAGTGGTTTTATGTGAAAATATCGAAGAAATCAAAAATCGTTTCCCCCGCGGAGCACCGCTTAGTGCGGTAATAATAATATACGTATTATTAATGTATAATATTTTATTGTATACCTATATAGTTAAATCCGCTGATTGTATAATAACCGTATAATAATAATTGAATACGTGTACCAGCGACGTATATATCACATATTACACATAATAATGTACGCGCGCGTGCTATAAAACCGAGGAGAGAAAAAGAGAGAGAGAGCCAAAAAAAAAAAAAAAAATTCTCGCGGATAATAAATCGTCCGATTCAAATGAGAATCGCGCGCGCGCGTACGTACGTATACGGCGGCGATCCGTATCCGTATATCTGATCCGGTAATTAATTGTTGTGTGTTTATAATAAAACAGCGCGCGCGGCGGCTGCCCCGGGAGGAGAGGATTTCCATTGGCCGGGCGGACGCGGTGGACAGGCGCGGGGTCGGGCCCCGACAAGCAAATGCACTTAGAGCGGTCAACTATGCAAGGGGTAATAATGTTCCCAAGCTTTACACGCGGTACACACACACGCGCGACACACTGTATATTTTATATATACACGCATATATATATATATATATACAAGTAAGAGGAGAGGAGAGGTTAGGTCTGTGCGACGGCGACAAAAACCGAGAGAGACTCCAGCCTCCTTCTCTGTCTCTTTCTGTTTCTCGAATTCCTTTCGGTATAATAATATTATATTATATCCTCTACTCCCTCTCTCCCTCATCCTCGCCCCGTGTCGTCCCCGTTTTGTATTTTCTTCTTTATTTCTTATTTCTTATATATTTATTTATTGTTTTTTTTTCTCCTCTCTCTCTCATCAAATATGTAATATTATAAATATTCCAGTATCACGCGGTCTTATAATATAATATGGTCGTTAACCGAACATTTATGTTAATCACGTGCGCGCCCGCGTGTGTGTGCGTTTTGTAGCCGATTTTATTTGTCGTGTACAAACGGCCGCGGCGGGCTATGCAGGGTACGTGGCCGTCGGTGGTTTTTTACATAGAGAGGGTCATCGGCGACGATGGCGCAGGTGGGCGTCGCGTCGGAATCTCAGCCGCCGCCGCGTAAAAGCCGGGTTTACCATGTCGGTATAGAGCGTCCGGGACAGTGCGACGGTAGAGTCCCTCGTCGTATACACTGGCCCAAACGTAAACAGTGCATGATGTGGAGTAGATAGTCATCGGTTTTGTTTATACAGACATAGTGGACGGTAATGCGTATGAAGTTAGCCCCACCACTTCGTGAAAAAACATCCGAAATATTTGTAACCCGACTTTTTAGAATTTGTAACTTCATCGTTCGCAAGTTAAAACTGGTTTCTCAATGAGGGGCCAACTTCGTTTTAAAATCGTCATAACCCTGGCACAGTGAGGTTACAAGTTCTAAAAAGTCGGTGACAATTAGTAGTTACAAATTAGAAAATTCGGGTTACAAATATTATTGATGTCTTTTGAAGTGGAGTGGTTTTTTCGTGTTTAGGTTAATTGTTCGGTCGGGTTATGTTATTGCGATCAAATGTCGTTTTTCAGTGCGTTTTTAAAACGTATAAATCGTGGCCGCGTATTTGAAGAAGCTTTCGAAATGCGAATGTTTCCGGCGATATGACTGCAATGATTTGTGCACCAGATAGCGGGATCTGATGCCTTGTTTTTTTTTTTTCGGTTCTGGTTCTTGTTCCGGTGTACTCGAATATTTTAAGGATTTTTCAGGGAATCCAGAACCCCGGTTGTTTTCGGTTCGATTTCTGTCCCTGCCCCATATATAGTATATGACGTACGCCACTCGGTCATTTAAAACGGCCCGAATCCAATAATAATAATAATCGTGCGGCGGGACCGTTCGTATAAATCACCGCGCAGTTTTCCGGTCTAGTTTTCGACCGCGATCTACGAAACCGGGAAATTCGGGCCGGACAACTGCGGTGGCGACTAGGGAGTGTGTGCGCGCGTATTGTAAATCGGTGTACACGCGCTGCTAAACTCTGGCGTTTCGACATTCGAAAATCGTGCGCCGTGCCGTCGAAAAATTAATAGTACGAGAGACCGTGGATATAATACTGCAGGAATGCGCGGGGCCACTAAATCTTCGGTCCTGTTTTGGCACCGGGCCACTGTCCGACACCCAATCCTAAAATACCGTCGACGTCGTCGAAAACGACGTCGTAATTAAAAGCCCAGTCCGCGACGGACGGGTGAGGAGGAGGAGGAGACGTCGCGTCGCGTTGTTGTTTTTTTTGTTTTTTTTTTTTGTTTTGTTCAGTTTTTTTCTCCGCACACACACAATTATATACCCTCGACGCGTATATCTGTACGCGGCACACTATATACATATATATATTTCACTTCTTGTTTTTTTTTTCACGCCTTCCAAAACACGCGTGCCGCACAGAAAAATAATTTATATATATATATATATATGTATATACGCGCTCATCGGCACTCCGGATTATAATATAATTTTGCGGGTCTTTCTCCGGTCGGCCCGTCGTCGTCTGTTTGGCAATTAAACGGCCCATTAAACAAACGCGCGCGTCTATAAAATCATCGTCTCCTCCCGTGGTGTTCGCCGACGTTAGCGCCGCGTTTAAATACGTCTTCCGTACGCCCGTTTATTTATATTCTACAAACGTGTACATAAATAATAAATCGGACCCATAGGTGAAAAACGCTTCCCGTCTGTCCCGCGACCGATGACGAGAAGTAATTTATCGATGGATGCAGTGGGCCCCGGCCGTTTCCGATTGTGCAGAGCTGTTCGACGAATGCGCGTGTATCCACGGACGGACCGGCCTAAAGTTTATCAGTCTACCTAAAAACGATTATTACTAGACCCCCCGATTAGAAGATATTATATGATTTTTAACCGCGTAACAAATTTCCGTGGATTTTTAGGGGAACGAACGGTTCAACGAAATGCGATTCTGACCGATGTTTGGCTGCATGTGTTTTCAGATGCCGTGGTTAATACGTCTAGGCTAATAATATGAGTATTCTGTGAACATTTCAGGTGTCAATACAATTGTTTTTAACAAAATGATAACAAAAAAAAAAAATAATAATAATAATAATAAAATTGCCGTAAATATTCTTGATTTTCCCAGTTTTTCCAATATTATTTAAAAAAGACGCCGCACTTGAAAATCAAAGCAAGATTTCCGGTAGAAATATTTTCTAGAGGAAGAAAAATAAAACATAGTAAAATCAATATATTTCTTGCTGTGCTTCGAACTTAAACTAAAAAAAAAAATAGACAATATCAAATATCTATAAATAAACGTCAGAATATTTTTGAAATGTTGTCACGTCTAAAAAGTTTATTATTATTTACCCTCCTGTTTTTTTTGATTATTAAACTCTCCTGGCCTGCCAAAAAAGAAAAATTCTCGGTCTAATATATTATTCCTGTTCACCTCCGTCTGTCTTTTTTTTTCAAATCCTCACGCACTATTTTTTCGGTTTTTTAAAAGGTGCCGAAACTTTCATACCGTAAAATTTCATTTTCCTGCCAGTATCTGTACTTTTTATTTTTTAGACGTAATTTTCATAGGTATTTTTGTACAAAAAAAAAACAAAAAAAATATATCCTAAATACAAAATAAAAAAAATTATTTTTACTACGTATTTCGTATAATACATAAATTATAATAGTATAAAACATTATTTTAGCAACTGTCACTTTTTGTCGTATCCACGAGACAATCACTTTTCGACATGAAAACACATTCCGTTTTAAAAACGTTACAGTATGATTTACGATTCGTTAAGTTGGGTCTCCATTCTATGTCGTAAATTCTGTTACTCACGAGGTTTGTCGCGGTTTTTTGTTTTTTTATTGTAATAATTAAAATATTAAAATTATTCGTGAGATTTTCTATATATACGAGTACGTGTTATGTATTCACACCCCACGCCCGACTTAGAACTGGTTTTTAATTTTTCGTAAAACAAAATTTGTGCGATTTCCCTTTAAGTAGTTGCCCTACGATTTTATAATACTCGGTTCGTTTATATCTATAATCTATACTCCATCACAGGGTAACGAGAGGTCGCAACTGTTACCTCATTATTTTTATCGGATCTTGTAAATGAATAGCTACGCTTCCCAATGAGCATTTTGTAAAAAAAGCATAATGTCTTGCTTTTTTTCATTACTTATTTATTTATTAATTACAACTTAACGGGACTAGACTTTTTACAAAATTAAAATTAAAAGAATGTGGTATAAATAAAAAAAGAGCTGATACTGGGGATGGGAGTGGCTACTGTTGTAAGTGAGAAGTTGGGAAGGTAGGATACATAAGGTTATTTCATTTATGTTTGTAAGCAACAAAAAACCATTCCTTGATGAAAGACGATTCCGAGCGCAGTTCGGTAATACATAATTTGAAGTGCCGTAATTTCTTTTTTACGATTTACATTTAAATTTGATTTCAAAACGTTTATTGAAAAAAAAAAAATTATTCGATGATTTAGAAAATTTTACCACATCTAGGTAAGTTCAATATAAATATTATTACCAAGTTTAAAGTCTCTACGTGTATTTATAACCGTATTACAGCAAAAAATTAAAATTGCGGACGATACCGTAAAAAAGTAAATAAAAAAGGTGTTTTGTGATTTTTCGATTAAATCATTTCTTCTCGTTGAAAACGTCGTCCGTGAATTTATAAAATAATGAAATTGTGAAATTTTATGTTTTCCTACGGTTTTTCCCACTTAAGTCCTTTTACTCAAAAATGGCGTCGAAAATCAAAAAATTACTTAATAAAAATCGTAGCAAGTTTACTAGGGAAAATGTGTCCACAGTCTAAAACAAAGAACAAAGAAAAAAAAAAATAAACAGCATTTTAAAACCAATAATTTCCTCTCTACGCTCGAAATCTAAAAATATGAATAACAAGTGTAATAATAATAATAACAAATATAGCATAAATAAATATTAAAATAAGTAATTCGTATAAAATTGTGATGAAGATAAAACTACTTAGAAGTGTTTTTCAGAATTAAAATAATCTTTTAACAATGTGGCTGACTTGAATCTAAGGTGTATTAAAAATATCTAAGGTGTTGGTCGCAATTTTCAATGCTCTAACTAAAAACGAATCGTTACCAATTGTTGGCTTGTAGTATAGAATAGTAAAAACATCAAGATTACGATAGTAAAAGGGTGGAATTCTAAAGTTTATTTGAGCTAAAAGCTCATTACGTAAAATTTAATTATTTAGTAAATCATAGAGAAATATAACGTCAGACAGCTAACCTCTTAACATAAGAGAATCTAAATTTACTGAATTTTGGACTAAAATAAAAGAATTTCTAGAAATGGGCAGGTACGTTATAGTTATATTAGCGATTATTTTTAAAAATGTATACTGGACATTATCAAAATCATTTATTTAACTAGATAATGATTGGAACCAAATTACTTACCCAAATTATTTAATTATTATACCATCGGCTATATTCGATTTGAACGTATAAATATCTACACTGAACCGATTACTATTAATATTTACTTCCATTTAATTCTGATGAACTATAGGATCCGATTGACACTAGATCCACCGATTGCATTAGACTACAACTAAATTAAAAAATATATTATTCATTGATTTCCGTGCAAAAACGACGTTTATAATGATAAAAACGTTGACCAATATGTCGTCTCGAAATACCGTTTTTTCTCAGTGTGTATATTGTATAGTGCGTATGCATATCATTTCGTATACCGGATTGCCGTTTTCGATATTCTTCCATTGTTTTCAAACGACCGGAGAACTTTACTTATTTGTTAGGAATATAATATAATAGTACACGTATCAGGAAACGTTCGACTTATATAGTATTATATGAACGCAAATATCGTGAGAAATTCGTATAGACCGACACCTCTCGTACACCGGTACATACTTATGTACATATTATATTATTACGTACATATTTTATATATTATTTCTTTTTAGTCGATTGGTTCCTTAAGAGAGATCTCCGCTAAGTTAGCCTTTTACGTTGGGAGTAAATATAGTCGGCGTGTACCGCGATAACATCGGTTTTGTCAATAGATTATGTTGTATGCAAAACGATTATTACTGCGGCGATTAGGTATTTCGTATCTTGATTTAACTGCGGCTATAAATCACAGTCATATAGTCCAAATCTTAATAATCTTCTAATCGAACTTGTACAACTTCGACGTCACTTGTTTTCGTTTATTTGTTAATTTATAAATGACACGAAAATATTTTATACAGAATATTACATATTATACTGAATTATTATACTATGTTATCGTTAACGATATATTATCTTTTTATAGTATATATAGGTACTTAACGCATTCCATGACGCATTAGAAGGTTGTTGTCGATAGTATTTGTATGCTCTGCAAGTACAGCATATTATTTATCGTTTTGGTCGAAAGATATAAAAAATAAGGATAACTTACATTCCTGAGGGAGGAGTGTTTTATCGTTTAAAATATAACTCATTTTTTCTCTCTAAAATTAATGTTTTCGAATTCGCTTCGCTGCGTTTTCGTTCAGCATTGATTCGCTACCAACCATCGTCGAACCGTTCAACCTTGGAAACTACGATTCTTTAAAAACAACTTGAACCTTCGATCATTTTTCATTAAATACCGAAGTGAGACAATAAAAAAAATGGATATGGCATGACCTAAAACGTTTGGTTTCAATCAATAAGAAACAAGGTGATTTCTTTTCTTTTCTAAAAATATTTTCTGTTTTATTCTTTCAGAATTCAAGTGTTTTAGTTCATGTTAATTTCATGTTTTTTTGAGAATATTCTCTATTCCCGAACAGAAAATTCTCATGGAATATTCCTAGTAGTGAACTTAGTGGTTTTATATATACATATTATTTGTTTTACTTCTATAAGCTTTACCATACGTGACATTGACCTATAATATAATCACTCTAGTAAGATACAAGAATTTGGGCTGCATATAAATTGGATCTCGCGACAATAATTTCTTCCGAAATGCATCCCGGTTATTTTTTTGGGTCATTCTAGTTCAGTCCCGTAAATTTTGTAAGCTATGCAATATTTCCCAAAGCAATCGATATCCTTTCACAGTTATAAAAGGCCAATTGATTTTGTTACATTCGGATAAAACGTTTAAAAATATAAATTTACATTTTTATCCGTTAATAAAAATAACTATAAATTGCATTGTTTTTCATCGTGCATGGTATTTATTTCACTGACCATAATCTAACGTAAATCGTAATATTTTATACTAAATCGGTAATACTAGTGCGATAATCAATAGTCGCATATAATATTTATTGATACCTCTGACGGTCGAGACGCAATTCATATATGTTCAAGAAAAACCCGGGACTCAACTAGTACTCATTGGGAGTTCATGCGAAGACACTTAAGTCGTTTTTAAAGTTCATGCCACGGATTTTATGTTATATGTAATGTTAATAGGTATGGAAATCTCCACGGAGATTATTTTCGCGACGTTTCTGCGCGTGTATGGATACGGTAGCCGAACGATGACGTATTATAGGAGGACGTCATACTCGTATGTGCTGTCTCAGTCCAACTGTAAAGGTCGATGTAGCAAAATCTAACTTACGCAGACTGCGTAAAACTCGCTTGATTTCAGTTTCAGAGTAAAATCACCTGTTATAAAATTAAAAGAGAACAATATTCCAGAGGGCAAGACGCTAATACGTTTTTCCTTTTATTCTAATTATTTGTCCGAATATACCGTTCAATTGAATTCAACTGAATTTATCATTTAGAAACAAAGATTGATTAATCATTTTTAAATGACTGTAACATTTCGAAAAATAAACGTATCAACTCGCTCACCGGAATATCGTCCTCTTTCGATTTTATCGCAGTAGGCGATTTTACTCCAAAATCGAAATCAAGCTGGTTTTTCGCGCAATCTGCGCGAGGTCGATTTCGCTCTATCGGCCGTTAGTCGGCCCGAGACAGCGCTCGCAGGTATAAGGTTCTTTTAATTCAAACCGATAACATACGTATACGCACGTGTTATGACGTGTTTTACTCGGGCGAGCAATCACAATATAACATAATAATAATATTATAATCGTATAATAGTAGGCGTATACGGCAAGTAATAATATCGTGCGTTTACCGCAGCTATATATACGCTATATATTATGCGGGGCAACAATAATAAGGAGAAGAAGTTCAGAAGACACAGCGCACCCGCCGCCACTGATGCGTTTACGAGAGACGTGTTATTAATATCCACTTAGGACGGTGACTAGCTGATAATGGACGCCCGCGGTAGTGTTTGTAGGAGCGCCACGACCAACGATTGGACCCGGGCGATTTGTTTTTCATGAGTTTTCCTTCGCCGCGGTAGCTGGTCGTCCGCACGCATTGTACACAGGGCGTTCCGTTGAACTCTGAACAGTCGGAACGTCCGTTTAAAATATACACGTATTGTATAGCGGTCACTGCAGTGGTTTACGGCTGAACCGATATTCCGTAGAACTATATACTTCGTTTCATTTTCGAATGTACGGGTGATTTCGTTATATATCATAATATCGTAGGTACCTACATACTATTTAAACAAACCTCTAAAGGGCGCTCCTCAAATATATAGTTTGATATCTTTGCTGCAGTGACGTGTGGCGGCGTGAAGTTTTCTTCCCTCTAGGAAACAGTTTCGGTGAACTTGCGAAAAACTTCCAGAACTATAACCCAGTGGAATCGGGAGCGGTAACTAAGGCTATATAGACGGTTTCTGCTGTGCTTTACCTTTTTTGCTAACGTATGAGTTGGATGCCACCGTACTCGCCCTACTAATTTGATCACTTTTAACGGAGTTCAATTGTGTAAACGTTCGTAGCCTGGTTTTACGTACGCATAAACGTACACGCATAGAAAAGCTAAAAACGGAATTCGTGCTAAACAAGGTTTGCATGTTACTTTGCGTTACTCCAAGAATGATATTACATATCACGGAAAAATCGTTTATAAAAAAATTATACGGCCCAACATATATCTACCGTGAACTTTTGAGCGAGGTGCAAAAATATTAATTTTGTTATTTTCAATTCTGCGCCTAATCCGAACACTCTGTACGTATCTACGTTGCATGTGCGTTTACGCCGAGACAAACATCACAACAGTTTGGGTTGTTTCCTCTATTAATCACCACCGTCATCGTTCGTACAGTACGTCTTCATCTCGATCCGACTCGCGCCCGGCTCGCGCGCGCGAGCCACGACCACCGCACGCGGGTCGACCTCTCCTCTCACTCTCTCTCACTCGCTCTTTCTCTCCCGTCATCCGACTGTCATAATAATAATAATAATAATATGTACCCCGCGATACACAATATTATTATTAGGTATCATAACGACCGCGTATACACCTACCGTATTATTATTGTTATATACGCGTATACGAGAGACTGAATACCGTAAGATATTGCCCGGCGAACCGTGAGAAACTCGTGTAAATTGACACGTATCTCGTTGATGAGAATCGTCGTCAGCGATTTCGTCAGATCCATCGCGCCGCGGCCGGCATCGTTTGTGCGCATCACACGCTCAATTAAAATTGTGTTATGGGTAGGCTCGCAAATCTTTCTCTGCTACCTTATAATAACAGTAATAATAATAATAATAATATAATGACGAGCTGCTTTCAAAAACATCACTACCTATTATATAAAGGGATCAATCTGAGCGATAACACACTCATTTTCTCTGAATGTATTAAACTTTATCGACATTTTTTTTCAGTTCATTTAAGAAACAAATAGTTGTAAACTCTTTCATTGCCATTATTTTAGGGGGTGAAACTACCGCTCAATTTTTATTTTTAAATAGTAACCTATTATATATTAAAAAATCTATAAATAGATGAAGTATAATAATTTAAATATATGTGGGAGTTGACATTTTTGATGTTCATCAACCCGTTGACGAGAAATTATACTTCTAAGTTTTTAGAGAAGAGAGTAGTGGACCATCTTTTGTGTGGTGGCACGGCTTGCATAGTGTTCGGCTACTCGTCAACGGGTAAATCAAAAATGTCAACATCAAAATATAACTAAACTAATACTCCACCTATGTATGAAATTTGTAATAACAATAAAATAATTTTTATGTTCTATTGTTTGAAAATCAAAAATAGCTGGTCGTTTCACAATCCACAAATACGGCTGACAAAAAATAATGGTAAGGTAATATTTAGAGCTTCTTGTTTCTTTCTAATTTTCTGAAAAAAAATGTAGAAAAAATGTGTTACTTTCCTAAATTATGAGTGTCTAATCGAGATTCGATCCTTCTATGTATATATGTACATGGTACCAGTAGTTTCCAAAATTTATTTTGTCATATTTTCCCCTAGACATTAAGACTATTGTTGCTGAACACTGTATTGTAATCTCTTTTTCTCGCTATTCGCGGCTCTCTGTATCCAATAAACAAGGGAATTATAATTATTTTATAGGCACAATGAAGTGATAAAAGTGAAGTTAAATTTCAATAGGAATTAACTCATGTTGTTGGAGGTGGAGGATAATGTTTAGCTTATTATACTCATATGGACTCTACAAATGAAGCCAGGATTAACATTTTATTTATGCATCGCCCTTTTAGAGGTTTTAACTTTCAACTTCAATGTCTATACTATTTATAATATGGTCTATGTATATAATTATATATTTTGTGAAAAATACCGCGTTCAAAATACCGATATATATTAAAATGTAACAAAACTCTAGCAACTCATACTCAATAACTGGAGGACGGGTGTAAAACAGCTAAATATTAAAAGTACACAATTATTCGACTCTTAAACTCAGTTTTTTTATGTCAAAGACTTTGGGATGCTGCTAAAAAATGAGTCGAATTAGCTCGATTTAGATTTAATTTTGAGGTTTTGCTTTTGTCATCTCGCACATGGTTCTATTATAATATAAAGTTTGCGTCGCTACCGTTAAAATAATATAGGAAATATAGGGCCAATATGTGCAAGTCTTTTTTCTTTTTTTTTCACAATTTTCTCGAAGAAATATTTACGCCCTAAAAGGTATGTATTACCTTATGCTACTATACATTACTGTTATTATGTAACATTATGATATTATAATATTATACCCCTGTATATGTTTCTCGCGTTAAATTCAATCGTTCCGATTTTCTAATATAATATAACGCTATACGAGTATAATACGGCTTTTATACATATCGCATTATACTACCTAAAATATTTTAAATATTATAAGTGCCGTTCCGTGTTTAAAATACATGTCATGTAATATACACGCGTATTTATTTGGCGCGATCGTTTTAATCGTATTATATATACTTACACAACCTACTATGTTATTATTTACACGGTATTTACCTATATTATAATATACTGTCATATTTGTAATACATTTTTTAAACGTATTTTTAGATCGAACCGATTATGTATAGTATATAGTGTGTTATTATAATAAAAAAAATAATAATAATAAAAATAAAAACTATAATAATTATACTACGTACTTATGGCAAAATATTATAATCCATACACGTGTTTTAGAATTTGATAATTATTATATCGACAGTTTTATTATTATTATGACTCATTATCGCGCGTTATCGCGGGTGTCGATTATTAATAATTGACAAGTGGATATCTACACCCTGGCTCACGAGAAATCAGTACAACTATTCGACCAAAACTCGTCCGATTCCACACATCCCCTACTCGTCGGACCACTGACAGCGTGAAATGGAGCTCCGAACCATCACTACTGCATGCGCGTGGAGGTACTGATCTCTCGTGGGTCGAAGTATAGTATAGATAGTGCGTAATAAAATTAAAATTACCTATTAGAATCCATAATAACTGTATACTATATAGACCTGATAATAAATTGACTATACATTATACATACCCTCTGTCTAACAAAAAAAATTATTCAACGTATGATGCGCCAAATTGGATAGATAACAGAGAAGAAAAAAAAAATCGTTTCTTGCATTTTCCATGAAAAACATTGACTCATTTGTAGATATATTAAAACTATAGCTGATAGTCCATCAGTAGTAAGTAGTTTTTATCGTTCGTGAATATTGGCCTACGCTGAAATAAAACATGTGATAAAAAACAAGCCTAAACAGTATACATTACTTCTCCTATAGTCATCCTGTGACTAGTGCTCCCAATGTCTGAATTTCTTGTGCCTAGATAATCCAAATCTTTAATATTTATAGATTTATCATAAATAATAAGATAGATAACCAAAGAATAACATATACTAAGGATGAATTAAATTAGTATACCTATGGATGCCCAACGAGCTATTATGGAAGTCATCGCTAATCTGACTTTACGCTGGGCTTATTCTCCCTAACGCTTCTAATTGATTAATTTTATGATCGTATTAAGTAATTTTATTAGTTTCGTCGTGGTACAAAAATGATTCCCTACTACGTTACGACGTAAAATATGTCGCACCATCTCTTCTTAAAGAGTGACGACTGAAAAAATGTCATAAATGTCAATAAAATCATTTAAAAAAGTATAACATATTTTACATTTTTTACAAATTCATTAATTGACCGATTTATTTAGTTTTTCGCTACCTATACTGATTATATAATCTTCTCTTCCCTATCTGAATTGCCTACAGTGAAAGTGAGATAGGATAATTTTGATACTTGTGAATCGGTCTACTATAGTTTATAGGTATTATAATAACAATATTAAAACGCGATACGTAACAAACAAAAATTAAAATTACTACAACTACGTAGGTTGTAATATTAATTTATAATTTATACTGGTCTGTAGTGCAAAAGAGTTTGTTTCCGGAACGAAATATTCAAATTTAACGACTATATAATGTTAAAAATTCATATACCTATGCTAAAAAATAAAAAATGATCATTAATCTCGTTAATATCGCTAACGACGACTTGCGAAGAAATTTAATATTAATCATGCGGTAAAATAATAATAATAATAAAAAGAAATTAGTCTCTATATATAACTTCAACGGCCGTCCAAACGTGCGCAGTCATATTCAAATATAATATATTTGTATTTGCTTTATCCGAATGAAAAACATTCCAAACTTGTTTGACTTGTATAATTTGTAAATATTATTTCCGATACTATTAAAAAAAAAAAAAAATCGTTGATAGTTTTATTATAGTATATTATATATAAATAGGTACTAAATTAACAGCGATGAAATCGGTCGATTAACATTAAAAATAATTAATTATTTCAAATATTCGTTTAAGGTCTTTATAGTACGTATATATATGTATATTATATGCTGCTCGTAAATTTATTTGCCTCTCCACAATCGAAAAATATCTTTCTTTTTTTTTTTTTGAACGTTTTATACGCACGTGCAATAATCGTATTTAATTTAATTACATCCTTAACACAGTTAGTTAATTATGTTAATAATTCGCTTTATTTACATTTTTCAATTTTATATAACTTGCAAATATTACAATATAATAATATAATCACTTAATAAATTTAATTGCGCAACGAAATAACGAATTTACATAATTTTAATAATATGTAGGTATTATTATAATACAATATTATTATAGCCACGTTTCCGATTATAATGTTGAAGTTTATATATAATATTATTTTAATTAATTCGCTCGAGGTACGAGTATTTTTCTGTAGTTTACGGATAACATCCCAAATAATGAATTATTGTAAGTTAATTGTAAGTAAATTTTTTTTTTTAACTTTTGGATGTATTGAAAAAAACAAAAACTAAAAGGTCACCACAAAAGATATTTTTAATACTATAATTAAGTAATAATATAATAATATAACTAAAAATTGATTTACAAGTATACGTCATAATATTTTACGTATTTTATAATATTATCCAATTAATAATAATGTTATACAATTCTGCTACTTAGATGCAATATTTTAGTGCGCGTTTATTCATATATGCCGACGAAAATAGCAGAAAAATATCTTATGATGTATACGTTTTTTTTTTGTTTTTTTTTTATCACACTACCACTGCAACGAAATAAAAAAATGATTTTCTTCATCGCATAGAAATACGATAAAAATAATAATATAATATGCGCAGTGCAATAGAGACACGAGGGTAATTTTGTGTGTCTAGCGGTTTTTTTTCTTTGTTAAAGGCAGAAAGGTTACATGATCCGCAGGGTTGGCGTTAGATAACCAAATAGGAAGAAGATACTTGAAGAATATTCAATTGTTTTTTTCAAAAGACGACTTATTGAATAATAACAGTATAACTATGATGAAATGGGATGCGAGTCTTATCAATAAATGGGTGTCTGGAAATTAGGTCAAATAACTTAACCAGATCCGCTCATGGTGTAAAGTTCGCGTCACCACTGACAGGTTGTATCTACACTTCTATAGAATTTGATGATTTTCAATAAGTAAATGCATAGGAAATGTACAAATATTACGTGATACACTCCGGATTATTACGATAAATGATACTATTACACAGTTTAACATTTTTCACGCTCGGTTACTCATTCGGTGTGTCTTATTAGTAATTGGTGTGCATACATATATTATAATAATAATTATTATTATTATCATTAAATTGGTTTAATGATATTTAAGCGTTTTTGTACGTCAGCACTGCGATGCGTTTCGAGACTTTTAATTATTATTTATGACTTCTATAATAATATAATAACGTAATGGTTAAACGTGGGTGCATTCTGCAATTTAATATCAAACCGTTTCGTTTAATACGAAAATAAACTATATGAAATAAAAGCTTGACACAATTTGTATAGTATATTAATTTGGCGATTCTGTAACGCAAATCTCTCCACTTTTTATTTTTATTAATTCGTTACCTATTTTAGTAGTTAACAAATTTTAACATTGCCCCTTCCCCCCTCTGGATATGTTATAGGATTTTATCCTCTTCTCTATACCACATTTTTTTTATCGATTCGATATACTGATTACCGATTTTCACCTAAAATCGAAATGTTGATTCGGTATGGAAAAAAAAAAAAAAAAAAACAATTACTATAACGCAAAAAAATATCTATATTTATATACTCTGTGTGTTTTGTGCACGTTTTGTATAAGAGAAATATTTATGAATCAACGTGTTAAAAAAAAAAAAAACCGTACATATTACGTAATCAAATATATCCATCATTTTGTTGACTAATCATAATAGTATTACATTTTTTTACACTTAAGTATATTTTAAAAAATTATGTTTATTAATAGACAATTTTTTTTTTTGTTTCCGGTTGTTTGCTGTTCACAGGATCCTATGACTGTAAGTATAACATACCTATATAATGTGAAAATAAAAAAGTGTATGCTCTCTAATTTTTAAATTTGTTATAATATTATTCGTATTGTATTACTTAATCGATTTTTTTTTGTTTTTACACATTTTCCATCACTTGATGTCGACTCGGCTTTTCCTTCGGATACAATAGAGCGTAAGTATATATTACTATACTATTATAATAAATTATGTTTAATATTAAGAGGCCGTCAAAGTTTAATTAGCTTTCTCTAACGCATGACAATATAAATAAGTATATTCAAGTAAAACAAACAAAAAAGGCATTTCAAATCGGTTTTAATGATAAATAATCTAATATAAAATGCGTAGATCTTTCGAAGACAACCTTATCACCGATATTTTGAAATGTTAATTACTAAAATAGCTACTGTCGTTATTGATATATATATATATTAATAAAAATATACCTGTGAATAGCAGAGTTCCATCCTTTTACTAGTAGAATTTTCACCCACTTTTTTAGTATAATTGATATACTCTTCGCAAGTAGACAAAATTTGTTGCGTTCTATCGCTCAGCAAAATCTGTGGTAGCAAAACGGTAATTTGGCTTTTTCATTATTATTTATAAATATTAATTATTTAAAATAAAAAAAATCCTATATAAATAAAGAATCTAAATTCACGTTTTGTTAACCAGAGTTATGCTATGCGATAGAAGAAACGCATAATATTATATCTACTTTTGCAAAACAATAAAAATAATTCAATTTTATAATACATTAATTTATTTTTAAAAAATGGTAAAATTTGATTATAAAAACTATATTGGTAGAATTGGATAGTTGATGAAGTCCCCCAAAAGACCCATATATTACTAACGGCATGCATGTACAAAATGTCATCATGGCTTCATTTTTGGGCTTGAGGGATATTTAAAACCATAAAAATCACCCTCTCTCGCAAGAACACGGTGAAATTTATATTTAAATTCGAACCCGTCTTTTATTACTTTCAACCGAATATAAAAAGACCCTAACCTCCGGATTTGAGCTCATTTGGTTTAGATGCAGCCGCTAAAAGTATCTAAAAATGTACCTGGTAAGTATATACCTAGGTGTATAAACATAATATAACAGATATAGTACATTGAAATAGTATTTATTTTCAAGGAAATTCGATTTAAAAAAAAAAAGGTGTACAATATGTTCTTTCGTAAATTCGTCCCCCGAACGTTGTTATATAAAAATTGTATAATTAGTATAACTAATAAAACCGATTTTAAAGTACATTTTAGTTTGTTTTACATGGACGTTTTGAATACAATATTTTTGCTGTATACTGCAGCCCGTCACAAATTATAGACATAGAGAGAACCACTGTGACGGCCTCTCAAAGATAGAGGTACACTTCTTTAGTACCCTCCATTTTTGAATTTTGAAACCAAATTCGAAAAATTTACATGGAAATATGTCCGGACTTATTGCGCAAACATAATGCCCCTAGTACGGTTTCACAATATTCAAAAGTGAGGGCACCCGTTAAATGTAATATATTAAACCTAATCAAAGGTGATAATTGTATTGTATAATATGCGTTTAAATGAATAGTGTATAGCGTTTAATAATCGATATTTTATTTCTTTATTATAATACAAGACCACGTTCGAGGTTTATTCATGGAATAATATAATGTATAGGTACTTAAAATTTATTTAAACGTTCCAAAATATTCAAATTCGAGTATATAATATATTATATTACATAACGTATAGATAGGCGGGTATAGGTACTAATTGAAGAGACGACGTTTTTTTTTTTCGTTGACACTTTTATAATGTTCGTCGCTGTAATGATGGATATCCTGAATCCTCCACTGTTTTCTATATACTGTTATATTATATAATAATATATACCGCAGCAACATAATATAACCGAAACGCGTTTATAATATCTTTCGAGCACATTAGCATAATATTATACAAAATTATAATATTATTATGTATCAATATATTATGCATATAATAGTATAATATTATGTATCTAAATAACGGTCAGATAAATATATGTATAATTGTTTTTTCAAATGTATTTGTATATAGTATATATTTATACGATAAACGTGTTGAAATATCGTTTTTATCAGTATTTATTCCCTCTTGTCGTTCATTCGTTTTCATATAGGTAATCGGTAAAAAAAAAAAACTGATCGATTTCTTAAACTACAATAACACCGAAAACAAAACGATCTTCAGAGTTGTGCCTACCTAGATTACCTACGTATATAATATAAATAATGAACAACTTTCCGGTTTAATAGAATTAAAATTCGTGATGCAGACAATTAAAAATTTACGTATAAATATCATAAATTAGTTGTAAAAAGATGTATACAAATAATAAAACGGATATTGTGTAAATATATATAAATGTATATATATATATGTAAATAAATGCATATTATACATAAAATATCGTGTTTCAAATATATATTTTTATGTATTATTATCTGCAAATAAATATTAACACCGTGTGTCTTGTTATTTAAACGCAGTTTAACGAACAAAACAAAAAAACGCGTTTCACAAAAATTCAAAACATTAAAATTATTATACAATACTAAACAGTACATTTAAGATATTTTTTTTTTTAATTAAAAAGAAATTTATTTTATTTTCAAACGTACTTGCGCTATTTCGTGATAATTTAAGAATACCTGTAATACATAAGCGCAACTTATAGTACCAAATTTAAAGGCTTTCAATTTTAGTTCTATACATTTTATACGTAAGTCTAAATGTGAACGATTTATTACTGAAAATGTCGCGAAAATGTAAAACACCCATTTCGAATGATGGAGGGTTAGTCTTGGGAAAGTTAAGTATTTTCATCAATAAGGCGTGTACTAATTGTGTGAATCAAAATCCAGCTTTCGATGAATTCGTTTATAATTTGTTCTTGATTTGCCCGGATTTAGTGTGGGTGTAAGAGTAAGTATAAATGTCCAATTATTGGTTTCGAATTATTATGAATTCCGCACCATAATCCAACATAGGTTTGAACTTTAAATTTTTAAGTATATATCTATATAAGTACATTTTACCGACGTGGGTTCTGGAGTTTAAAAGGTTGCTCCTAATATAAAAACGCGATTTCGGGTGGTTAAATGGTATTAAAAAATACAAATTCTCGATTAAGGGTTGTCAAAATTTCAATAAGATGCCAGATGCAAGGGCATTCAGACTTGATTGCAATTGAACAATTGAGATCTGCTTATAATTAGGTCAATAGAATAAAGTTAAAAGTCATGTTTTTTTTTTCTAAACGCCGTTTGTCAGCACAATATATAAAACTATCGCGTTAGGTGTATAATATGTTTATATTATTACTTTGGCCCAGGATAACCAGTAGTAGTGTAGGAATCGTGATGGTACAAGTGTGGGTATCAATACACCCGTATTATAATAATAATAATAAAATGCTGATCGGATTTTCGATCGTGTATCAGATACGGATGATATTTCTGGTGGGTTTCATATAATCTCGCAGACCTATCGGTATTTTCGGTACACCTGTAAAGGAACAAATTTTCCAAAACCATACAATATTTATAATAAAATATATGATGATAATAATAATAATAATATTCAGAACGTTATCCGCGGCCTCGGGTGGCCATTATAATATTCGGAATTTAATAATATTATAATAATACGATGATCGGGATATATCTATATGAACTATCTATTTTATACTTAGATACTATTAGGTATAGGTATATATATATTATATTTTGTATTTTTATTACGAATAAACGCGCGTTTTTATTTTATATATATTTTTTTTCAAATATGGTCCGCGATCGGTCCGTACGATACACTATATAGCATAGGAGTGAAACTATAAAAAACAAAATAATAATAATAATAAACTATAATATACATTATACACGTTTTTTATTTTTTCTCTCCGTTTTTTTCCTTCCTTCTGAAATTTGTTCCGCGCGTAAATATAATATTGTTAATACGGAGCACGTGAGATAATGGAATAGACGGTCGGTTCCCGACGCCCTCGGGGATCTCGCGAGAGGAGGGTGGGGGTTGGGGGAAACCGCGTCCGAATAACCGACAATTAGAGCGTTAATACGACGGCCGAGATTGCCCGCAAGGGGTAGCCCGGTCAGGGATGGTATCCCGAGTCCGAGATCCGTCCGGCAGATAACGCGCGGTTACAATATTATAATATCGTATTCGGCGGGAGTTGATAATATTGTAATATACTTAGGAATACACATATTATATACCGGGCGAGCTATGCGCGAAGCCACGGAAGCCGTTTCAGATAGGACGAGGTTAAGTATATAAAAAATTTAAAAAAAAAAAAAAAACCCGCGCCGAAAGAGTACGTAGGTATATGTATATATATATAATACACGTCATAATAATATTTCTATATAGGTAGGTATAATACGCGTAATAGTATTAACCCCAACGCTGCGGCAGCAGCAATAACTCCCTTCGGGCCTAAACTATCATGCTAATGAGGACACCTGTCCTAATAAAATTTACATTCGTTTTACATAAACATATAACTATTTTTTTTCTTTGCGTTTTAATAACCGCGCATTTTGAAAAACTACACCGGACACTGCACAGCACAAGTATACTATATATATAGTGTGTGTGTATGTTTTGATATTACTTACTATACTACTTACTATTTCGTTATTCTAACAATGATAATATGCCAGAGATTGTTGTTGTTGTTGTATAACAACGGTATTTGCGTATTCCGGTGTGTATAATATGTTGTTTTTCTGTTTTTTTTTTTTTTTTTTTTTTAGCGACTTTTTAAATGTCATCCGGTAGAAAAGTATAATATGTAAATAGGTATCCGCTTATATAATTATAATAATATATTAGTATTTATACGATACTTTATAGGCGTATAATGTATGTGCACGGTAGTCCGCGCAGATGTGTCACGTTTCGTAGTCGTAGTCATTTTGAAACAGTTACAAAAAAATAAAAATAACTGCAAAGTTAATAGCTGAACACGATAAGAAGATGTCTTCGTGCCCGATAAGAGCAGTAGAATATACATATAATAATATAGTGATGATTACTGTTGTCAGTCAGTGGCAGACTAGTCACGGGATCTAAGAAGATATATCTCCCCTCCTTTTTTACGTTTTTAAGCGCTTATTTATGGATTGTAAGTGTTTAAAGATCTTATTGTTTTTTTCTAAGTGTCACATTAGATGCTTGTAATAGGTTCGTTGCAGTTGTTTTCAAAAAGTTTTCCTCGACCTTAGATGGCTATCCGCGAGGACACCTCCATTCAAGGGATGTCCGATGTCTATATATAAATAAGAAATTAGACGTTATTAAACAATTTTATATTTTGAGTGAATTACTATATATAGTTGTAGTTAGTCAAACGTTAATGTATATCTGTGGAAATCTGTAGCATTTGGGTTGGTATTATAGGAAGTACGCTGGTTTTTGAATTTTCTAGAATTTTTCGTATCCTCGTATAGAAGACTACAATATGCGTCTCTGATAAATATACGTAAATTGTTTGACTTTGACGATATGCAAATTTATGCCGTTTCTAACATTCTACCTATGCTATTCTACAGCCGCGGTTATTGTTAATTTTTATTATATATTATTATTATTATTATTATTATTATTATTATTATTATTATTATTATTATTATTATTATTACTCTGTATGCGTCTACTTCCTTTCATCGTCGACACGATAAAGTGCTCTGCTATTGTGTTGTGGCACGATGATTAACATACCAGAATTCGTTTCCGTTTAATAATAAAAGGATTCTCGCGTTCTCCAGTCGCCGTAATAAATCATTCGTAATTAAGTGATATTCGTGCCGAACTTAAGGTTTTACACGCAAAGTCTCTGCGCGCGTGACAAACTCGAAAATATCCTAATCATTTCGAAATCATCCGAAAATATTTTCATTCTCCGAACTATCGCCGTGTTTTTGCAGCCAGTTACCGAGCGAAACTCGGTGGGCCGCAATAAATTACTTATTATCAAGCCAAGCAAAATAATTAATCTAATAATCGTGCACTCGTATATATAATCAAATAACCGTAAACAATTAAGACATGCTTATTAGTGAGTTAATTAGAGCAATTATATTTCGTCGCCTTCATGCAAAAAATGACTAAATGATATAAAAACGTTAAAACATTTTTTTTAGATTCTGAGTGAAGCGAAGAAGCTTATAGTTTTACAAAGATGTTTATTTTATTTTTTTTTATCTGTTAATAACTTTTCTACTAGAATACTTGATCGGATTTCAATGTGTAGTACATTTTCTGAAAAGAATTCGGCGTGGGGAGGTATTTTAGGGAGTTCATTTTTTGATTTTCTCTGAAGTTGTCTCATCAAATTTGAAAACCGAAAAAAAAAGCGGGTAAATATTAGTTAAAATATATTACGGTCTTCTTTTTTTCTGTGCACAACTTTTCTACCAGCTATTTTACTTTAACTTTTACGATACCAATGTTTCTAAAGGGTAAATTTCACTAGGAAGGTATTTTGAAGAGGTCATTTTTTTTTATTTTCCCAAGAGTTTTCCTAGAAAATGTGAAAAACCGGGATAAAACATGGGAAAACCGGGAAAATATAGGAAAACTAAGAAAATCGGTAAAACATTAAACAAATATTATTAAAGAAAATATATAAAGCCCATTTAATTATTTTACTATAAAACGACTTATATATTGTTGACAAAGCATATCTATCAACTGGACTCCGCTCAGAATCATTTTTTCGTAAGAAATGTTTTATTGTTGCTTACAGGTATGCATTAAAGTATCTATAACAGTGGCTGTGCCTGTCCCCATTATCCTAGGACATATTTTTAGATTCGGTTTATAGCGATGAATCTTTTATAGTTTCTCTATAATGTATGTTTTTTAATTTTTTTTTCTATTTGTACAACTTTTCGAAAAGAAATTTTTATCAAGTTTAACACCTTTTCTGAATGAAAATGTTATCTAGTTGGTATATTATTAGAAAAGTAATTTTTTTGATTTTCTGGGGGGTTTTTAAAATGGATTCTCAAAACTGGAAAGAAAATTATAGGTAAAACACAAATATTTACAGCGCACTGCGGCGTTACCGATTTTATTGTTTTAATTATTGCAAACTATGTTTTCCACCAGAAATAGTGCTTCAATAGATGAAACCGAAAAAATGCATAGCTTATTATTTTATTATTTTAAATATTTACGCACGATGTATTTTACCAGAAATATTGCTTCAATCGAAAAACAAAAAAACAAGTTTTTTGTTAAATTTTCAAACTAGTTCGTGAGTAAGAAAGTCGATTTTTGATTTTTCATGCAATTTTCATAACTATTAAGTAAAACCGAACACGTAGAAAAACCGAGAATATTTATGAAAATAATGATTATATTATTTTCAATATTGCTTTTTTTTTATTGTAATTCAGTTTAAAATTTTCTGAAAAACATATTTTTATTACAGAAAACTTATATTTGTTTTTCTAGACGTATTCAAATTTTAAATTTTGAGCCATTTTTGACCAATTAATAAACATTTTAATTTTGCTAGTTTTTTCGTAATTTTTATTTGGTAGGTACTCTGTGGACAGAATTGTTTTCACTTGGGATACCTTTTTGTTTATATATATTGGGGTAATATAAAGAATTTAAATATGTTTTCTTATTCTTTGACATTGTTTCCTTAATGACGTTGATTTACCGATTTTTTGGGGTAGTAAATTACTACGATAATTACAGTCATGAACTAATTTTAAACGTACGAATCTCGTTAAAATAATAATACTAATCATTATTTTTATATACATTGTAGTTAACGAAATGGCATAAGCTACAGATTTCACAAAACAATATCGTTTTGTTTCGAAAAGCTGAAAATATTTTCGATTTTATCCGTTGTGTGCTGGTTTACACCGCGAACGTCGTATTTATTAAAACGAAAACCGTTTACACTTTCTACATGTGGCACGGTTTTATTCAAAATATACTAGTGTCATTTTTAATTATATTTAACATTTAAGGGTTTTTTTTTTTCAATTTAGTGAGTTTTATGCGTATATAATTTTTTTCAGTTTCGTATATTATATTTCGAACTCGGCGGTTCCCCGTACGTTGTATTTAGAGGAGGAAAAAAATTCCGGAGTAATTTCGGTATTTTTTTACATGATTTTATTTTTCTTTGGCCAATTTATATGCGTGTGTTCGATGTTTAGGTTTCACTATTGTACGACGGTCGCGGTAAAAGTTTTAAGATTTTGACCTACACCGCTCGTGTTTATATATTTGAACGAAACAATACGACGAAGACGACGTAGTTTTATACGACCCGTGTAGAACGATGTAAAATATGTGCATTTGTCAGTTTACGGGGAGAAAAAGACGGATCGTATTTTTTTATATATATATTATGTATTACATTGCCAACGTCTTCGTGGTCGTAATGATGGATCATAAGATAATTTTTACTCGGCATATCAGAATTTATTAAAACGAACGAGGGAGAATAAAGAAATATAAAAGTTATTCGGCATACCTATATAGTATGTGAAGCATGCAGTGATATATTGCAACACGAAATATTATTTTAGTCGAACATAGATAAAACTAGAGTTTTATTTAGAAAAAGAGTATACAAATACACGTTTAGTATTGAATTTAAAAATGTTAACCCTTACGGGTTTCCGCGTGTTCGATAAAACTTACATTTTCTTAAATGGAAATGCTTCAGATGTCAGCAGTAAATTTTATCAATTTGCATTTTTTATTAACACCAGATTCTAATAATCTTGTGTTTTTTTTTCAAACAATTTTTATTTGATTTTTAAAAAAAATTAAAACGTATGATTTTAAAAAAAGACGAAATTTTATTACTGTTTTATAATGAAATAAATTATATACGCAATAAAGATAAAATCATAAAATTACATAAACGTATGCAAAAATATACGTTTTAGTTTTTTTGAAAAATCGGCACCTCGCTAACCTTGGGATATTTTTGAGAATGTAAATGGCTTGGTTAAAATAGTAGTTTAAAAAAATTCTACAATTCGAATAACTGAAAATATAATGTGTACATTTATGGTCAATATTCTAGAAATTTACTAAAAAAAATTGTAATTTTCTGATAGATAGCTTTCTCCCTTCTAAAAAAAAAAAAAACTCCATAATTTCAATCCGATTCCATCCGGCTGAATTAATTCGCGTTACAATTTCATGGTTCTCGCTAATGCGCTTGTACATGTATTATTCGGTTTGAAATGTGTAACCGTCGTCGGTCCGCGGCCAATTAATTTTTTAAGTAATTCGAAAAATAATATTATAATATATTATAAAATATACAAATATTATGCTCGTATGATATTCTTTTGGTCGTTTTCCGCCGCTGCCGTCGCCGAAACATTCGGAAAATGCGGTGATCTCTCACGACGACGTGCAGCACCGTGCGTTTAAAGAATACGAAATGATAAGAAAACTCGTGTGTATTTTTTCGGCCATCATTTCTGAAGAATGTGGTTTTACAAACGCGCATACGCCGTGGCCACGCGGTAATAATATTTACATACCACGTTCTCCTCGTAGTCGTATCGTGTGCGCGCACGTCTTTACGTACACACGTAGGCTAAACTTTTTTTTTCGGTAGGCGTCATCGTTGCTTTTTTTTTTCTCCATCTGTATATGGCCGTGGTTAAAAAAAAAAAAAAACAATATACTTGTATATAATATGTATAGGTATACATAGCGTACTACATAGTTATGCGCGCGTATAATTTTTTTTTTATATATTTCGTTATTTTTTATTATTATTATTATTATTATTATTATTATTATTATGATATATGTTTCCTCGGGTTTTCTCCTATATATCGTGCTTACCGTCATAATTCAGATCCGCCGCACAGATATCCGCGTATAATTTATGTGTGTTCAACCAACACGGTAGCCTGCGAGACGTGTGTGCGTGGTGCGGGATATTTTACTCGCCGACGAGACCCCTCGCTCTTATCACGAACCGAGATTTTTCGTCGTAGTCGTCGTCGTCGTTCGAAATTGGCTTCTATAAACGCGCGCACATATTATGCTCGTAATATTATTATAAAAAAAAAAATAATAATAATAATAAAAATAACGCGTATAATATAATTTTATCATATTATATTATATTATCGTTATTATATATATATATATACACATATATATACATATGTACACGCCGTTTTTTATATTGTGTTCGCGGCGCAAGGGATGTCCTTACATAATGATTTTTAATCTCCAAAGAAATTTATGGTCTCGTGATTTTCGGGCGCTGTCGGGCCGTTGTGCGCAGAGAGCGGGCGCGCCGTTCGCGTATGTTTGTGTGCGCGCGCGCGTATGTAATAGATAAAGATTTTAGTGACGGATATACTATAAAAAAAAAAAAACTTTATGTTTCCTAAAAAACAAAAAGGATCTATATGCGACTTTGGTTTTTGTTTTTTTTTTCGCCCCGTCCGCACTGCCGTAATAGGAAACGTTCTCGGAATAAATTAGAAGACGACGGCGAGGAGGTTGTAATATATTAATATTACGACGATGGCAAAAAAAAATTTACTCAGGCTTTTTATTTTTCAAAAAGCCCGCCGAATACGCAAGAATAGAATATTATTCGTTTATTTTTAAATCGATTTCATCTGATGCCGTTCTATTTATCGCTCTATTAAAAAAAAAAGTTTTCGATTATTTATTAGGTATTTAATATAAAAAGTATAATATTAAATAAATATAAAATACTACAATATGCGTTTTTATAGAACACGATGATGATGATAAAAATATCAGAGCGTTTTCACAACAGTAGAATTATATTATATTTAGAAGATAACGCCGCCGCGACGTATCGTATAATAGTTGTTGTAATAAACATATTTCAAAGTATAAGACAAATTTATTAGTTAAAAAAAAAAAAACTAAAAAAAATAGAAACATGTATTTTTATACGTGTGCCGCATGTAGTTTAGTGTGTACACATAATTCAAATAAGACATTTGTCAAAAAGAAAAATGTATTTTATATTTTCGTAAGTAAGTATACATCACATCATATAATTAACCTACAATCGTTTTTTTTTTTTTTTTTTTTGTCTCTCGTTCACTCGTATAATATACTGAAACTACTATTATTCTAGAGTAATCTACTTAGCACAAAAAAATTTAGAACGTGGTTATGGATTTTGAACATTAAATTGCCGTATACTCGAAACGATATAACAATTTAAATTTTGTATTTTTTTTTTTTTTATATATTATTATTCACCTAGCTATGCACTGCAACTAATTTGTGTAATGTGTTTTGTTCCATGTGAACGACGACTGGCCCGACTGTTCCCGCGAATGGATTCGGTCATGCAACTGCTTTTTTTCGTCTACCGCAGTATGTGAGTATCTATATTAATTTTTTTCATTTACTTATCATATGATTGGCGTTTAGTTATTTATATTCTTTAATAGCAGCTAGTACGTAGGTAATAATTATATGAAGTTTAAATCGAGTCCAGAATATTGAATCCGGCCACAAACATAATTTAAAAAAAATATGTTGAGGTTCTAGTCGAGTTCTTTCAGTTGGTATTCTGGAAACTAAATAGTCTTCCAAAAATGTGTATGTTTGTGTGTATTTATATACATACATATTTATATTGTTTCAAGCGTTCAAATAGTCGAATTTTAATTATTATGAAGTTACGTGTAGTTAAACGATATAAACATTTTAAAAGTTTAAATTCGTGTACCTCTACTGGTTTTCTTTTTTGTTTTTACTTGGTTTTGTGTCTTTGTTTCGTATTTTACTATATGGGTTTCCACCTTCCCAACCCCTACCCCCTAGATACACACAATTTTCTGCAATATTAGTAGACTTGTTATAATTTAGATGAACATGGTCACCTAAGTTGTTCCTATTGAACCCTTCCTCAAAAACAATTCATAAATACGCCACTGAAACACATTTAAGTACAATGTAAACCCAATGAACAAAGATTTTGCTCACTGTGTAATAAGTGTCCAGTAGAATTTATGATACTTAGAGTACATAGAAAAATATTTGATTATGTTTTTAAATTTTTTTTTGTAGATACTTAATGAGTAACCTGGGTACTAATTTAATGAAGTTACCTATACAGATTAAGTATAGTTATAGCTCTTATATTTTTATTCATCTCTCTGTTTTTGGGTTTATATTTCTAGTCAGTATATAGTCACATTCATAATTATTATAAAGTACAGTTGTGATTATTTTGAATGTGATATTGTGATATTGCGGGGAATGTGATTATATGTTTTGATTAGAATAATAACCAATGAGATCGTCGTATTTGACTGCGGCGATTCTGCGTTGTGTGATTCTTGTTTCGTGCGTCGTACTCCGGGACTCAATTCAATGTGAGCCTAAAATTTAATAATCGATTTAAAACGCACACACGAGTGCGTGGCGGGAAATGGTGAAATGTGAGGGCAGTAGTTGTAGAGAAAAATGTCTACCGGAACTTTGACCGACAGTTTCCCCTGTTGTACCTATACCATAGCACATCATAATACACGCCGACGCACTGCTGTACAATATAATATTATATATGTAGGTATATAATATTTGTATTATTATTATAATATTGAATAATGCTAATTAAAATCGGTCTGCAGCCATTGTTTCCGCGATTAATTATCATATTTGTATAATAATATATGCGAGTTAAGCGTATTAAACGGTTTAATGCGAGGTACAGCGGTGGTTCGGGGAGGGGCAATAATATATATATATATATACTGAGTGTGGGGAGGGTCGGTGGTCGATTATCATATATACTGTGTCGGGATACGTGTTACAATTTATACGGGTTGTTTTCGTTCGTATATTATAATATATAGGAGTGCAAACGCGCAGACTTGTAAAGTTATTGGCCTAATGTAAAACACCCCTCGCCGCCGCCTCCGCCCCCGACATCCGGGTTCATGGCTTTTATAATATTGTTACAATTAAAATATTTCTTCGACGCGTGTTTTGTGGTTCCGTATACCTAAATACATTGTCAGTGGCCGGTCAGCGTAAAATATTATAATAATACGAGTATTTAAAAATGCATATTTCAAATAATACTTAGCTATCATTCAAGCCGACCGTATATTGTCGTGTTACGTATTATCTAAGGCTGGACATTAAAACTAGTCGAAAAGTTCAAAGTGACGTTAATTTTAACCTTTAACCTTTAATTTTTTTTTATCAACTCTATATTTTTTTTTTACATCTACTAATACTTAAAAAAAATAAAAGTTTATTTTTAATTATGATACTGCGTTAAATTGATTTCAATTATAACACAAATATAGAGTATATTACAATCTATGCGCAATGCGCTATTTTGATATACTTAATATACATGGTACCATCGTATGAATATTTTTGTTTCCTACTTAATAATGTTTGTGATGTTCTGAGTTTAAAAGTCAAGTGCCATTTGATATTCTCACGGTATAAACTTCTGTGTTTGGTTTTCAAATTAACTCTTAACGTGTTAACTCGTTAACTTTTTTCGGTGGACTTGACTGATTAACTTGACCAGGCTTGTGTATTATCATCACATATATTTTTGTAATTTCAACGATAAAATAACATAAAGTATACAGCAATGGTGTAGGCATGGGCGGGACCTCATGCCTGTATTTTTTTTTCATTTATTTTTATCAAAATATTTTCATATTGATGTTACTTTAATCTTTATGGTGTGTATGCGGTATTTGTTTTTAGATTCTGTGAAAAATGAATTGATTTTATTATATGTTTTTTATTCTATCAGTTAACAAATTTTCTACCAGAATTCTTCCTTTAGTCGAAAACGGATAAAACAACTTTTTCGTATCAAATTTCGTCGAGTTAATCCACTGAACACCACTAAACCCTTTCTATAGGTGGTATAATTTTTAAAACATTCTAGTGAATTTTAAGATATTTATAGCCAAATGAAATTGTCTAGTTTTTCATTTTTAATATAACGAAATTAAAACGTTTTCATAATATTTTGGTAAAAATTATTTTGGCTTTTCAAAAATTGTTCCAAAATTTGATAAATGGTTCATCATATGGAGTTCTTATGCCACTATAAAAATATTGAAAATCTGCAGTTATCTTTTCTTTTCTTTTTTATTAATGGTTTTTACAATTTAAATTTTTATGAAAATTATGAAAATCTCAATTATGTAGACAATCCGTTTTTGATTAAACATTTTAGACCAATAACAAGAACTATATTGTAATTATGCTTTGCTGTGTCCTTATTTCTCATTAGAGAATCATACTGACTACTTTACTGGTTTACAGATAAGATATGAAACCGATAACCGATAGTCAAATTCGATAATCATAAATTAATATTGTAATTTTATCCTATACTTACTCTGTATATAAACAACCTTTCTGCCAGAAACCTTCCTTCAATCGAAAAATGTTTTGATATTCCAACCAATTGTCTTAATAATAAGACAAAACTGGAAAAACGTAGGAAAACGATAAACTTTACGGAAATATAATGGTTCTTATTTTTAATAATAATTAATTTTTAATTTATTATTATTTTTTTTTTTGTTGTTATTCCGTTAAAAATATTTGTAGAAACCTGCCATTTTTACCGAATATTGGCCTTTTCTGAACATGTATAAAATTATTTGACCATACGGAAATACTTACAAATTTAACACGAGGTCCATTATAAGTTATTATTTGTGATAAATACAAAAGACGAGCGTAAGTAACAGTCTTTTTCTAGAGTTTCAATATAAAATTTAAACAAAATCATAATAGTTAACGGCATTTCAAAACATGTATAACCGAACTTTATTAAAATTCATATTTCTTCAGCAATTGATTATCTTTGCATACAGATATAAATTAAACAACTTCATGTATCCTATTTTTCCAACTTCTAACCTATTATTAGCACACCCATCAGCAGAATCAGTTCGTTTGAAATTGTTCTATATCACGCGCAATTATGCTTAAATAACCATGTACAAACACAGTGGCAAAACGAATAATAATAATAAAACTTTCGCTATAAAAAATAGTATTAAAACCTATTTCTTTTTATTATATACATATTTCATATAGATATATACACATCTATCACGCATTTAGACAAATAATAATATTATTTTTGTAAGTCGAATAGTCGAAATGTTGAAAAACTCGAATATATAATTGTTTAGCTAGTCATTTTAATTTCTGGATGAAACGAAGAATATATTAGTTTTTTACTTCGATCAAAATTTTTAAGCGTAAAAAAAATTATCTAGTCGATGTATTGAGAAGGTGTTTTATTTTTTTTGATATAGTTTTCTTAATAATTGAAAAAAAACTAGGGAAATGTACGCAATAACAATTTTTATTATTTAAAATCTTGTTTTGTTGTTATTCCAGTAAAAACAATAATGAAGACATAAAATGTTTACCGAATATTTATATTGATACTTTCTGAACGTGGTATGATTTTCAAAACATTCAAGTTTTTTATTAGTTTTTATTTGGTTTCAGTGTCAATGACACGAGGTTTTCCATACGTTGTATACCGTAGTAAAAAGAAAAAATTTGAACGTATTATTATAATAATTTGTTTTATAAGTACAATCAAAAGTTAAAATTTCCTTACAAAATTACATAATTTTAAACCATGTTTAATGTAACTTCGTTAAGAATCGTTTTTCGTTAGCAATGGTTTATGTGTACAGACATAAATTAAATTATTACTCTAATAAACACTGTTTTCCCCTGCAACTTCCCGTCTACAACGGTAGCACACCCATCAGACGAAATCGGTTCTTTTTCGCATCCCTTTTATTTCTATGGTCAAAAAAAAAAAAAACGATATTATTACAACAATAAATATAATACAATACCTATTGCACGTATATATATATATAAATACTATATATACCCCTACATTATGTAGGGGCTCGAGATGTTCGGGAATCGTATACATATACGGTGCTGCAGTAGCAAATACTTAGGTTATACATACTCGAAACACAAGGGTTCATAACTATTATAGTTATATTACCGTATGCATATTATTATATTAGTGAGGTAAGTACCTTCGTCGTCGAGTGGCCGCGGTAGCTGTTGTTATAATAAATTCTAGGGTATATCTCGACCACCGGTAATTGTCTCTAATATATCCTCTCTCGTGCATACGGAATACCTATGTATAATAAGTATTTAGATAGGTATGTGTATTATCACCTGGTTTTTTTTGTTTTTTTTTTTTTAGTTTTTGTTTCTCCACAGTCCTTATATATTATACGAAATCACCTGTTGCGATGCCGCGCGCGCAATTAAAGTCGAATTCGATAACTCGTTATTAAAAGTCATTAAGCGGACAGTTTGCGTATACATTTTAACGGTCTCTCGCGCAGCCGCAGCAGGTGTCTCCCCGTATATTATATAGACGACGAAGACGGTCTTCCAAACACAATACCCCCGGACAAAAAAAAATTGACCGCTAGTATATAATATTATAATAATAATTATACGGTTTATCTTTTGTGTAAATCGCCAAGCGCCAACGACCCTATACGACAATATTTGATTTTGTTTCGGTTTTTTTTTTCGCACTAAACATCACCCAGGTATTAACGCGCAGTGTACACATAATTATTATTAAAACGTCGTTTAGGTAGTAATTTTTTTTTTTTGTTCGTTCACACTTCGTGCATTAATGGTTTTTTAGTAGTCGCATACCTATATATAATATAATAGTATTATATTATTAGATATGCGCAGTGTGACTAAACCGGGATTTTTATGTTTTGAACACGTCAAAAACGCATACCTATTTAAAAAAGAAAAAAATGATTTTCACATTTTTTTTTACGTCCTTGTTTAAAACGTAATATTATTATGTTTTTGTATAACGGTAGATAACTCGGAACAAAAGTCATCGTTTTTAAAATGACGTTATTTTTCTAGCAAATTGTAACGAATATATAGCTGAGCGGACGACTTTTTTAATATTATGCACACCTAAAATTATATACTTAAATCAGATTTTATCACAGATTTTAGTATGGTATATTTTCTAATTAGTATTTTTAACCCGAAATCTTCGTGAATGCCTATAAAAATAATAGCTTGCGGATTATCGTGGTGAACAAACTATCAATGTTTATTAGAACGCGATAAGTATGACATGGAAATATCAAAAATAATTGTAAATAATTTATCGAAGGTTTGATCACAGATTTTTGTGTTCATTTATTTCGTATTACATAAATAAATACCCTTATTCGTGTAATTGAAATATTGAAATATAGTTGCCTCTAATTAAAAATGAATGTACAATATTGTTTAAAACTTAGAGAACTAACTATTTAAAAATTGTTATTATTTTTTTAATTATTATTCAAATATAAATGTACAATAACCAAATTTGTTGGAAATGAGGACCCTTGCTATAAGATAACACGAACCCCGTGACCAATACCGTCAAATTAAAAATAAAACACAAGTATAATGTAATGTTAAGTTTAATTATATGAGATCTTATAACCGTGTTTTTTTTTAAGACGACGTACAGGATTTTCGAATAGGGTAAACGAAACCTATTTTTCTATGAGTGGGTTCATGCTCGACTGAAATTGGGAGCTCGGAATAAGCAGTGGCCAATTCTTTGAAAATGTTTTTTTTTAAAAACCATTCTATCATTGTTTATGTGCGGTTTGAATATAACGTTTATAAACTATAACCCTACGTCGTATAGGAAACACGTTTCCAAAAATATTATGTTCAACTCATTAACACATTGTAAAAAAAAAAAGTCGCATTGGGAACAAACCTATGTAATATACCTATATATACTGTTACCCATATACTATTTTCCCAAAGAACGAAAAAGCACCTGTCCACCGCCGTTTTAACATAGCAGTGTATATTATAATGTAAAGTACAGTACACAGTTTCTCATGCAGCTCTAAAAACTAATATACGACTCTGTTCATTATTATTACCAATATAACTTCACATTATATACTTCACTTATAATACAGCGGATAGTAAAATAAAATGCACAAACGACAGGATGTTATACGCGTATAATATATTTTATTCGTCGTGAATTCTGTTGTACACGAGTCGTTCCCATACGATTTTTACCCATTGGTGCATATATAGTGCATATATACGCGTTTCGAAAAAAAATTGCATAAACGATCGACTTTGCCGGTTGTGGTACATATATAGTTGGTATGTATATTTAAATTATGCAAATGTTTTCTATAATATAGGCACGTCTAATATTACGCGAAGTATTAGTTCTTGTCGAACACGAATATTGTTAAATCGTTAATAATTATTATATTTAGACTGCGCCTGTTCGGAATGTTTTTTTCCGACCGGTATTAACTTTGTTAAGTTCGGATTTTTTTTTCGTTTGTATACTATAATGTAATACGTACAGTCGTATTATATTAAATTAGTGATTTTCACTAAAATTTTAAGATAGAAAATATTTCAACTGGACTCTTATTGAAATGCGATTCAGAGACCTTGTGTAAATTAAGTAAATTGACTTAGAGTAAGTTGTTAAAATTATAACCTTTTTTGAATGAAAAATGTAGTATAATTAATATGAACAATTTTCAGAAAATTTAAAACTTACCGATTCGTATCTAATTTTTTCCTCTAAAAGTATAGTGGTAAAATTTCTTCATTACCTATTAAAATCGTGTGGTTTATATTTATTGAAAAATCGAGAAATAATAGTATTTTTTTTTTTTTTTTTTTTTTTTTAACTTTAGACGCCTATATCTTGGACAATTATTGAAATAGGCAAAAATAATAATAGTCAATGTTGCTTGGGAAAAAAATGTATTTTGCAGGTGAATCCCTGAAAAAAAAACACCATCCTTAGTCTTTCCGTTAGTAATATTTCATGTAATTATGTAATTGAAACATACTGTATTATAATATTCGCACCAATATAGAACACTAATAATTTTGGGAAATGTTAAAATACGTGTATTTACGTACAACACGCATTTACGCGCAGTACGTGTTAGAACAAATATCCGCATAGAATTTTTTAATCGTGGACACATCAGCTTGTGTTAATATAATATTATGTTCTAATAATTTGTATATATGTACAAAGAGAAAACACATGTCGTTAGATTAAGAAATGCTAAAAACATCTGTCAGAAAACATAATTATTCAGCTCGAGTAATAATATTATTCGGAAGTTTACATAATATTATTATAGTAATTGTTAATGTGTTCGGTGTTTTTAATGTTTGTTGTGCTTAAGTACTGCATATTTGTCGTACATTTTTTCGAAAGTAAAATTAATTCCATAGAAGATATTATACATGCAGTATATACACGTGGGGTCATACTCACTGGCCGTGATTGGAGGTGTTGCCCCCCCCCCCTTAAGATTAGTATTTTATATAATAACCGCTGTGTGAATATAGTACATTATACTCAGATTATTCTAGTACCCCCCCCCCTCAACAAAAAAAAGGATTATCTCCGTTAATCAGTATTTAATTACAATTTTTAGTTAATTTTCAATACTCAAAACTCTTATATTTGTTTGCATAAACATGACCATATAATATTATGCTCGTATAATCAACATTTATCAACAAATATCAGTCCCGTATTTTCAAACTAACCTAGCCAAATGTATTTAATATTTAACCACTTTTTTAGAGATGTTTATTCTCTTATTGAATGCGAGTTTAAACTGTTGTCGGTTGCAAGTTGAAAAGATAGAATAATTATGCATAATATATACTAAATAGAATAATTTAATTTATATCTGTACTCAACAATTAATCATAACAAATGAAAAACAATTCTGAGAAAATTTCGGTCAAACAGTTTTTAATAAATTTTAATTTAATATTATATTGATTTTTAACTGTGAAATAAATCTAAATTGTTCGTGACTTGTAGTCATTAAGAATTAAGTCTTCTTCTTCTTCATCTGCTCTTTAATACTCTCTAAGAGTTTTCACAGCCATAGTTATTAAATCGTTCCATTTTTCTCGGTCCCGGGCTAATTCTCTCTATTCTTACACTCTCATCCTATCCAGGTATTCTTTCACTGTGTATAGCCATCTTTTCCTCGGTCTCCCTTGAGGTCTTTTTCCCGTTGACTTCCTCTCCAGCACTGCTTTATTAATATCATCCTCACTTCTCCACCACACATTTGACCCTTTTTACTCTTATGAAGTTTACTACTAATGCTATTTCCACGAATTATTTCATAAAATGTTATTCAAAACGCCGAAAAGTAACAACATTTGTATTCGCATAAAACCAAACAAACAAGAAAATTGAAAACTCGAAAATTTCAAATGCCAGATTATTTCGAAAATTATATCACGTCTATAGAGTGCAACTATCAGTATTCGATGAAAATTTCAAATCATCAAGAATTTACTTTTCATTGAATTATACCGAAGAAACAACAGAAACCGTTATTACGTGAATATTCCCGTTTTCTCGACGTTGTTTCCTCGCTTTCCCCCATTAGATGTTCAAAATACTTCAAGAAAAAATATAAAATTATCTTCTCAATGCACCAATTTAACAAGAATGTCACTGACTACCGAAAATCACCCTTGATGTCGATGATCTCTATATAGTTGATATCTAAAACGTGGAATGCCGCGGTATTAAATGAAAATCAATAGTCGATACGTGCAGTTCACGGATTAAGTATAGAATTTGGCATGTATGGTTAACAGAATTAAACGACGATTCCTTATGATATTGTCGTTTATAATGTCGAAATATAACCATAATCGAATTTACTCGAAATCTTCACGTACACAGAAAATAATATGATCGCTGATTCGCGATAAAATACGATATCATCTTGTATAATATATGTATGCCGAGATTGTTATAATATATAATAGTTTTAATTTTTTTTTTTACAAATGTATATTATAGGAATCAATTACTCACTCGGTTTCGAATAATTCTCCCGTATACGATACCTGTATAATCATTGTGTATCGCGTTCATTGTGATAATAATACTTATCGCATTACCGCAGTACAAACATTTTCAACCGCATATTAGTATTATTATTATATTATTCTATATTGTACCACCGCCGTTCGTCGTCGACAATCGCGCAGAACATTTGTATAATATATTATTGTACATGTGTAATCTTATTTTTATATTATTATATTATGTTTCTCCCGGAATCGTTGACAAATAATATTTCGAAATAAAATGCAGTTTAAGTGCACACGTATAATGTATATACTGCATCAATGTCACGTTTCATCACGACACGACACGACGACGACGACAGCTTGTAATCGTATTATCGCGTTTATTGCTATTGCTCACCCGAAAACCTCCGGTTGAAAAAAAAAACGTCTCTCATTCGAGTGTGCCGCGGCGGTTACTTTTATGTCTCGAATATAATAATAATAAAATTGTACACACACGACACAACAATAAATAGATCGACAACAGCGCGCGAGAGTACGCGAATAATATAATTGTAATCCCGTTTCCGACCTCCTCGTCTTCGTCCTGCTCCTCCTCGGACGTATAGGTACCCATACAATATCGCGTATTATTGTATGGGTATTTTTTTCGAAAATCGTCGTCGCACCGATAACTCGTCGCGATGTCGGGCGTACCTATACACCCTGTATATCATGCGTTTCCATTGTCGGCGGTCCCGACACTTTTGTTCAAAAGCCGCCGCCGCCTCGTTCGAAATAAATATTGGTACCTATACCTCCGCAGTACGTACCCTATGCGAGGCGGTGCCCTTTCTTTTTTTCCCCGTCACAGTCGTCACGGGGCGCTGAACTCCGATAACGGGCGGCGCGGCCGCAGTGGTGTCGAAACGAAACCGACAAAGGTTTTCTATTTTAATTCCCCCCCTCTTCCTCCTCCCTCGAGAGAAATATTAAACCGCGCATGTTCCGTCGCAGTTCTCGTGTTTGCCGTTGTTTTTTTTTTCCTCGAGACGTTCCGTGCGTATTATTTCGGCGGTAAAATCCGCTTAAAAAATTACGCCCGTTCATTGTACGCGATGCGATGAGATGTGCCGTATATACGCGTATAATATAATATAATGTCTCTTGTACGGTCCGTGTACATAATAAAATATCCGATCCGATCCGATCCAATGCCGTGGCGGCGGCGCGGACCAGTTTGCGGAGGAAGCAATAAACCACGGAGAGCGCGTGCAGCCGGTTATCACTCGGCACTCTATTGTGTGTGTGTGTGTGTGTATATATATATATAAATACTGTATAGGTATACATCCGAGTATATTTTATGTATGGTTTTTTTTTTTTTTTATATATATACTCATAAGACGGTCCGCGGGGATAAAAATCGTACTGCAGATTTATCGGGGCCCTGGTCACAGCGTCTCGTTTACCACGTATACGCGGAGATACGCTGCGCACTGGGCCACGCGATACTCGATTTATTGAGATCCTCGTTCGGGAGGTCTGCGCGCGAATCGTGTATGTGTTTTTCCGCGTGTTGTATTATGATATAGTTACTGTATTATTATTGTATAGTGTGTACGTTTTGAAATTCGACACTAAAAATTTACCCACCTCTTTTAGGTCTTCGCCTAAATTAAATATATATTGTAATGAATTTTTCCCCTCCAAATAGTTCATAGCCTTGTATTGCAGGAAACGCGTGCAAATCGTGGATTGTAATATATCCGTCGGCTACCCACCAAAAACTCGTAAGTTTTTTTTCATATGTAAACAATTTTTCTACCAATTGCTTCAATCGACGACTTTATACTTTTATAGGAACTTTTTAATAGTATTTTCGATCTATTTGGTGAATTGAGGAGCTAAGTTTTTAATTTTCCTTATAGTTTTCTACTTAATTATAACAGTTTTGTGAAATTTGTTAAAAAAATCGACTCGCGAGGTTTATCCGTGTAACCAACGATATATTAAACGAATTACAATGATAATATATATTGTGTTATCAATCGGTGTTTTAATCTGTCTTTGGTACACTATGTTTGATGTATTATATTTTTCTATTTTTCCGATTTGTGTCCACTTCTAGACTTTTATATCGATTTCAAATACAATAAACAGACCATCAGGGATGGGTAAGATATCCGATACGGTATTTATTTGATATACGAGAACAATTATTTACGCTACCGAGTGCGGATCCTTTTAAAACTTTGTCACGAGGGTTCAAGAAAAAAAAAGACAAACTTTAGTTAAAATACATTATATTACTAGTTCGACTATATCATAATATTATTGTAATTATTCACGGTTTATAGTTTAATCTCTAAAAAAGAAAAAATGTCGCCTTATGCCAATAGTAAACAAGTCTCGTATATTCCGCCAGATACAAAATATAACAAATATCTTGATTTATACGTATGTACACAATAACTATTACAAAACAGATGTAGTTTCGGCTATCTCTGCAAATATACTTTATATACTTGTATATAGAGAACGCTGTATAGAATTAAATTAAATTTCCCAAAAGTCTCAATGTTTCACGCCCCGCGTGTGTGTGCCAAGACGTTTTAATTGTGTTTCGAAAATATTTTATTGTTCTGCGCTTAAATATTGTGACAATATGGGGGTACATATTGTATGGTATATACGACTTGTTGCTCGAGTCGTTTAATCGCAGTAAACGCGTTCGTTTTAACGGGGGAAATCGTATTGCATTTTGGGACGTGAACATATTATAGTCGTAATAGTGTGCAAATGTGCAATTTGCCGCTGATGATGGCCTTATATTGTAATAATTATTGTGATTTACCGGTCTCGCTTAATTGTGCAGTATGCGTTTGTTCGAAAAGCGCACAAGGCGAGTGCACATCCGAACCGCAACAGTGCAGTTACGACCGGAAACTGTATAGTATGTAATTATATCGATGCCATAATTTGTAGGGCCTTTGCGTTATTCGAGGGGTGTGTGTGTGTGTGTGTGTGTACGAGTATAACACATAATTTATTATACATACATATATATTATTATATATGCTTAAATACGGAGCATGTATGGTGTTAATTTCGCGAGAGTCGTTTTAAAACGAACGGTGGTCTCTATATAATCGTCTATCGGTTACTTCGGGTCTACAGCAGTATAAATCGTATGAACTCATTGTGTGTGTCTTGGTTAAATTAGGTTAGGTTTTTTATCTATATCGTGGAGAATACATACAAATCTAGGTTCTAAAATCAAAAAGTATGCAACATTGTTACCAAAATCACAATTTTTTATATTACGAAAGACTGAGAAAAGGTTTTCTTTAAAAATTAAAAAATTAATTTTTCTTCTGCAATTTAGAATGGGTAAGAAACTCGAAACTGCCATCAAAAGTTAAGATTTTTAGTCTTAATTTATTATTTATTTTCAGGTTGACGTTTGGAATATATGAAGTTTGAATTTTGACTCTGGTTAAATATATAGGCTTCAGTATCAAAACTAATCAAATCCAATTAAACTTCTACGTTTTGAAACGTTTTAATATTTATTGGTCTTTTCATACCTCTGTAGCGGAAAATTTAAGAGTAACCTATGTTCTCACTTGAATGGCGTAAATTTTGTTCAATACTACGGCCAGTATAACGGAGATGTCTTAAGAGAGGAGGTGAATTTAAAAACCACATAAGTAGTGGAGTACAATTTCTTAAATAATTAATTGTAGGTAATAATTTATAGTGGTTAAAAAAACTCCAAAGGGAGAAGGTGATCCGCTAATATCCCTCACTGTCTAAAGCTGATATACGGTATGTTACACCTGCACTATTTATCTTAATTTATGGAAGAATCGGTCAAATCGACGTAGTTTCGATACTAAAACAGGAATTTGTTCATCACTTCAATCAAAAACTTTACAAATTTTCTTGTAGCATTTTTATTTATTTATTGTATTGAGGAGATAACTTTTTTATTTTACTTGTCATTTTCTGAAAACAATTTTCTATTGTCGAGGCTGTGTAAGATCGTTTAAAATCGACTTACAAAGACTTTTGCTGCATGGTAACCAAAATATTTCTTAAGTTGACTATTTGAATGGTACCCATCGATTATTTTCGTTTTTCGAATTTTTTCGTGTCTGATTGGATCGGGGCATTTTGGTCCACCAATACGTTACCGTCAAGTTCAGCTAAGCTATTTATTATAATTTTAAAATAACAATAACTATCTATACAAGTATATATACTTTTAAAACAACACAAATTTCTATAAACTTTTATATAGCTGTAAAAATACAGGATTTTAAAATGAAATTCAAATAATACATCGTGATAATAATTTTTTCAAGTAAGATCATATAAAACATACAAAAATAAAAACAATTTAATTTTGCATATTTGAAGCATTTTAAATATTTAGTGCTATTATATGGCTAACAATAATTATATTTTGGCTAATATGTATTAATTGTCATTTATTTTTTGTTTACGAATATAAATCTTTTCCTCGCTACTTTTGGACACTTTTAGAGCTCCTCTGGAACAAATGATCTCAAGCTTGTTTTATTGGTGAATTAATGTACATTTTGGTTAAATTTCAATATGAATTTCACCGTGTTGCTACGTTAAGAGGATTATGTTTAACTTTGACACCCCTACAGATACCCCAAATGAAGCCGAAGGGATGACATTTTGTATTTGTGGAGGAAATTCATCTCTAGCGACGGAGCTGTGATTATTTCACTATTTTTGTTTGTTTTTAAGGCATATTATAATAATTTATATTTCAGTACTTTGTATGTGCTACAAAATCCAAGTCTTGGTTATGACGTATTAATTTAGGTGTCAATTATAATCTATTTCGAACTCGTTCTCGTGTTGTACAGGTATTATAGACACCCCAATTTCGAAACCCGCACGATCCATTCCGTATACCGCAATCATAATAATACATAATCATATCGTAACTATATAATAATAATTATACGGTGTGTCTCATAGTGATCGTGTATAGTGTGCAGCGTTTAAAAAATAAAATATCTAGTCATTGACCTTTGTGTGTGTGTAGGTTTACCGTTTACGTCAAATCACCCTTTGTTTTTTTTTTTTTTTTTGTTGTTGTGCCGCTCAGCAATAAAGGTGAATAATCTAAAATGCGTTTACCGAGTACGCTTAAAATGTACATTTAGTATAATATTATTTTACAGTTTACACACCTCCAGTTAAACGGCTATAGAATTAAGAGTTAACTCATTTTTATGTGATATTACCCATATCTTTCTCAGGTATATAAATTATAAAAGTATATTATATACAAACCTAATGGGTAAAATCCGAGTTGTATATGAGTGTAGCTACTAGCACTGTTATAATATAAATCTGTATAGAGTTACATTATAGACTAATGATGAAAGGATATACAGAGTAATTATTTTTATCATGAATCGACGATTATCGATAGGTACCTAAGAAAATGAACGAGTTACTCGAAATGTCTAAACTGTTTGATTTAAGTTAGTTATTCATTTCTTACTTAAAATTAGTTTGAAAGTTGTTTAAAACAAATAAATAAAATTTCCGACATACCTATGTAAATAACTAATTTAATTGGACGTGTTTCGATGAATAGTGCCTAATAACTTAAGTAGAAAAAAATACATCTTATATCAACCGGTATAACTTTTTAAGCTAAATGGCAAAAAACAAATATTCGTCTAAACATTGTAATAGATATTTTTTCCTCTCATATTAGTCGAACCGCCTAACCGGGAGGGAGGAGGCACCGCGTTAGCATTGGTATTTTAACAGTATATAACAGCATAACTGTTGTTCACATTTTATAGCCCTTGTATGAAAAATTGAAAAATTGTATATTTTATATTGTATAAATATGTACCTACATGTACAACATTTAAAAAGAAAAAGAAAACTAAAAATAAAATAATCTACTCGAAATCTTCACATTGCACAGATAATCTTCGGTTCGTAAAACGCCCAGTATATCTGTCTTCGACAAAAGATTATTATATAATGTTACCGGGTCTGTCCGTTCCCATCTAGGAACCCGATTACCCGAGGTCCCTGGAAGGCAACGATTTTATCCGGTCCGGAGTTTCCCGCGGCCGATAAGGGGCGGTTCTGTAACTCTTATAGTCACTTTCATAGTTTACTATTGACTATGGCTAGTGTTTTAGTTATCGTTATAGTCAGTTACTCAAATAAGATTTTAGTCAGACTAAAATAAAGTCCATTATGTAACTAAAATAATGATATAGTTATAGTTTAAAATGTAGGTGCTTAAACAGCTCTGAATGGATTGTAATATGATAACAGCTATGTTCTACCTATATCAAAAATTTAATTTTTTCGTTGTTTTAATTTTTATTATTCTGTGGTAATAACAATAAAATACAATTTAGCAATGTTTTTAAATGTATTATTAAACGATATTGAAGAACGAAATAATTCAAATGAATTCCGTTTGTATCGACAATACTTGAGGGATACAACCAATCCATTTGAATTCTCTGAGTTCAATTTAAAAAAATTGTGTAGGAGGTTACCAAAAAATACGATTTTTATGATAATCAATTTAATGCACCCTTTTTTAAAAAAACAATCGACGTAATAGACTTACAGTAGAAGTTCAAATGAGTATAATTTGCATTTAATGCTGTTATTTAAATTGTAGATTATAATATTTAGATACTTGAGTATTTAACCAATTTAACTAATATTCAATTATAATTTAATCATCCCAACAGTAATCACAAAATAATTCAAAATTGATATATGTCAACAATTCTGGAATTATAATTATTTATTGAGCAGTTGGCAACAGTTTTTTTTTTTTTTACAATAATATCGTGTTATTTTCCGGTGACTAAAAAGTACGTCTATTAGTCTCAAAAAATAAAGTCGATTTAAAAATTATCTTTTAGAATCGCAGAATCGCTGTGGACTTTAGATCACATTTACAGAATCGCCCCTCTGGTGATCATTTTGACGGCTGCGTAACTTTTCTTGGACACCGGCGACTTCCACTGGCAGTAAACCGGTCGGTAGGATGCCTGGTGCACGGTCAACCGTTTCCTCCCGACAATGACCCAGACCGCAGTGTATGTAATAAAATTTTAATTGCGTTTTCGAATTTAAACTGTACACCCGTAAACAGGTAACTATTATATACGCTTTGTAAACAAGCATTTATAGATGTATTGGTTGCGCGATTTTATAGGTTAAATTCGGTTAAAACTTTCGGTTTACTGTGCAGCTAATAACGGGATATAACCACGAACAAACGGAATAATAGTTAGGCAGATTTGCAGTTTTATACAAGTAATTTAGATGATAAGTTAAGATAATTCATAAATATCGTTTTAACATTGAATATAATTGTCATACATTAATAATCAATATGAATAAACTTGTGAAAGAATTATTTTATTAATATTGACAATAATAATCTCATTTTATTCTATTGCAGTATAAGTGAAGATATTCTGTTGTGCTATTTGTAATACAGACGTATTGTGTGAAGGAGTATAGATACCTGTAAATTTCTATCTAAAAATATGTTTGATTTTATACCAATAGTTGTATTCAGAGCTCCCCCTTCCATAATATGAAAATGCTGAGAACGCCACTGACCGTTATGGACTACCGTGTATATTACAGTATTCTCGCCCCTTTATCCACAGATTACAATCTGTATACGTTTGTACAGTATATAATAATATGTAATTATTTGTAGATTCACAATATTATACAGAAACGATTCCTGTGTAAACATTTCAATGGTTTTTTTTTTTGAGATTTTTTCTCCTAAGGTTCACGCCCGTAGTAACAATACAATGATCGCGGATCGAGAATATAATAATGATAACAATATAATAATAAGATAAATCAATTTGCCGCGCGTATACAAATAGGCGCACGCGTGAATATATAATATTATAATATAATAAAATATAACAGGCGACATGTACTCGGTCGCGTATTTACAGTCCCTATACGAATTCTGTCCAAACAGAAACGTAACCAAGTTGATTTTAGGAGGTCTTAATAGTTTTGAAAAACGTAACCTATTGTTATCGTGGTCTTAACCACGATAAAACTCCAAAGTAATTAGTGTCCCAAATGTTCACCTATAGTATAAAAAAAAATCTAGGTGTTAGCCAACGAAAATCCAAGACGGGTTGCGTATTTACGCTCGGATAGGGTCTGTAAATACGAAACCCGGGGCCGGGTAATCAAGTCGTGGTACGCGGGTACCAGTTTTGTCGTCGCTGCCGCAGTATTATTGTAACAATGCGCGCAGATAATGCGCGCGAGATAAGAATATTATATTATAACAATAATAATATATACCTACTTATAAGAAGAAACTATTTGGAAAACTCGCCGTATAAAAAATATTGTATTATAATAAAGTAGCCGCCTAGTACACGTGTTAAATGGAGAACGGACTTAACACACACAATATGGGGTCAAATGTTAGGTTTACGACGCGTATTTGCGCACATTGTATACGAACTTTACTATAGGCAGGTATGTGATAATATTACGACTGTGAACAAATAAAATAGAAGGAAAAAAAACGGTCGTCGCCGGAAGAATGAAATAGAGTCGTTTCGCGCGGCGCGACGGACAATGGCCACTACGCAGTCATCGTCGTTAGGAAAATCTCTCGATCGGATCGCGCGAAAGTGGTCATCTGATAATAATAATATTACGATATTATTGTATCTTTTTTACCGCGCTAATAGGCGTCACGAAGCATACGTGTTATAGTGCATATAATATGCATAACAAAAATTCCGATTAACTGCTGATAACGGGTGTTTTACCAATATTGTATCAATGTTGCCGAGATTTTAGCATACTCAGGAAGTCGGCTAACTATAAATGATGTATAAAAAAAGTATTTTGATTTGTTGTATCGCCCGTATACAATGTTAAATCAATGCTATAAAATAAAATAAAACGGTTCTCACCGAAGTTCGGTTAAATACGTGTTTATTGAAGTGACCTGCTTTGTACGACTTCAGTCAAAATTAGAACTTTGGGTTGCTTTTGATTTTTAAAATTTTTTCGACTGTGGTAAATCGATAAATTGGTTATTTTTTATTTATATTCTTCATAATACGTACAATTTTCAGAATATTTAAAATCCATCAAACGCAAATCCTACAGTTTTACCTAGTTATTCGAACTAAATACTTTTTATTTTTAATGACTGCAATCCGTTTAAAAAATTATACAAAAAAAAACTACTACATTGCGTTCAATTGTTAGCTTTTGAGCTTAGCAAAGAGTAAATTAGTTTGACTGTGTATGTGGTTTTTAAGTATAAAATCTTTTCTGAAATCAAATTTTTTCTAGTTGGTTCGAGTAAGAAGGTTATTTTTTGATTTTCGGAAAAATTTAAAGATCTGCAGTTTTCCAAGGATACTTATATTAACTCAATTCTAGATGTAATACAAGTTTGAGTGCATTCTGACTATTTTTAAGCTATTTATAATCCATTTGACATTTTCTATATTTTTCCGTGCGTAAACGGGTCGTCGAGTTACGAGTTAAAAAAAAAATACGTCTAAACGAGTTGCACCGTTCGTTTGCGGTAACAAATAGAAAAAAAAAAATGAAAAAAAATACATCTCGCTCCGTTGTGAATCTAATAATAATATTCAGTATGCGTGTATGTATTATGATGACTATAATTGATTACTAAACGAGAGTTAAAACGGTTAAACCGGTTAAATTTTGGTTATTATCTAAGGGTGCCTGTCACGTTGCCATTAGGTACTAATAATGTGTATATAAACGATATTCGTCTTCCGCTCCGGAACCAGACGGTCGAAAAACGTTTTCGTTTCGGCTGTTTTTTTTCTTTCGCTACATTTTATTTCCCCGAAACGCACATGCGTCGACGGCCTTTTAGCGTCGACAGGCCTCGTTATTTATCATTCCGAAGAGAGAGATAGAGAGGGAAACGTGAAGAGGAGTCCGATTGCGCGAGAGTTCGTCGACGACAACGGTCCTCGGAGGTAACTATATATCCACGGCCAAAACATTTGGCGCCCCGGGTCAGCCGTATACCCGTCGAAACTGGGGACTGGAGTTACATGTATACTTAGTTTATTATGTGCATATACACTGTGTACGTTTAGTGCATTGTATACACTGGGGTGGTGTCGCGTTCTCGCGCCTTCCCCGAACCGGACGGGGCAATATGGTGTAGTCGGCGGATACGGCGAAACAAAAATCCACTCCGGTGTAATACTTGAGTGTACATTATTATTATTTTTCGTAATTTATAATATCACGTTCTCCCGGGATCCGCGTGTTCGTATCCGGAACAGCAGTAAAGTCTGGGCGCCCCCGTAAACTATATTAATGACGTTTAACAGCGCAATTAACGCAGTGCCTATACCGAAATTTATGACGAAATCCTGTCGGTGACGACGGTATATTTTTTCTTTTTTTTTTTGCGGCGTGTTGCCGATCAAGTTTGTGTGCTAATATACTTTTGTTACGATATTACGTGGTATTGGCACTATAGATGTTATGTAAAAACGACAATTTACCTAATATTAATCATAGTTTAGGTTAACCCATTCTAATCTATTTTCTGGCATATCAATCTTATACTTAAATACGTTTTCACTCGGGTCAGTGTAGAAAATGCTATTTCAGGAATGTAAAGCATAACTAGAAACGTAGTTAACGTAAAATCGAAAAATAGTATACGTACATATACATAACCCACTGCTACACAACAAAATTACCTATTTTGAGTGTAATTATGTTTTATTCGGCAATTAAATTTCCGGTAAGATTACAACGGTGTAAATCGGGTTACTATTATATTATACTATTAAAATATTACACGTGGACCAATTATCTCAACACGTGCTTATACTATTGTTTGTTATATGACGGACTCGCCTCCAGACCAATGAAAAACACTGCGAAAGTTGTCAATTCGTGAATCAGAACTCCCGTGCAAAAATAACGCTTAAGACGCGAAACCACGTGCCGATTTAGTAGTTTTCCTGTAAAAACATGGCGTCTTGGAAGTGAGAAAGAGAGAGAGAGGGAGAAGCACTGTAATAGGCGTGGTTTGGCGATGTTTTTTCTTTTGTTAAACAGTGTGTTGCATTGTTTGCTATTTGGTTTCAATATACTATGTTTACTGTACAACATACATTGCCAATGGTATAAAATCGAAGTCATTAAACGTAGTTTTTATTTGTTTGCTTCAGGTTGTTGAAAAGTGCATTCAGTTATAAAAAAAATTACTGTAGTAAACAATAAACTGTCAGAGTAAAGTGTAAGGTCCTAACTTAGCACCTTACCCTGAGTTTATTCAATTCTAGTTGGATATTATAATATATATTTTTGAATTTTACTATGCATATCTCCGTTATCTGAGGTTTGAGTTCTATGGTTGATTATTGATCACGTGTGTATTATTTGGTATACTTTGGGTTGGGTTATGAACGCCTTGAAGGTATCCATAGGATCCCTAGGCTTTACTGGTTAATGTTAGTAGAGTTTAGATTAAACGCACTTGAATTTCTTATATCAAATCCAGGCATTCCGTTTATTCTTAATCGAATTTTCACAGTATCTAATAGTATGCACCATATCGATTTAGTAAAAGAAACCGATATCGATAGTCCATCGGAAATTGTTCTGTGAAATCGCCAATATACGTAAACTGTTGCAATATAATGATTATCTTTAGATACATTACTATATAATGCTTGAGATTCATTTCATAATAAATACCAATATGGTTCACACACAAACGTCAATATATTTTTAGATGCATTAAAAAATATGCAAAATTACACCGACATTAATCATTATTATACTTATAAACTTCTATTGTCGAAGTAAAAAAAAAATCCATCTAAGAAAATATGCAAGATCAAATAGTATTATTACCGACAATGACTCGAGGATAAATTTGTTTTCTTCTTTTTGCTCATCAAGATATGGACCATCGTCGATGTCCATAGAAAAAAAAAAATTCGGATCGTTACAATCGTTATTTTATTATATGATCGTGTATACGTGAAACATGTAACTATCATCGGATAATACTCGGATTGTATTGTGCGGCATAAAAATCGAACAGTTCTCGATATTATTGCCCAATAAAGTTATGGCAATGTACGGTCATTTAACGTGGTATATGGTATATGATCCCAGTGTAGAGGCATACGCACACGCGAGCCGTATAGTATTTAAAGTTGCACAGCGCAGACTCGTACAAACGCGACAGTAAAAAAAATCTGAATAAAATTATTCTATGCTCGTTTGCAATTTATGCGTTTCCAAACCGGTCGATTGTCGTTGTAATAATATTCTCCGGATAAAACGAGCTGCTATTGTGTGTGTATCTATCTATATGTAATATAATTATAATTTTACCGTAAAGAAAGGTCGTGTATATTATTGTGTAATGTCAAACGTACTATTAATATTAATTTTGAAAACATACTAAAATCCACAAAAATTATTTTTCTTGAGCATTGGCACGTGATGGACATAGACTGGATAATTATTGACTCAACCTCTCATAATGGATCTATTATAATTCAGTATAATTGTTCACAAGTCTTATACTCTTATATCGTTGGTCTTAGATGTGGAAAAAGAACTTAAGGCGATGTTATAAAAAAAATAATAGAAAATAACGGAAACTATAGAAAAAATTATACAAAAAGAAAATGTAAAACACTGATTTAACTTCTTCTTTCTTAGAATCAAAGATATTTCCATACATCTATCTATAATTTTAATATATTAGTCTTTAAATATGTGTTTAGAAACTTGGTTCCAATTTGTCTCACCACTGAAAATTTCCTTATGGGCGCCCCCAATGCCTTACCTAACCTAACTTATAAGTTATATTTGGTTATACGATGGAACGAAATTTTTTTATTTAATTTTTCGTTTAATCGATCGCAGAACACTTTTCTATCGATCTAAAAAGTTGTACATTAAGGATAATTTATTAAACTTGATTCGATCGAGAAGAGATAGTCTGCCTACAATCGTACAGATTTTCGGTCGAAAACCCTCTCGAATGCCGTTTATTTTTACTGTGTATTAAATGCGTGCAAGGTGACACATATTTTTCATTTTTCGTGGGAAACGAACCGTGACCGTGCAAATAAAATTATAACTTTCGTAACTTAATTTAAATATATTAATGAATACCTATTATTGTAATGCGGATGCGTTGAATAATATTTTTATACCGTGCTAATTTATCCGACAATGTATACGCTCTTGCAATGTGAAATAATAATTGTATGCGTGCGGATGTTACTCGGGTGTCCGTTCGCGTGACGTTATATTTTAATTTAATTTTTTATCCCGTCTTCGCGATATTACCCGACAATAATATTATCATAGTGTTTAATAACATGCTGCTATTTCGGATCTGAAATGACCGTGCAAATGCTGCCATTGCAATTTGCTTATGAATTATCAAAATTGTAATCATTTAAACCAATTCATATATAATAGCTCCGTTATTAAGTACTAGTTATACTAAAGTCAGTGGTGTATTTAAGGAGGGAGGAAATTATAAAGAAATATCACCCCTACCTTGATATTTTTTTAGTATCTTATTTAATGATGACCTTATTTTTAAATTCAAATTTATTTACCTTTTAATCAAAAATGTCTAGTTAATTTATCAAAAAACCTCAACTTATATAATTATTTTTGTACACAGTGCCGAAATAGGTTTTTTGAGGCAATTTCTTCATGACCAAAATATGACCAAATATGTTGAATATTGATCGACTAGTTCAGAGATGCCTTTCGTTTAGTGTATTATATTATTAACATTCTTATTTACGAATATGATAGCCTATATTATGTAGTCAATATAGCTAAATAAAGTTTTTGCCTTTATTATTTATAGGATATATAAAAATCCATTTCTCGAGTGGGTGGATCCTAATTTGTTCGTTTTGCCTCAAGTATGAAGAATGTTCGGCACACTACTATAGTTTTACAACTTAACGGCCTTTTAGCCGTCGGTATTGTGTCGCGCAAATTAGGAGCACGATTAAGGAGGGCGATTAGGAGGAACATAATTTGCCGTAAAGCCCGCTCAAAATTTTCGCAAATTCAATCAAAAAACCAAACTGGACCTTTTTTCCACTCATAAACTCTCTTATTAATGTGAGTGCACTGCGATAATACCACCCCCAAGGTTAAAGCCCATGCCAAACTATATATTGTCGGCTACTCAGCATAAACACGGCAAACGTTGTTTTTTTTTTTTTGTTAAAAACTTTTCTTCCAGAAATCTTTCTCCGATCAAAAACTTTTTTGTAATTTTATTTATTAAACCATTGGTAGGTCATTTTTTTTTTTGTGATATTCTTTATAATAGTTTTCTTGCCGCAGTTTTTTAAAATTTGTTAAAAACGACTTGTGCGTTTTTGCTAGGTAGCCGACGACATACAGAGCGCGTCCGTATACACAATTCTAAAATATCGAGGTGCACACATTACAACATATTGTAATAATATTACCTATATATGTATATATTATATACAAGTACTTGTACACATCAGACACCGGCCGCGTTGATGTACGTAGGTATATATCTTCGTCGGGCTTATGTATAGCTGCAATTAAATAATGACCAAAGTCTCCTGGGGGGTTCTACGCCGTCGTCGTAGGCGTAAGTCTATAATAATATATAATATATATATATATATAGGTAATGTATGTTTAACGAGTGTGCGTAGTGGCACGAGGTATGTATAATTGCTAGACGACAGGGCGGGAGAAAGGGTTATTATTGTTGTCGTGTACAGGTGTAAATTAAACAAAATATATAATATTATTATATTATCCGTTTCTCCTGTGTGTTGGTCACGAACGCGTTCGAAAAGAAACGGCAACAGCAGCAGCAGCAGCAGCTGATATAATAGGCGTTTGGGAATATTATAACAAACTATAATATACCTACATATATACGAAAATTGTATATTATAATATCTATTCCTCGAGAACCACAGTAGTTTTCTGCGGTTCTATATAATAGAAATAATACTATAGTTGAATACAAATTAGCGTGCAACATGCTAGATTAGTTATAAAATTATAGTAAGTACATCATCGTCCGTGGATAATTCCAGCCGTGTTAAGCCACTTGGCCCTTAGGGACATCAATTTTTAAATATTCCCTCTAAAAGTGTTATTTGGAAATTATTTGGTAGGTTAATCTATCCAAATTTATGGTTTTTATCAAAATTTTAATAAAATCATATTAAAATTCCAACATTTTACTTCTATCAAATAAAATTTTGCTGATTTATGAACGATAGTGAAGTCAGATTTGAGCGTATTGACTTAGTTTCGAAGTTATATCTTTTTGAAGTTGTAATATTACCTATACCATATATTATATGTTGTATGTTAAACAAATCTACATTGTCAATTTTAAAATATGTTTCTCGTAGTAAAATAGTAAAGTAGGTGGTACGTTTCTATTGTCATCATAGAAATCGCGTGATTAAACCCGTATTTTAAAAATACTTGTTTGCATTTGTTTTTTCTCTTTTACTTAAACAGGGTAAAAACAAAGGCAGTTTGGATGTACCTAGAGACCTAAAGCATCGCTCGCTCGGACTATTTTAATCGAAAAATGTCCCTTGATTTATTGTGCAAACTTTTCTACCAGAAATCTTGTTCTGATGTATCAAGTGTAGCATCTTTTCTGAAAGGAAATTTTATCCACATTGTACTTTAAGGAGGTAATTTTTTGATTTGCCCAGGAGTTTTCCCAATAAATGAGAAAACCCGGAAAAAAACGGGGTGTATATATACAATATTAAACAAATATTATTAAAGAAAATGTGTAATACATATTATGTTATTATTTTACCATAATGTGACACATATATTGTTGACAAAGCAACACTATTAACCGAATTTCGCTCAGAATCGGTTTTTATTAGCAATGATTAATCGTTGCATACATATATTATACTCACCTTTATATTTTATCTTCCCAACTTCTCACCTACATTAGTAGCCCACTCATCGTGTGAAGTATGTCCGTACCTTTTTTTCCATAATTATCTCATTTTAATGCAAGTGTCATCTCCCCCTCCCTGGTTTTTCAAAAAATTATTTTAACATTGAAAGTAATTATACGGAAATGAAGGGAAATTGTTCGAAATTTCGAAAAATGTTTCAAATAAAAACCCGCCATACCTTTTAAGAGACTAAATGCGTAGACAATATAATTTTAATGTATCTTAGTTGTATCAAATATTTAATTTATAAAGTGTATCTTCTATCGAATATCTTGTATTTCAATAGTTGTTACATATAATTATCTAGTATGCTGAAAATCAATGATTCTTAAGTCGAGTGTCATAAAGATACTCAGTAACATACGTATTGTATTTTTAATTTTATTTTCATATTCCTCTTGGTATTTTTTAGACGGCGTTACACTGGGCGGCCAAACACGGAAATATGGACATGGTAAAAATGTTGGCCGGCACGTACGGCGCCAACGTCAATATTAAAACTGTGAGTATAGTAATTTTTTTTTATTAATATTTATGAAAACCCACCCATCGGAAAAACGTTCACGTTTAAAGTTCATTTAAAAATAAAATCGAACTCATCATAAGTTATAAATGGTTAAAAGTTACAATATTAAAAATTTAAACTTATTATTTCAGTAGAAAATAAAAACTTTTAAAACATCTGATATTTAATGATAATAATTGTATGCGCTGTTTGCCTTTTAGTAGAAATCATTATTATATGGAATTATCGCGGTACAACCGGTTAAATTTAAATGCGTATTAAAATTAGAAAGAAAAAAACAGACTAGGTCGTCAACTTGACTGGATGTTGATGAAAATTAACTTTCAACTCGCCTTAAACTTTACACCGCTGTCGCGATATTTATACGGTTTTTGGTTTCTCACAATAATATTATTTACTATGTTATTTCCCTCTACTTCATATCTCAGTTGGTGTTACCGAACCGGTGCATGATACCTATCTATACTTAACAATTTTGAAATTAGTAGATTCTTTTGCCGTCAAATTTAGACCTGGGGGGGCCCGCCGAAAACCCGCTCATCTCCGACCTCCGTTAAATATATATTATTATGATGTGGTTGGACTAATCAGTTCCTACCCGCTACTATATAATAACTATATTCGATGATGACTACCTATGTACGCATCGAATATAAACAATTGAAAAACAATTTGTTCGTTAAAGTAATAAAAAAATAATAAGTAGGTAGGTACACTAGATACCGTTGAATACGTGCCTATAAGGCATTCAGTATAACCGTTTTCGTCCGAACGTATTTTTCTTATATATTTCCGCCAAAAACCATCATTTTCCCGTTTTCGCTTTGTTGCCAGATGTTAAAAGTGTTGATTTGTAAAACGAATATCATATTATCATAAATATGACGAGAAATTCATGTAATTTATAACAGTTTAAATTTTAAACTGAAGGAGTAAGGAAGGGTTGTAAACTTTATATTATCCATTTGAAAGAAAGATGGGTTCCTATTTGAAAATCAAAGTGTATACTCATTTAAGATACAAGGAGTAGTGGTAAAAAATCGGAACTGTTAAAATTAAGCTTAAACGATCACTGATTAGGTTAGATTAAAGGTAAGGTTAGGTTAGGTAATAAATGGATAACCTTATATTGATGTACTTCTATTATTATTATTATTTTTATTTTACCATGTGACTGTTAAATGCTAATATTTACTTAATTTATAAATCGCACTCTTGGTATATAAAACTACAGGTTTTTTTTTTTTTTAATAATTAGTTTTTTGGTCATATTTGGTATATTTTCAGCAGTGTTTGGAATGAATGCACTCAATGAATTTAATTCCATTTTAATAGGATGCAATTTTTTTTTTTTTTAATTTAAAAAATTGGCCAATGCCAATTCATTTATTTTAAGTCATGATGTGACTTTAATAATGATTGAATTTCAAAAGAAACTATTTTTATTTTTATTTTGACGCGCTCAGAATGTATTCGTTATGCAAATAGAAATAGACAAATAATGGGTACGCGTTCCTTTTTAATAACAAAATATAATAATACGTGTTTTATATAGAGTAACGTTCCGTGTAACTTGCCAATCGTCCGAATTCCTGAGCTCCATATGGTTTACATAATACAGATACCTATAATAATAATAATAATAATAATAATAATAATGTGGCCCGGGGACCGAAACGATTAGTATTATTATAATATATATATATATATATATAATGTAAAAAGTATAAAATTCCGACGGAATGCTGGGCTCCCTCTGTATCATTATCATTATTATACTGTACAGGTATCTATCTATATAGTGTGTATAATATTATATATTATATTATAATATGTACGATGATGCTGCCCGTAATAACAATATTATTATAATCTAATATACAGAGTTATAGATACGCGCTACAGATAACTCGTATTATATGCATACATATGTAATATATAGCGATAATAATAATAATAATAATAATAATAATGATTTTTAAATATTATACATTATTCATTACGCGCCGGCTGCGGCGGTATAGGTATAACCGTCTCTGTGTTGTAACGCTACGGTATTATACGTGGTGCGTATATTACGTACCCGCGCTACTAAAAATAACGTGGAAAATATTACGTGTACCGCGGTAATAACAATAATTATACGTGTGTATTATATACACGGATTATTCGATTTATAATAATAATTATTAAACAATATAACGCGAGCGATTGCCGCGGTTGCGCACCGGTACTATCCAGTTTTCCACGTTTTGTTTTTTTCCGTTCTTTATAGGTTTGTTTTTTTTTTTTTCACTTTTTTCCGCGCCCGTCTTTGCCCGTCGGTAGGTTTTATACCTATTTTTTTTTTTTTTTTTTTTTTTTTTTTTTTATATATATATACACACGTTTACGATTATTTTGTATACATAATAATATTGTATACCTATATAGTATAATGTGTGTATATTTATATTTTCCCTCCGGTTTTTATTATTATTATTAAATATCCCGGCGACGACAACCGCGACGAAGACGGCGGACGAGCGGAAAACGACGCCACCGATTCGGGGCCCCCGGGGACTATTGTCGAGCGTACCCGCCGCGGTGCGGTGGTGTAGTGTTTTACGAGTGGATATCGTCGTCGTCGTCGATACGCCGCCCGAGATACGCGATCGCGATAATATCGATCGTATTTATATACTCGACGCACAATATAATAATAATAATAATAATAATAATAATAATAACATAAGCGGCTACCGTTAAGCCGGTTTCGTCGATTTACATGTAAAACGGTCGTGACGGCGGCGGTGCGACGGATGAAAACGTACAAAAAAATATATATATATAAAAAAATACGTAATATTATTTATACAAAAAAAAAAAAATTAAATTAAAGAAATCGCCGCCGCCAGGTCCGCGGTGTATCGCACGTTCTCATCTCGACGCGTGTTTCTATCACAATATAATAATAATTTGTCGCGCGCCCCCGTAACGACCGCGACGACGACCGAACCGCACCGTCGGCGCCGTTACGCCGCGTTTTAGACGCATAAAAAATATTATTTCGAATAATTATTAGAAAACCTACCCACCGTTCTCCGAAAATAAAACGTTCGACGAATCTATTTCAACGATCTATTAAAACCTTATTTTTATCCCGGATCCGATCTATTTTAAATAATAATGTATACTGTTCCGCGAAGTAAAAAATAAAACACGGCGAATCCGTCTTGTAGAAGAATATTCATGAATTTGATGATCGAATTTTAAAATTCAAAATGTCCGTTGAAATATAGCGCAAACATCCCACTGCAGTGTTTCCCGTCCGAACATTTCAGGGTTAATGTCCATAGCTATGCGCCACCGAATTATGGACTGTACAAAACATAATATATACCTTTATTATACGGTTTTTCCGGTTTAAAATACATCACGGGTGAAAAAAAAAATCGAACAAACAGAATAATATACAATTGTCTAATGTATAGTTTAGGTCGACGCAATTCTTGACTTTTAAACCGCTCGCGTTGTGTTTAAACGTACCTACGTGTGTTTTCGTCTAAACCATATTCTATATCCCGTTAAAACACAGTAATATCGTGTTTACATATGGGTGCGTCGAATTAGGTGTCGAATTTTTTGTATGTAAAATATCTAACAATACGTACATAACACATTTATTCTTTAAAGTTTAGAAATTACACAGAACTATTAGAAAGTTATAAATTGTTTTGCCTGTGTGCGTTAAACGAGACGAACCGTGATAATGTTTTGTTACCTAATAACCCGTACATATTTCGGGCGATACACGATTCCGCACAATATACCTTTTTACCTATCCGATTCCACATAAAAATTCTTGCAACGTTGACATTTATGATAAAAAATGTATTTAAATTTTTCCCTTATAATAAATAATTAAAATTAGTCAAAAATTATAAAATAAACACGGTGCGATTTTTGTCAGAAAAGCAGCGCCACTTTAAAAGTTGATCGCATTTACGAACACCGAAAAATCTATGTTTATAACCATTGACAACAGCTAATTCTTTATTTTTCTTTGACACCATAATTCAAATTTCTGAATTATTCAATTTAATTTATAATGAGTAAACCACAAAATATCGCAATATACGTAATCGTACAGGTAACTGATGAGTTTCTGATTAAATGTACATTGTAGAGTGTAGACTATAATCTGTACTGTAGATAAACTAGAATTTGGATTAAAATCAAAATAATATTTTTGAAATACAATCGACAACGTCACAAATTAGTTTTTTGCGGAATCGTGAATCGCCGCATATTTTACTATCGTATTTTCTTAATTCGACTATTTATTTCTGTTATAAACGATCCGCGTCATGAAGTTTACGGAAAGATCAAACATTTATTATAGGTTATTTTCGTTTTTGATATTCGTTTCAACACGCTCGACTATAATATATTATGATTCACGAAAATGCAACGGTAGTGAACAATATATATATATACCTGTTTATTTATCCACTACCGTTGCATTTTCGTGAATCATATTATATTATAGTCGAGCGTGTTGAAAAGAATATCAAAAACGAAAATAACCTATAATAGACGTTTGATCTTATGAGTCACATATGATCAGTAAGTTTAACCCATATAGGTGCCCGTGATTTTGAATCGTAGTACCGGGTTCAAGAATTAGTAAATCACGCAACAAATGAATGCGAACGATAATATTTAACGACTACACGAAATGTGTCTCAACATAAAAACATTATTTTATTATTTTATTTTAGGACCTTTAAACGTCATTTTACTAATAAGATTTAAAATTACGCCAACGTTTACACGATCGAATACTATACAAGTACAATGTTATAACTTATACGAACGAACTACGATTAAACAGACGACACGCATTCTAAAAGTATAATCTGTACATAATAATAATTTGTATAAAACTGGGATGTAAATGAAAAGCATAAATAGTATTTTATTTAGACTCGCGGTTAGAATAATGCCCGCGATTTGCATCCGTATTGTTTCTCGAATTCCGTTTTTTTTCGTTTGAAACTCGAAAACTCGGAATTTGAGATTTCTGATCTTGTTCTTTTTAAATAAATAAAATATACCCCGAACGTGTAGACTCGAAAAGTTAAATTCTTCCTTTTCATACAAGCACAGGTATATGATTGAACACCGTAAAAAGTTCAACATTGAGCGCGAGATTCTTTAAAATGGGAAAGGCGAAAGTTTTTCCCGCAAACAATAATAACCTGAACCGACTTCCCCGACTTATTGAATGCCGAATTGAATATTTATTATTAATTCACGCCTTTTTATTTTTTTTTTTCATGAATCCTTGCACAACAAATGGAACAAATTAGAACGGAGTAAGTATAAAACTAATTTTCAATAGTGACGGGGAAAAAAAGGGTTTGGCAATTAAACAATAAGCGATTGAGAAGCGTGACGAACCGCATAGTATTATGCGGGAAGAAAAAAAACAAGAGAGAATTTAAAGTCCTACGTGTTATATGCATATACCCTTTTTGAGCAAACCCCTTGACACTGTTGTCATTTTTTTTCTGTGTGCGTATGTGTACGTATATTATTCAACTTCTGTATATAGAAAATACAATATTCGGCCGACAACATCTGTTCGAAATTTTAATTGTCCTCGAAACGTTTACGAAACGATTTAAAAATCAAAAAGGGGTAACAAATCATAGCACTCTGGCTCGACGAGCCACCCCAACTGCGTTATATTAACATAAAGGATATATAAAATATTATTATTATTGAATTGAATGTCCGCACCCCGGAAGGGTTGTGTTGTACTTATATGTGTGATATTCTAATGCACTACAGTATACATATATATACACCCACTGAAGAATCGTATCGATATTATTACATTTTCGTGTTCAATTGTTGTATATATAGTCCGGCTGCACAAGACGTCGACAACCCTATATAAATATATATATATATAATGTATAAAATGAAAAATAAATATTAAAAAATATATATATATAAATGTATAAACTCCTTTTTTCTCTCGGCTCTTTGTCCTACACGCGATAGTTGGATGGGTTCAACTATTTTTTCCCTTCCACATCTCCCTAATATATGTCCGGATCATAATTTCTACGCATAATACTTTTGCCTACATCTTTTCGTATCTCTCCTAATAACACCCAAACAGATACCCGGAAATGTCATATTATCAAGTATTATATTGGCGGCCCACCGGTTTTATAGAATATTAAAAAAAATCAGGGGTTTTTTTTAACCCGTTTCATTTCATTAATTTTCTTTACGTCCTCTGCAAAATTACCGCACGAGATTGCGGAAATTCTTTGGAGAAAGGATCGTTGCTACAGTATAACAGCGCACCGGCTCAATTTCAGTTTCGTTATTACGCCTTTCGCCCCCTTCGGCGATCGGGCCGCCGCCGCCGCCGGGCTTATTATTACTTCAGTCCAAAACGTTTCCCGCAAAAAAATTTCCGCAACTTTCCAATGTCCCAAGACTACGATGGCGCAATTATAACGATAATTATTGTATTATTTTACGTTAATCATGTACCTACACTTATTATATTTTGTATAGGTATATCGAGTAAAATCTAGCCGCACAAAAATTATTATTACTGTGGGACTCGATCGCTTTCTTCGGATGATATACCCATTGCTCTATGACTGCAGAAAATGAACGTCATCATCAAAAATCACTTGTCGTGGTGTGCACCATACTACTCTTAAAAAGATTTGTTTTGTTATTGTTCCCCATCTGTAAACAACTTTCCTACCGAACATCTTCTTGCTCCGATCATCAACTGTAAAGACAGTTTATAATAGCATATTTTTTCTATAGTTGGTAAGGAGGTAGTTTTTTGATTTTTGTTGTAGGTTTCTTAACAATTGGAAGAAAAAATGTCGGAAAATATACGCAATAGCGGTTTTTGTTATTTTCGATTTTGTTTTTTTTTTTTTTTGTAATTCAGTTAAAAATATTCGTGGAGACCTGAATACTTATATTAACCCTTTCTAGACGTAGTACAATTTCCAAAATATTCTAGCGATTTTCGAGTTATTTATATCCAATCGAAATTTTAGATATTTTTAGTTTTTATTTGGCTTATATTGATTAATTATTTTGGCCTAATCAAATTGCTCAAAAATTTAACACGAGGTTTATCATAAGCCTTTAACTTTGTGGTGAAAAAACTTCGCTTAAAACGCAAGTGCAGTTGAACGAAACACATATTTCTTCGTCCGCATCACGAAATTGTCGTTGTCAAATCCTTTGTTTATCAACACTCTCTCCATAACAATATATTGTCCGTTATTTTGACAGGGATACACGCCATGTCATATAGCAATGCAGTTCGGACACGAAGAAATCTACAAGATACTGGTCGAGTCTTACGGTAAGTACCAAACTATGCGGGGAATGGGTTAAAAAATATCTCCGACCCGCCCGCACTGTGTATAATAATATTAGAATCGATTTAATTAATTTAATTAAATCAATTTATTCATAATTGATTTTTTATAGTTTATTTAATTAATTAAACCCCCTTATTTATACTGCTGATTTTCAATTTATAAATTTTGCAAACAAAACGTTCGACCGTGAACTCTCAGCTCCTCAAATCCGTATATTTTTCCCTACGGTTTCTTTAGTCCCATGGAAGACGGGCTGAAGTCATTAGTTTATTGTTTTCAACACAGGCAAATTCAATTTTGAAAATACATACATTAATACACTGCATACTCTCATTTAGAAAATGCATACAAGTATTGAAGTATGCCTTTAGATTAAAAACTATAGGGAAAAACTACATAAGAAAACATTTAAAAAAATAAAAGAGCTGATACTGCTTGTGGGTGTTCCACTGGTTTAGATGAGAATTTGAGAAGGTAGGATACATAGAGTTATTTAATTTACACCTGAACGCAATGATAAACCATTGCTAACTAAGGTTAAGTAATGTTTTGAGTGAAGTTCGATCATACATATTTTGATAAGTTTTACCATTTTCATCAAAATTTAAACTTAAAACGTTTATAAAATTAAAACTATAAACTAAATTCCACTCGAATTCGTTTTAACCACTCAATACAGCTTATAATGAACCTCGAGTTAAATTTTCATGTATTTCCGTTAGACCGAAACGATTTTATTCACACAAAACGAAATTCTAACTAAAAAAAAAAAAAAAATACTCGAAACCCTAAGCCGTTCTTCCCTAGGCTGAAAGATTTATTGTTGCATTTGAAATTAAACCTTATATCTTCGTGTGTGCTATAATGCAGGAGCCGACCCAAACGAGCGTGATTGGAGCGGCCGAAAACCGAGACAGTACCAGACCAATCAGGACACGAGCCTATCGGCGGACACGTATCGCAGTGAGTATGCCCGCGAAAAGCCCTCGTCGGCCGGCAAGCTCCTTCTGTTCAGCTCGTTACCGAGGCCTAAACGGCGCGCTAAAAAAAACGTCAACCTGCAGCCGACTTCCTTTTCGTTCTCGCATGCCGCACAAGTAGTAAACAATGCCGCCGCCGCCGCCACCGCCACTACCCCGTCCAAGAAGGACAAACACCACGGCGGAGGCGCTTTACCGTTTTCCGGCTTGTACCACTATTCCTCCGCCATGCCATGATAATTATTATAATATTTACCACCGTGTATTAGCCATATATAATACCTATACAATATTACGACGACCACGTATATTAATATTGGTTTTTATTTTTTTTTTTAAAAAAGCTCAAAATAAATATACACAATTTGATGACCCTCTCCCGCCCACAAATCGTCGTCGTTTTTATACGGGCGTTACGATAATAATAATTTTATAATGTCTTCCTACACTCTTTCGTTCTCCCTCTTCGTGATTTCATGCAATCCTTCGCGATCCCACCCGTAACGGGTCCGCCCATTATAAATACGTGTTTGTAGCTCAAATAGTGATTTAAGTACAGTAGTATTAATGTATATTATATGTACAGGAAATGCGCTTATTAAAATTCGGTCGTGATTAGATTTTCAAAAATATCTCCATTACATAATTTCACTTAACACCAACTAGTTTTCTCGCCGAAATTTTAATCATTTCAATCTCAATATACTATTATTGCCCTTATATATGTATTGTGCTTTAAAAATTTAAAGTGACTACCGTTATTTTTTTTTAAAGGCGTAAATCATGAAATTATTATTATATAGTTTATCGTCTAGCTTGGGTACACTTTTTTTAAATTTAATTCACAACGGATTACATCGGTTTATATTATTCCGCCACCCCTATCAATCCGTTTGCCGAACACACTCGACTATTATGCTGCAATATAATATTATTTATATTGATATCACCGCAGTCGATTAATACCCTTGAATTTCAAACTTTATGTTCTAACACGAAAGTTAATTATTATTAAGTTGTTTTCTTATACTATAATAATAAATAATATCGATTTCGACATATTTCGCGCCCGGCTATCATTAATACGACGACGGCGTGGCATCTAAAACCCTCCTCGCCTCTTCTCCTCCACCATCATAATACAATGGTAATTTAATATACGTGGCGTTTTCTTTTTTTTTTCAATTTTTTACCCGGTGCATAGTTTGTGCAATCTTACTAGAATATACAATACACTATTGCTTTCTATATATTATTATCTATAATTTATTGTACATTTATAACTATGGCTGCAGTTACCGCAGCACCGTATAATAATATATAATATTTACAAAATTGCATTTTGAGTGATATACCGTTAAACTGTTATTTTATGTGACTCGTACGGTTCTATCAATACGTTTTCATGAACCTTCCATATACGATACAAATTTTAATTTAAAAAAATAATAATAATCACTACAGCCCCATTAGTACTAAAAAAAAATTATTGTTAAAAATTCAATCATAATTTTACCGCTTTTTTTCTTTATAAAAAAAAAAAAAAACGAAAAGAATTTTAAATGTTTAACCATTAACATTCTATAATCATTCACAAAACAAAAATGATAATAATATAACAAAATATCTCGTTAAAATTTTTATAAAACTTGTTATATAATTAGTACGAGTTTTGTTAAAACCGTTTTCAATATTTTCCTTGACGATAATTGATTTTTATTTTATTATCATTGGTACTGATTATCTTATTTGGTTATTAATATTATTTTTGTTTTTATTTTTTTTTTTATTACACCCAATATTGTACAATGAAAAGACCCTTAACAAAAGTACCGTTGTACATTCAAAACCCATAACAATTTTAAAAACCAATGCCAAAGTTTTCTCTTCTTTGATCTCGCTATAAATATCTGACTTTTGATGTTCTGCGAAACAAACGAAAAAATGAACAATTATAATTTAAATTGTTCATGTTTTCCTTCTATACCTATTGTGTACTTACATCAGAAATATTTGTTATCGCGGTTATTTTATTTTATTAAAATGACGTTATGACAAACTCAAAACCGTGCATTTTACTCAATATCGAATATTTTAATCGAATTCTAGTTGTAAACATCGAGTAACTGAAAATAGTTTTTTTTTTTTTAATATTTCACACACGCAGTTTATAAAGAGAACGTTACACTTAACCATTTGTTGTCTCCGTCTTACAAACGCTGTACAACATAGAAAATTCGAGGTTCAAAAGAACCAATTTCGTGCTCTCATACTTAGTAGTGAATTAACCTATTATCAAACTTATTATAGGAAAGAATCTATTATCTAAGTTTGTTTCGTTATTTGTATTCTCAAGTGTTTTATAAATGTGTGAAATCGCACAATTTAAAAATGATTGTATTTCGTTTAAATATTAAAATCGTGAGAAAAAAAAACCACATACAAACGCAAATAATGTTCTTTCCTTGGAGTTTGATAACGGGTTAATTGAATATTATATTAAAACTAACAGCACCAAATTGATTCTACTAAACTCAAGTTGTCTGTGTCGTGCGTTCGTATGATATGGAAACAACAAAATATGCGTGCTCCTCTGTTATATTTCGAACAAATTTCGATTTGCGTGCTATTTGAAAAACACAATTACGAACAAACGTGTTTTATGCCAAATAAAATACCCGCGCCTTTTTTAATATGTTTTTTGTTATAAAACGGTTTGTGGTTTTTGTTGTAAAAAATAAATATAATAATAAAAAAATTGCATGATAATAATTTAATAATACTGTGTATAGTTATATGATAAATATATTTTTATAAATCATTTGCAATGTAATTATTATATTGTTAGAAAATTGCATTTTACACGAACGGTGCTGGATTATAGTTGTATTATAATAGCAGTCGTGCCGCTGCTTGGCATATTAGTATTGCGAAACGTTTGGAGATCATCCGTTGTATCAGCCTTACAAATTCGCTTCAATAATATTTTTATATTTTATTTTATTGTACGTTTGTTGCATGTTTTAGCATGTCCCCTATAGTAATAGAGTCGTGATAAAATGATAAAAGAAGAAAACAATTCTCGATTTGTATATCCATTTCGAGACTGCACAAAAAGCACGATGCTATTTTTTAATAATATTATATCATTGACGGCGTGAAGGGGGTACAAGGGATTAAAATCGCATATACCTAACCCCTTAAATACCTACCTATTATTATTGTCTTAGTTAAAGATCAGTTAATGGTTCAATTTGTTTCTCTCGCAGTTTCTAATTCCCCCAAGAAAACGGTTACTTAATAAAGGGCCTCTACATCAATATATTTTGTTTCTCTTTTTGTTTCATATGCCTAGTAATATAGCAACATAGGTAGTCTGCACTTCTACGATTGCGACTCTCTGATTAGATTTATAGCAAAGTGACCAATTTATACGTTTTATCAGCAAGAGTATATTTACCATATATAATATGCTTTGACCCTATGATTTTAATAATATTTTCATTTTTTATCAAGATAAGCGTGGTTTTTTGTTAATTTTAAATGTTAATAACTATTATTAAGCAATAAAAATATTAAAAAGTCATCCAGTCACAGCATAGTAAATACTCTAATTTAAACTCTGTACACTCGTATATTTATCTTTGAAATTTATTAAATAGTTCAATATTACTAAACGGCCTAACCTGTATGCAGACATTCTAAATGGATTAAATTAATATAACTATAACATTTATACATACACGTATATGCAATTTAAATCAATAAACAAATAAGAAGAAATTGTATGCCCCAATTATAAAAAAAAGCCAAAAATTAACTTAAGCCCTTTTCCCTGGGATCAAAGATATTATAAGAGTACAATAAAATTTGCGATTTTTTATTTTTTTATTTTTTTTTTAAGTTAATAAGTGAGGTTTAGTTTAAATTTCTTTATATAAATCCGTCCCACGCCGTCATTGTCGCATTATAACGCAATAACAATATTAATGATATTTTCCAAAATTTTACTCCGCGATTTAAACTACTGCTACACAACTCTTGTATTCGACTTGTATTTTTGTTAACGTATTTTTACGCGTGATAACCATAATAATATTCGTTTGTTAATTTCCTACAATACATTCTTGCCGACCATATTGCGATATTTAAAAACTGAATGATAACCACCTTTTCTCCCACCCCCGAAACCGATAATACTTAACCGTAAATTATTATTTGTTTTGCTTATAGGGCTGTTGGAAGCGGAAAGGCAAGTAAAATTTTATATTAAGTGTGCGATGGTGTATGTGTGTGTTTGGTTTTATTCTCACTTCGTAGTAGGTATTATATAATATTGTATCCCCATATAGATATTACACTTTATATTTCGCACCGTTTTACAAAATTATTATTATTATTATTATTATTTATACATGCACACACGAACTCTAATATTTTCTACTATACAGTGTGATCCAAATAACGTAAAACACTCATTATCTCGAAAAGTGTTAATTTTTTTTTCGGAATTGGTGTTTTAGAAATTATTTTATAAAACAAACGGTTGTCCATTGTTACATTAGGAACTGTTATTTTTTTGTCTCCGTCCTTTTTGATGGTAAAACCTACTAAATACTTTTGTTTTTCAAATAGCAATTTATATTAAACATTTCATAAATAGTTCAAATGTGAATTTAAATCAATTTTGATGTTTTTAATTTACGTCAACCCGTTGTCGAAATATTCCACTATTAAATTTCGACAGAATAGTATGTTGTAGTGAAGCATAATGTGTGATGGCGTTTAAATAGTGCCCCACTACTCAGCTTCTATCACCACAAAACGACAAACTAAAAATTGAAATATTTCACAACGGGCACAATTGAAAATTTCAATGCCGACACTTATTTAAACGAAAACCTCGTTCGAAACTTGTGCAATTTTCAATAGATTTTTCTATTTGGAAATCAAAAATGGGCAGTGATTTCAACCCCAATACGCATTCTAGGACATATATGTAAAAGTTTAAAAAAACCAATTACGAAAAAAATTGATATTTTCCAGTCTTTCGCGTTATGTTGATCCCCCTGTATATACTTAACACGTATTCGCTTCGTACCGCTACATTATATCTGCGTGTATACCTACATTATAATATTATAAACGGACAACTGTGCAATTATACGAATCGCATGTCGTATGCATATAGTATACCCGCAGTAGCTACTCGTATATTTTAGGTATATACACACTCGAAACTTTGGCCAAAATTTAATAATATTTAGGTACACCTTTATATTATAACAATGCTGTGCTCTATCCGCCTAAAAGTTTCGCCAAAAACAATATTGTACCATTTATATTGTATTACGTATATATATAGCTAACAACATAATAATACGCTGTCTGCAGTTAGAAAATTAGTTTTAACACACGCGAAATAATCCTGTTTTTTGTTCTCTTGCAGTCTGCGTTCTGTATAATATGATGATAACGCTATATTTTTTTATTTATTAATATTATGTTTCCGATCGTGTTTTCTTCGATTATCGAGACGTTTTTTTTTTTTTTTTGTTCTTCGTTCATAATATACTGTAGTGTTTGTTTGTTTGCAGAACTAAACGCCCGAAAACACAAACACGCGGGTAAGTCATGAGAATGAGAACTCACCTATATAATACAATATCATTGCTTTTTACATAATAGTATAATATTATTGATATCACAAATCATCGGTGTTTGGTTCCGTTCTTCCGTTCGTTACAATATACATATTCATATATTTATAATATTATATCCGATAAAGGTTTATAATTTATTTATTATAATATTTTTAATTGCGTGAAATCACATACACTTTTTCTACCAAAATCTAAACGTTTCCAAACGCTGATAAAAATACATTGTTTACTATATCGTAATATAATAATATTTTTACATGTACGCGTATATAATTTGTAATATACGTGTGTAATTCAAGTCCGGATTAGAGAGCGAGATTAGTTCAAATTTCAAACTTCAAATTTTGCACTATGAACTTGTCATGTTGTTGATAAAACCGAATTTAGATCGAGCGGTATAACTTAAAACAAGACAATTTCACTGGATTTCAGAATTATTTCGCCGTCGGAAAATGATTACAAAAAAAATTGTAGTTTTAAAAACATTGCGGGCGATCCGTGCATACATAGTAATAGTTTAGAATTAGCAGTTTGAACTAATGGTTGATACCATGACAAGTAATAAAGTAATGTTAGATAAAAAATTTAATATATTTGCTATGCGCATCATATATACGAAAATTGGAGGAATGGGACCATAGTTTTTACAGTGGGTTGATAATAGAAAAGGAGTATGTAAGCGGAGATAATTCTAGGTCCGATGTGCTATAAAATATCCAAAAATAAATTCACGGAAATAATTTAATCGGAAAAATATTTTTTTCAAAACCGTATTTTGTCCAAAAATATTTTGTGACTAACCCCATAAATATGATAATATGTACGAATATATACATCTAAACATATTCAAATAGAACTTCAACCACCATGGTTAATAATTATTTATGTAATTATTTAAACAAAAATGTCCATAGTCAATGATTAGTGCAACACCAGTTTAATATTATTTCGCCTTTATTGTGACACCGCGACACATTTTCGTCTAAAAAAACTGTTCTAATAAAATATTTTCATATATTTTACGCGGATCGGCTGGAACCCTATAAAATTCACACAGGAAACATTCGCAAAGCCATTGAAGAGTTTTTTTTAGATACAGAATATATCGTGTAACAATTCAATTTGCAACCTTAAAACCCTTTAGATTTTTATTCACACAAAAAATGACTACAGGATATTCAAAAGTCTACTTTTTAAAATGACTCAGTTCAAACTTGTGTATTATTTTGTACACAGATCGCAAATAATGTATTCAAATATCTGCTATCATAATATTTGTGATGTACGCGTACATTAAGAATATATTTCATTACAGTATAAATGTATTTTTTAAGATATTATGTAATTACGCAGTAGATAATAAAAAAATATCCAATAATAACAATGTCTCGTCGTTTTTGTTTTGTTTTGTTTTTGATTTTTATTTATAATGCGCTGCAGAAAAGGATCTAGGATTTCTGAGGATCGGATCCCTGAACGTACGCGTTAAGCGTACCACCGAGGCGTTCAGCAACTTTCTGGGCGTCGGACACAACGCCGAAAAAATCCACAAAACTTGGGGCTCTGCCGACAATATACAACAGGTTACAAAACACACAACCGTATAGTACAATTATTATATATAAAAACACATAAACAAAATTATTAAATTATTATAATAACGTGTAAATCAGTTTGATATTATTATTTTATTGCATGCCGATTGTTCTCGTGTTGAGATGTAATGCGTTTTAACGTACTTGGGTTTTTTATTTTGTTTTAATGTTACCGTTACCGGACGTACAGAACGACACCAAAAGAATGCCTCCTCCGAAGAGCGCTTCGATTAAGAAGAGGAAATCCAAACGACCGCAAGACTTTCTGAGGAGGGCCTCGACTCCAGTGGACAGGTCGCCGGAAAAGAGGATGTCTGCGGACTACGTGACCACAGGCGATTCCGATTCGGATACAGCTTGCGGCTTTGGCACGAATTGGCATCCTTCTTAACGGCCTCGCGTCGTTCCCGAGTTGTCGGCAATTATTATTATTATACTGCTATTTAAACGCGGTTAACGTTTCTCAAGATTTTTAACCCTAACAACTCCTCACCTCCCCTGTCTATCAAACTATTTTTTTTTTGTGTAATAATATAGTCATAATCGATAACTGTGCAAGTATTACTAGTTATATAACAATGTTATTTAATCTGTTGGTTTTATATTAGACAAATTTTTAATTTAATTTTATGGCGATATCACTACTTATACAATATTATTATTTTTTTGTTTTTGACTTATTTCTATATATATATATTTATATATGTGTGTGTGTAGTGTTTACGGTACCCAGGATAAGCAAATTTTAAATTTATATGATTAATTGTTTGTTATTAATTATTATATTAGTTTTTTTTTTATTCAAGCATATATATGTACAATATTTTGAAACAGTGACTCGCGTATCCAAACGCTACCAAATCTATTTTTACTACATCGTATGTCTATTTTTATTTATTATCATATACTTAACTTTTAATTGATAAAGTTGTTTGTTTTAACTGTAACTAACCTCCTCAGTGATATTAATGATATTAAACAATTTATTAGTAATTTATGTATCGTGTTGCGTATTATATTTTTTGTATAACTTATTTTAATGTGTTAATGTAATATAAATAAATTGCAAAAACAAATTAGATTAAGAGAGAATACCATACACACGTGTATATTGTATCCATCTTACAAACATCCAGCATATCAAATTTACATTAAGGAAGACAAATTGTATACCTACTGTTATTTTTAATGTTAGTGTGAATTGAACTGCTTGTTATTATTAAACTTAAAGGTAAGAACATTGGCTGTGTTTGTACCGCTGGTTATTTTTTTAATCTATATTTTTAATTAATATATGGATATAAAATGTCTCAATTTAAAAATGCTTGTATTTCACTTAAAAATTAATACATTTTGAAAAAATCCAATGTAAAAATACAAATAATGTTCTTACCTTTATATTCAATAATAGTCAATAGGGTAATTCGCATTGTAATATTTTAACTAACAGCATACAATTGGTTCTTATGAACACAAATTTACTATATTCAATATGGCATACATTTATAAGATGGAAACAACACTAAACACAAGTGTATATAAAATCTTAAATTTATATAACATCATTAATTATCTACACCAGGATTGTTATAAAAATTAACTTCTTATAATATTACCATCATACAAAAAAAAAATAATTATAAGAATATAATAAAATTTATGCTTAGTGCTTTTTTAAAGGGCCGCAGTGTCGGCACCAAGTTTTACGAGGCCCTAGGAAAAATATTTTAGAAGGTCCTGAAAACACTTTATATAAATCTACATACAAATCAATATCGAAACCAAAAACATTTTATCTTTTCTCTTAGTATTTAATTGTTATTTAAACATATTTTTAAATAAAAAATACGTAAAATAACTACCAATTTATTACTCACTACTTTTTAAATTTAATTTAACATATTAGTATAAGTGAGTTAAACGTCACAAATTCATAAAATATAATTTTTACTTTTTTTTATGCGTATTACCACGGTCAAGATAACCCATAAATCAACAGAAAAAGTTCAATTTTTGTTCCATAAACTCTGGGTCAGCCAATTTTTTAGAGGTTCAATTTTAGGATAAAAAAAAATATTGGAATAAAATTGTAGATTTGTATAAAAAGCTAACGTAAAGCTAACTTGATTTTATACAAATATTGATAATTTTTCAATGCTGAAGAATTTATAAATTTTGTTTGTATTTAACACGACCAATGGTGGAACTAAAGACCCCCCCCTTAAGCCTCCCCAAGGTACGCAACTGAAAATTTTATTATTATATTTATTTCAGTAATCAGTTGGTGTTAGACCTCTGCGGGCGTTCTTGAGTAGATACTCGCTTATCTGCTCAGAATTTTATTTCGATATTTTACTTTAATTGTGCATTTTCAATTAAATGGTTTTTCCTATGATGTATAGTATTTTTAATGACGACATTTTTGAAGGTGATAACTTAAAATGTACGAAATATAAACAAATACTATATTTCAGATGTACGGTTTTGAAAGAGTCTGCTTTCCGAAAAATGTCAGTAATTGACAGGCAAAACTGGCATTGTAATAATTGTAAATTAAATGAGTAGTTAAAACTCAGGTTACTAAAAAAATTAAAAACAGATCAGTCTAATCCGCATAAGTCACACAATTAAATGATTAAGTGCTGTAGCCAGGGGAGCACGTGTCTGCCCCCTAAATCTTTGTTTTTTTAGTAATGCTGTAATGCAGTTTACGTAAATTTTTATATTAATCAAATGTATTATTATTAGTGCAATTATAAGTATAAAATATATTGTTTCATATTAATACATGTATAATAAATATAAATCACTAATTGTAGAATTACAATAGAAATATGTCCAATTTTTATCGAAATTGATTTATGACCGGATTTATATTTATTTACCTTGAGTAAGTACATATATTTTATGTAAAAATAGGACTATTCCATCAAACCGTTATGGAGATATTAACAGCTTAAGTTAGTGTTTAATTTAGAAAGGGGACAATCCAGAACAATTTCCACTTTCTGAGCTAATCTTAATAAATTAATGTGGAATGTAGTTTTTGTATTAAGTCACTGATATTTTTTTTTTTTTTGTTTAGTAACAGCCAACAAATTTTCTTACATTGTTTATTAATGTTATTTTTAGTCGATATATTTCTAAGTTTTGTTGTAATAAATATTATTCAATATTTTGCATTTTATATATTCTTGAATTATAAAAAATAAAAACAAAATATTTCGCCAATCAAACTACCCAAGATGCAGCTATACATCCAAAAGATTCCCATAATGAATTTACAAATGAATGATTTAAACGTATGAAGCCTTTTAGAAGGTTGATTTTGGAAGTTAGAAGTTGTGGAAATTAGAAGGATAATACAATTTACATTAAAGATAGTCTTACTTTAATACAAATCTGTTTTTTTAGTAATTTAAAGTAGTTCTTTTGCTCATGAATCGTGATAAAAATTACAAATATGCATGGTTTAAGGCGAAAAAATGTGTATTAAAAAAAAAAGATAATACTAAAGCTTTTATAATTAATGATGTGTACTCTCTTCTTAAATTAGATTATTTATTTTATTTAACTACTTTATTTTTTCGTTTTTATACCGTTTTATCACAATCGCAATGTAAAATTAATATCAGGAGTGTGAATTCAAATTGTTATGAACTCATTCTCTTTTTAGAAAGTGAACCAAATAGAAATAGAATTGATGTAATTATATTTACCGAAACGTATCATGATCCAAGTCATTGTGATTATAATAGATATTATGAAGATTATTATAATGATTACTATTATATCAACATCAAAAAGTAACAAAAATTATAGTGTTCTTGTTTTTGTTAAACAATGTTGTCACGTAGACTTTTTCGGATATGACTTCATCAAAACTACGATAAACTATTACTTGACGAAAGAAAATTTCGAGCGCAGTTCGGTAATACACAATTTGAAGTGCTGTAATTTTTTTTTTTTTTTGCGATTTTCGTTTAAATTATGATTTCAAAACACTTATTAAAAAAAAAAGTCGTCCTGTGATTTAGGAAATTTTACCACATCTAGTCCAATATAAAAATTATTATCAGGTTTCAAGTCTCTACGTGTATTTATAATCGAATTACAGCAAAACTCCCAAAAATTAAAATTTCTTAAAAGCTCAGAAGTGGCTCAAACATTTTGGCCATGATACCGTAAAAAAGTAAACCAAAAGAAAACAAAAAGAGTGATCTTGTGATTTTTCGACTAAATCATTTTTTCTGATAGAAATCTTCGTCCGTATTTTTATAAAATAATGAAATCATAAAATTATATGTTTTCCTACGTTTTTTCCCACCTAAGTGCTTTTACTCAAAAATAGCGTCAAAAATTAAAAATTGACCACTTGAGTTTTCAAAAAATATGCTACACTTATACATCGGAACAAGTTTACTAGGAAAAAACGTGTCTACAGACTAGAAGAATAAAAAAAATAAACATTTTAGTAAAATAAATAGCTCCCTCGCTACGCTGGGAATCTAAAAATGAATGTTTAAACAAAAAATTAAAATTTCATCGCATAATACGTTATAATTGATGAACAAAAAATCAATAAAAATTGTTTGGTCATTTTGATCAATCTTCTAACTCTATCCTTCTCTTTTTTTTCGCACAAATGTGGCAATAACTTGGCTTACTATAGGTGTATATATCACTATCTGTTTTTGTATGTTTATCATGGCCAAACCGTTTAGACGTCATTTAAACATAGTGGACAGTAAGTAATTTTTTAACCGTTTTAAAGTCGAGAAATATTTCTCCGCTTTGGTTGTAAAAACTAGTAACCTGGTACAAAAGTATTTTGGTGTTTTAGAAAAATTCGTTGTACCGTTCTAATGCTTCAACTAAAATTTGTGGAAAAAAACAAAATCAAATATTACATTTTACAGTTAATATTACAGTTTCCTCGACGTTTTCTCGGTTTTTCCACATTATTAGGAATATAAAGAAAATAAATAAAGGCTTCTTCTTTGTGTCTATACCAGACAATACATGCATTCTACCAGATAAATACATCCCTATACTTGATATTCTGGGCATCTAATGCCAACAACTAGACAAAATTTGCTTTCAAAAAAGTTGATAAACTTAAAAATTGTAGCATAATTTCAGTTAGAAAATTTGCTAACAAACACAAACAAATCTGAAAAACCACTAAAAATACTAATACAATATATTCTGTAAATGACTTATGATAATATTTAAACGCTAAGAGTAACAAATGATTTTTTTGGAACCACAATAATATTTAACAGGGATCTAATTTTGTATGAAATATCAATGATGTGATAAGTATTTAATACTTCACATTTTAAAAATATTTCACTTTACTAGTATTTATAATTAAATCATTTTTGAATAAATGTTTAAAAAAAAAATTATTTTATACTTAATACCAACTCAACAATTTAATAATTAAATAGGTACACCGTATTATATATATGAACTATTAATATTTCGAACAAAATAACCCGGAAAAGAGCTTTCATAAATATCGTGAAAATATCAATATTTTAATTTACTATGTGTAGGTTATCCCAGAGACCACTGTCCGTCCACCCCTGTCGATATTAAGTGTTGTTAGCAACGGCCATTAGACGGGGTCATCGGCGTTTCTTGCCACTGGTCAAGATAATATTTCATTTATATATCAAATATATTTTAGCTGTCATCGAACCAAGTTGTCGGATGACATCAATTAAACAACACAATAAAGCTACTGTTTTATCAAAAATAATTATTTATACATAGCCAATACTTATAGTTATGCGTTTTTAAATGATACCTGTTATACGGAAATGTCGAAAAAATGATGTATTTAGCGTAGGACCTAATATGTGTTATGTTAATTATAATATTCCTAGGAGTATGTATATGTCATATAAAACAATTTTAGAATGTGTAATTATTATATAAATATTTCATTATTTCAGCGTTACCAATGAACCACTGTGAAATTAAAAAATTGATTAAAGATGGTAATGTGCAATGTTTGGAAGAAAAGTTACTGAATGGCGAAGGGTATAAATTGATTGGCCAGTATTCAACGAATCCTAAAATCAAAACATTTTTGCAATCAGTTCCAATATACATAGTAAATATACTTACATATATTATGACCATTTACTATACCCCAAATGAATTAAATATTTTATTTTTGTTCCCTGAGTTATAACGTAAGTACCTAGACATTTAGGTTTTTTTTTTTTTATCAAATCCATCGATTTTCTACTTGGGTTTTAGGTGAAATTGCTATTAGTTTTTTTCATTTAAAATTCATTTCAAACTTTTAATTATTTATCTACCTAGGTACAATATTTTAAAACAACCGTTAAACAGATAGTACCTATCAACTTTTGATTTTCAAATATCAACCTCCAAACATGATTAGTAAAAATAATCTTGTGTATGGTTTATGGTGTATTAAACGATTCTATAATGACTGAAAAAAACAAAATCAACTAGACTCAAAATCTTCGTAAATAATCATTGACTCATGATAAAAAAAATTACACTGTGTATCGTATATCAACTGAACAAAACCTTTATTGATTTAGAGGAGTATCGCGATAGGTGTAACAAGGTGTTTTTAAGACCTTCACGATTTTTACCTAACTACCTCTACATGACTATATTTAAATATTTAATATAATAATTTTCTATGAACTTGCTAGGTCCTATAGGTACCTATTATAGTATATGTTAAGGTCAATAATCGTCCTATATTGCGCAGGACAGTTCTACATTCCTTTGATTTGTCCTACGTCCAAAAACGCTTTAAACTTTATGTAAGATAATATAATTTTACATTTCAATTCGTATACTTTACACTATATGAACAAATATCTTTTTAAAAAATGTTTTTATTATTTTTATTTTATTGCGTTTTCTTTTCCTAGTAGGTAGATATGTTATAATTTTTTTTTTTTCTAACTAGTTTCTGATTACATTATTATTGTTAATTATAATTTATATTTTGAATCATTATATTTTAATAAAATATATAAATACCTACGTCTATTATCGAAAATAATTTTAAAATGTACATAAAGTCTAAACAAGCGTAGGTACCTATACATTTTGTTGAATTTTTCCCGAAAATAACTCAACTTGGGAATGGGAGGATAGTGTTTTGTTTAGCTTTGTACACCTCTACAGACTGGGAAGTCTAATAAAGCCACGGGGATGATATTTTGTATTGGTATGCATGTTGTCAATATCAAAGATGTAGGAGCTTAGAAATAAATGTATTTAATTGTATTTTGTGTATAATGTAACAATAAACACATTATATCTATTGTTACTACTTGAATTAAAACCATACGAATAAATAAATAAAATATATAATGTACCTATATAATATTATATTTTGATGTAATATTCTGAACGGAGTTCAGTTAATAGTGTTGATTTGTCAACAATATATATATACCTACGCCATATTATAATAAAATAGTAACGTTATGCACTGTATATTTTCTTTAATAATATGTGTTTAATACTGTACCGCCTGTTTTTCCGATTTTCCTACGTTTTTCCTATTAATTAAAACAACTTCTGGGAAAATCAAAAAATAACATTCTCAAAGTACCACCCCAATCAGATTTCCTTTCAGAAAAAGTGCTATACTTGTGAATCGGATCAATATTTCTGGTAAAAAAGTTGTTCACAGATTAGAAAAAAACAATAAACATCATTGTAAAACCATAAGCTTCTTCGCTCCACTCAGAATCTTAAATAAAATTTGAAATTCGTACTACTATGCAATCCATGTTATAATCTACAAGTAGAACAGTAATGTCTCATTAAGGAAAAATGATGATAATTATGATAAGTAACTCTTATTAATAATAAATAATATGTACTTACCTATAATATTGACAAATTAAATTTACTAGTTATATTGTATACCTAATTAAAGTTTGGGTAAAAATCAATAATTTTACACTTGTACCTGATATTTTAATAACTATCTCTGTGTTAAAACTTTGAACGCTGAAACCCATTAAATTTAAAGTTTTACATTGTCTATTTATTTATTTATTTTTTTTCATTTTAGGCCCGGATTGACATGCTACAAGATTCTGCATGTAAAGGAAACTTGAGGGATATGGAAGTATTGTTAGAAAACGGAAATTCATCAAGAAATATTTATAAAATACCTCCAGTGAAATTAGTGTGTAGCAAAGATTTAAATGGTGTAACAGTTTTGCACAAGGCTGTTTATTATGATTTTTTGGATATTATTGAGTGGCTAGTTAAAAATTATCCACAAACTGTCCACATCAAAGACAAAGTACTTACAAATTATTATTTAAATAAAATACAGACATTGGTAACTATTATATGTTCGCACGCAACTTATTGAAACCTATCAATCAGGGGCCTATGTATAAAATATAGATATACATTTTACAAATCTCACATTTTTGTTCATTGGTATGCACAATAGGTGCTTTAAACCTATCCACTAGCTAGGAAGAAGGGATCCACCCACTCCTCATTCATAAAACTACCACAGCTATCGATATTAAACTCTGAACGTAGCGAAAGATGTATTGATTTACGATAATTTGTTTTTTTTTGTGTGTGAATCTGTATAAAAACACGACCATAAATCTTGCTTTATTCCTAAATTGCACAAAACTTCCTGGCATTTTTAAGATATTTTGAAATGTTCTACTTGTTTTCGTTTTTTTTTTTTTTTTTTTGTTCGATTCTATGTAGATAACATCTGTTTGGCTTTTTAAAAACATTAAAAATTTGGTACAAGTTTCATCATAAGTAGTACTTCAAGTAGTAAATCAAAAGAACACAATTGAGCATCATGTTGTGATATATTTTTTTTAAATTTTTAAAAATATTTTTTTAGAAATAAAAATTTATGATGAACTCATTAAAAACACGAACAATTATGGTAATTCATTTTATAGTTATAAATTAATAACATGTTTAGTTTAAATTTATTACACAAATTTTAACTGAACTTCGCCCAGTAGGTACCTAATATTTTTAGATTTATCCTTGCGTACAGTGTATAAATTAAATTGTACATCTATCAAGTAAATTATAATAATTAAAATTGTTCAATATTTTTTACTCGAGGAAGTACTCTGTTTAAGTTTAACTATATTTCTATTGTATACCTACCAAATGGTAAATTTTTTTTTAATTTTTAGACTTTGAGAATTCCATTACATTATATATGTTCTTGTTCGAACGTATCACGTATTTGGGATTTAATGCTAGAAGCTGGAGCCGATCCCAATGCATTGGATATAAACAATAATACGCCATCTTATTATTTAGAGTATAGTGAGAATATTACATTGCCAAATAATTTTAAAAATGATACATTAGAACAAGGTGAATCAAATTTTGATGGATATAATTTAATAGTAAAATTAATACGGTGACCACACACGAAAAATATTTTTCGCAATATTATATTTTTTAAACATTCTAAAGAAAAACTTCAATTTAAGTATTTAAAATTGTATCTTAGTTTTAAAATATTATAATATAATATGTAGGGTAATCCATTTATTATGATTTATCGATTTTTTTTCGGAAGATTTTTAGTGAATTGGAATTCTATTGATTTCAATTATTATGGAATCGTTTAAGTTTTACTCTAACATTATTTTAAAATGTCTGCTCCTACTTCTTATACCTTAATTCACTATTCATTTTGGATTTTTATGTATCCACCATTTGAAACACAAAGAAAATCTTTCTGAAAATAATTTACATCAGTACATCATGTACATCATGCATAACACATTAGTGTTATCACTCATCAGACAAATCGTTTATGAGTTTTAACAGTTTAAAATGTAGATAGAGGGAAGGGTAATTAACTTCATACCCATTTTTAGATGATAACATTGATAACCCTTCCCTACTCCTCTGGTCTAAAATTTAAGTTGTTATAACTCATAAACAATAAATCTAATATTAATTCATATCTATTGCTTAGACAAATATTTGCTATTTGAAAGGGGTGGGGCAATCTTGCTATAAGAAAATCCAAAATATATACTCATATATAAGGATGAGAAATAAAACTTGAACGATGCTATAATAGTGAAAAAAAAAAAATTAATTTAAAATCATCTGAGAAAATGTGAGAATCATCAAAAAAATCACCTGATTTACATTAGGCAATTTCGTTATCATTTTTTTTCATAATACACATTCAAATATAGAATTAATACTATCAAATATTTGAGTATATACACAATTAACTTAAAATTAATTGATTATTATTTATTTTTTAGATATTCCAATAAAACCTTCTAATATACGAATATGGATACATGATCGTAACATAAAACAACTAGCAAAGGTTATTTGGTCCGGATTTGGGGATAAATTATTGACAGAGACAAGCAAACAGGCAACAGTCAACAAATTTTTGAAAGCAGTACCCTATATAATGGTATATTTTTAATCCATCTTCGCGTTGTTTTTTTTAATATTACGTATTTATTACTTTTTCATTTGCAAAGGGTATTATTAAAGAAATTCACAAAGCTGTTATTGAAGATAATCTTGCATTATTAAAAAAACTTAACCGTGAACCTGTACCTGTGGAAATATTAGCAAGTAAAGACCAGAATGGATTAACTCCATTGCATAAGGTTCATAATTAATTTGTTTTTACAATTGATTTGAAAATATTAATTTCAAACAAATTTTAGGCAGTAGGCCTGGGCAGACTTAGTATTGTTGATTATATAATATCTAAGAATTCTAAAACAGTAAATATCAGGGATAGCGATGGTAGAACACCTTTACATTACGCCTTTATCGTAGAGCCGGATAACATTACACCTATTTATAACAAACTTGTTAAAGCTGGAGCAAATGAAAATTTAATCGATAAGGTTTGTTTTTATTCATTTAATTACTATCTCTAATCATTATAACACGTTGGTTTGTTTATTGTATTAATCGTATGTTTCTACTTAACAGATGATTAATGTTAAGCAATTAGTATAAGATAATTTATTGGTGCTCAGTGCTCAATGAATTAACGAATATGTATAATTTATCCATCATATTTTGGCACCATTATAAAAACTATTTTTATTATTTATATACGAAAAATACAAAATTCATATTTTTGTATTCTCATACGTAATGAAGAACAGGTAAAAATCACTTAAAGGGGATCTATGGAAGAAAATGACCGTCTAATATCAAACTTGGCTGTCTATTTGTGAAATACAGTAATCGTCTGTATTATGAAATGTATTATTAAATTTGAAATCATTTTTATCATGTACATACCTAGTCGTAATCGTATATAAAATTTATTGTAATTTACGTTCAAATTCTAAGTTAAAAGAAATTCCTAATATGGCTATAAAAATAAGAAGGGATATTTCTGTAATATTCAGCTCAACTTAATGCAATACATTTCGAAAACAATTTGCAACTCCTTAATAGACGATGAAAAAAAAAAATCTGACTTGTAGGCTTTAAACAGTTCTTTCAGTAGAAGTGGACGTTATTATGAAAAAAGTTGCCTTTTAGCCACAAAGTAGCTCATTTTCCTTTTTAGTTCTTATTGTCGATTACCTAGTAAGGGATATTATAAGGTTCTAGATCTCACCTTTTCTCGGCAATAAATAAACACTTTGGTGATAGACACTTTAAGGTCGACGTCAATGTACTTTCAAGTAAGACACATCGGGGTGTAAGAAAAAATGCTACCACAGTTATGCCTAAAAAAAAAATATTTGAAAATAATGATGACTTTGCGAAAATAGTATAAACGCTATCTATGAGTTTAAAAGTTTATTGGTTTTTATAAAAATCGGAAAATATCGGGTATAGTACGAAGGTTACTTTGCCTAATGTTGACGAGAACAAGCGGACCCGAGAAATATGATATTTAAAACTCTGTCAATTAATAATGGGAGTAAACTATGAACTAGATGTAAACACAGAACATTGCCCAATTATACACCAGAAATCACTTTGGTGATATTTGCCCATCTTCTCTAATATCTCTCAATGTGGTGTTAGGTGTACTAAAAGGAGGTGGAAGTGGTCAAGACGGAGGTGGCAAGAATACAAAAGATGTTGAAAAAGGGTATAAATGTGATAGGAATGTATAAAAGTGTAAATAGTCTAACATTTCGTGCAATTAAAGTGCCATGGAGGCATGTTTTGTAAAAATAAATAATTATAAAAAGACAGATTTGAATGTATGCAAATTAAAAATTGTAATATTTGAATTTATATTTATTTATAATCTTAAAATTCCAGTTTTATTATAAAAAGTCATAGATATTATAATAATTTTTATGACATTATCCACAATGTATTGGCTAATGTCAATAAAATTAAATTTTCAAAGCTATAACATAAAAGTTCCAATTATATATTTATTATGAAGGTTATTTTAAAAAAGACGTCCTTGGATAATGGGGTCGTAAATTTCCAGTTTTTCTTACGTTTTATCTTGGTTTTAACCAGATATTATGAAAACCGCTAGGAAAATCAACAAATGACTTCCTAAAAGTACCATCTAGACATCATTCCCTTTCAGAAATGGTACCGTGCGTATACATCTGAGCAAGATTTCTAGAAGAATTTTTGTACATAGAATAAAAAAAAAAAATATTTAACAAAAATACTTTTTTTTATGTGTTTAATATTATTTAAAAATAAAAATTATTTGATGTACATTTTGAATATTATAAAATTAATTTTTTTTTTTTCATCAAATATTATAAACATGAAACTTATTTGTATTTCAGAAGGGAAAAACTCCCAAAGGTGATGGTACAAAAATAAATGATATACCAATTAATTTATTAACTATACTACCTAAAGCGCCAAGAATCGCATCAGAGTTCCCAGCTTCTTGGGATTGGAATATTTTATATGAAGCTGATGAGAAAGAAAAGTCGGTTATAAAGTCAAAACCAAAGGTTATTACATTTATTCAAGTGCCTACATATAATTCAAATTTTTATAAATTTAAAGTTAAATTTATTAAAATTTGTCTACCATAAACCTATTAATCTATATATGGATCTTTTTTCATCCCCGTATATTCTGTTGTGAGTTAATATAGAAGAGAAAAATATAGTATACACTTTTTAGTTTCTATCTTTCCCACTCACTCGATTTCTCCTAATGTTTTCTCTGTCTAGGATCTACACATAGATTAATTGGTCCATGGAATTTATACAATTTTAAATTTAAATTTAGGAGTCTGAAACACAAGCAAATTTAACAACAAGTACAACAAAACCAACTAATACTAATGGTACCGAAAATATTAATCGTGTACAGGATATTGATAATATTGAAAATTCCAACAATGTTGAAAACGTCGATATTAATAATGATTACGTTTTAAATAGTGAAAATAAGAAGACCAACAATCTTAAATTGAGAGATGAAAATTATATTTCTCTGTACAATCAACGAGAGGTACAAGAAATTAATGATAATATTGATAATGTCGATAATAGTAATATTAAAGAAAGTAATAATCCTAATAATAAAGATACAAATTATACTACTTTGTACACTCAATCAGAATTACAAGACATTAACGATAATATTCATCGTAGTAAAAATGAAGAAAACGATGATCATAAAAATAGAGATACAAATTATACTTCTTTAAACACTCAAACAGAATTACAAGACATTGCCAATATTGTTGATCTTAGTAAAAATGAAGAAAACAATGATCATAAAAAGAGGGATACAAATTATACATCTTTAAACACTCAGATAGAATTAGAAGACATTGACAATAATTTTGACCACAAAAGTAAGGATGAAGAAAACCATGATCGTAAAAAGAGAGATACAAATTATACTTCTTCGAAAACTCAATCAGAATTACAAGGCATTGATAATAAAATTGACTACATACATAATAGTGAAAATAAAGAAAATAATGATCCAAAAAATATAAACAAAAATTACAACTCATCATACACTAAATCAGAACTGCAAGATATCGAAGACATAAACAACGGAATTTCAAAATCGAGCAGTTTTACTTTGGGAGAGGTTAGACAAGCGTTCAATAATGGATTGTTAGATGATATGTTACCTTTGTGTGGTCCAGTATACAGAGTTAATGGTTTAAAAGATACAGAAAACGTAGCACTTTTTGATAAAAATGAAACAACATCTAGAGAAACACAGGTAAAATTATAACTTAATAATCAATGTGGGTGAAAAAAAATGTACCTATACCATAAACAGCATAACAACACACATACTTTATTCAAAACATAAAAAGTCCACTAGTGTTCTCATAAAATGTTTTGAGAATATACTGTAACACCCAATTCTGTATTTTATTTATGGATTATACTTTTAGTAAGAAAATAATTATATAAAATATAAATTAAAATTATTTTACAATAAACATTTCTAAAAATAAAGTACTGTATATTGAAAGAAAATTTTGAAATTTTCAGTTAAAATAATTACTGAAATAAATACAATTTTTATTACTGTTTCAGTTTTAGTGATATGAACGGTTCATGAAAATTATATACTAAAACGGATTTTTTTTTTTTAGCTATTTGAGAGTATACACAGTTCATCCGTAATTTTTCAACAAAATGTTCAGAGTATACGGCGCATAATATTATTTAGTATACCCTGTGGGAACACCACTGTTAACAAAACATTTTAAACATACTACTCGTTTAACGTTTTATTATGATTATTGGGTTTTTCTAAGGTTTCAACATTTCATGTTTTTAATAGTGTTTTTGTTTGTTTTTTTACGTGTTATAAATTACGCATGAGAATAGGGGTTTTAAAAAAAATTATTATTATGATTAAATCCACTATTTCTATTGTATTGAAGACGGTTAGCTCAGAAATGAAATTCATTTTTTATTCTGGCTTTTTAATTCATCACAAATTGAATTTAAAAATCAATAAATTTAAAAGCACTAAAAACGCGGGTATCTCTATTGGCGGGTATCAAATATGTCTTACTCGGTTTTTGGTTTAGTGGGTACCACCATGATTTTAAATAGTACTTGCCACTGTGATTGAAATCACACCTTATCATGTATCTCAGATTGATAACGTTATTAACACATCCTTATCAGTATACTAACCTTAGTATGTCTGATGTTTGATAAAACACATTTAAATTCGCGCCAAAACTGATCAATTTAAGCTAGGTAAATTTAAAAAAAAACATAAGTCTTAAAATAATGAAAAAAAGCTAATTTTTCAATCAGAAAAACTATAGAATTAAGGAAAAATCTTGACAACCCCCATTACTGAAGAAATAAGGAATCAAAAATAAATAAATATGATTCAGTTAAAACATCTTAGTTCTAATTATCTATTAAATAAATAAATAAATCTATTTAAGATAATTGTTTATTCTATCAAAATAAAATGCATTTAAAATAATACCTAACTATAGGTAGGTATTTAATATAATTTTAGAAATTTGCTACTGAAACAAAAAAAAAAACGATCCTTAAATAGTTAAATTCATCTATATTAAATCGTATTAAAAATATTAACATATGTTTTATACACTTTAGGAACCTAAAAATTCAGCACATATTATAGTGAACAAAGGAAGTTTAGATAAAATTGCTGATTACATTTTGGATGGTAAACACGAAAAACTCGCAGGTATAAAATCAGACACGCCAGCAGTTCAGGATTTTCTTGATAAAATACCATTTTATGTAGTATGTATTTATTATTTTAAATATAATTATTTATTCGTTTGACTGAAGTATAAGTTAATTGTTAGACATTATTCTTTAATACTAAAAATATGGTAGTGATGTTTTACTTGTATATTGACTCACGTAGATGGAGGTTGTATGCATATAGAATTTATATCCCCAATAGAAACTTTTTTAGCTGGGCACAATTTGCTTTTTTATATAACTCGTATCGAAAAATATTCCTTACACAAATGTTATCAGATTTTGTATTAATATTATTTAAAAACCTATTTACCCACTATCGTCTGTATTTAATAGCATAACTAAAGAGTTAGTAGTTAATATTTGGAGCATTGTCATGTAATACCAACCTAACAAAAAATATCTCCTTAGAAAAAGCACGCATCGCTATAAAACGAATAGTTTCTTTGTTTCACTCGAAATCTGAAAAATGCATATATCTTCTAATACATATTTGGATACGAAATTCTGAGAATTTTGATATAAAATATAATTATAACATTTGTATTAGATGTAATAATTTTATTTTTGAAAGTATAATATAAAAATAAGTATCGTGATGAAAATAATTATTATTATTTTGATTTTTAGAACAAAATTGACCAGATTCATCGTTACTGTGCAATTGGAGACTTGGATGGATTAATTCAAGTTTTAGATCGAAAAAAATTTTGTTTAGCTCGCGAGTCTAAAAGTGGTTTAGGTTTAACTCCTTTACATACAGCAGCTTTATATGAACAGTTGGACATTTTTGAATATTTAACAACTAAGTTTCCAGAAACATTAAAATTGAATGATTTTTATGGACGTACTGCAATGGACTATGCAAAATCTATGCCAGATAACACATTTCTAGACAAATTGTTGAATATAGAAAGTATTTTTGGGGTACGTTCACTTTTTACATTTATCATCTGCTTATTATTTTTTTCATCTTTACTAACTGCAGAAACTCAATATTATCATGCCACATAAAAAAATATAAGGTGATTTATTTTGTACATAACGATAAATCATTGCTAACGAAAACCGATTCTGAGTGAAGTTCGGTTAAATATTTATGCTGATAAACTTCAATTAAAAATGTTATTATATAGTATATTTATTTATAACTACAAAATAAATTATAATTGGCCGGGTTTTTTTGTCTCAATTGTTGAAGCATTTTTATAGAGCCAAAAAAGTTATATCCACATATATTAGAAAATAGTACGTGAAACATTCAATGATACTTACGATTCTCATAAAAATGTTAATTTTATGCTTGACAAGTTTTATTGATTATAAGTCAGTGGTAAGTAGTTCAATACAATAATTCATAAGTCAGTAAGTTAGAAGTAAAAAAAGTTAATCATTCTGTATAAAACATAGGTATAATTACCTATACATCATATGTATTTTTTGTAGCATAATTTTTGTTCACAAGCATTTAAAGTTCAAATTTCGATGGAAATTGCAAGATTTCACACTAAAGTAAGAGTACACAGCATTTGTGTATTATTTTCCGTTTTATGTGAATTCAACTTTTTTGACTCCATATAAATGCTCAAAATGTTGAGACAAAAAACTCTGAAAATAGTAACATATTTTGTGGTTATAAAATAATGTAATAACATTTTCAATTGAAGTTTATCAATAAACATGTTTAACCGAACTTCATTTAGAATCGTTTTTTGTTAATAATTATTTTATTTATCGTTGCATACTGATATAAATTAAATAGCTTTTTTTATGAATCCACCTTTTCATATTCCCACCTACAGCAGTGTCATACCCATAGTGTAAAGTTTTATAACCTTTTAATGTTTGAATTTAATATTTAAAAAAAGTATTTCCATAGTCCTAGCGTGTTATTTTTATTCTAATGCTATCTACTCAATTACCTACCGCTGTCAACTAAAAAGTGATTGGATTAGTTTTACATTTAATAGTCATATATTAACCATTGTTGTTAGTGTGTATCCATAGTAATAGTAATGAAATATTCATAGGAATTTCAAACTGATTATCGTACACCGCTAAATTTTGGAAAAAATAGTGTCACATTCAAACCAAAGGAGATACAAAAAGCTTTAGGCTACGTTACTGAACCTGCTGACGAAGAATTAAGTGATTTGGATATGGACAGTAATATTAAAACAAATATTTTTCATAACAAGTAATCGTTTCTAATTTCTCTTTTTTTCTTTTCAGGATCTTCAAATAATTCTGGGAAACTGCTTTCATCAGTTATCAGTGCAAGTAGATTTTCCGTCGAAGACAGAGAATATTTAAATAAAGGTAATTTACATTTATAATTTGGACATTAAAAATAATAATATAATATAGTGTAATATAAAAAAAAAAAAATGAACCGCTTTAAAAATTAATTATAATTAATTTTTTTTTGTTTTATGTGTATGACGTGTTATAAAACAGCGGTTATCAAACGGTGCTCTATAGAGCCCCAGAGGGCTTTTCTTGAATGACCTATAGGGGTTATTATAAGTCGAAATTGGCATATTATAATGTCTTAGTATTACTTGAATCGAACCGTCTAAAGATAAGTAACAATTCAATGTTTATACTGTAAATATTATTTTCTAACTAAACATCAATGTCCGAATTCAAATTCCGGTTTCTGGGATCCGTAGACTTTTTTAGCAACTCTTAATAAACAAAATAAAAGTTTGACAACCGTTGTAATTAAGTAACAGCATAAGACTGTTAGTTAATTTTCATAAACACTATTGTTATCTATACGTGTACTAAATATAAACAAATACTATATTATACTTTATATAATAATAGAACAATTTGTTTTAAAATAATTTACTTGGACTAGTCATTATCAACCAAATATTTTCTGTAACCATACGAAAGTCTAGTTTTAATTTAATTATCTAATTAGAATTTATAATTAATTTTTATGTACTTAATTTGAAACTAAATGTGCATTTTTTTTAATTTCTCAGATATATTATCACCTATGATCTGTATTATGTATACTATTATGGTACGAAGCATAATGTTTTTAATTTTTACTATTTTACGCTTTATTAATAATTTACAGTTATTTTAACCGAGAAAACAAATTATTGCAGATCACTTAGGGGACATAAAATTTGTTTTAATAGTTTTAAGACAATATTCTGGATTACGTAAAATTATTTGTAAAAACAATAAAAATAATTTCAAATATTATTATGTCAACCTCGTCATCTTCTAAAAAGTATTTTACTGTTGGAAAGCAATCGAACTCATTGGATTCCATGAAAGTTTTCAAAAATTCTAACTCTTTCTTAAAAGTAAAAATTTGTTCATGAACAATGAATACGTTTACTTATTGTTTGCCACAGAGTGTGAAATTAAGTTCATGTTAGCTCTTTGTAAAAATGTAATTAATAGACAATTTTAAGTAGCTAAATTATATCAAGGGATCAATATATTAATTCGAAATGATGTTTTGAAAAAAAGTTTCATGGAATCCTTAAATGATTTGAAACACAGTTTAAGAAACACTGAACTAATTACATATTAAGAACTTAAAAATTTTGTTAATGTTCTGTTAAATCATATCAACACCATGTGGCTTAACCTTTTACCAGCTCCACTGCACCAACTATAAAGAAATGTTATAACTTTTTCAACTGAAAATTAGCATGGAAATAATCTTAATTAGCACGAAGTTCAAAACATGTTTTTAAAAAATTGTAATATTTCAATATGTAACGAGACTGGTGCAAAGGTTGTCAAAACGAAAATATCAGTTTTACTGGTTTAGTTAGAATTGTAAATATTTGGGAGATAATAGGGTTTAAAATTATCACATATATCGATAGTAAAATAAAATGAATACTTCATGTTTACTTCACAATGTTTTTCAAAGTTTGATAATAATACCAATTTAATTTATACATTATTTATTGAAACATGTATCTATTATATCTGTAGTCCTAAGGAAGAAGAATTTAATTTTGTATAGTTTTCAATACAAGCAAATTAAATTTTGAGAATTGATAAATTACATAATAACATGATTACTAAGTAACTAAATTGCTCTATAATACATATGATCTATGATTGGGTCAGCCAAATAAAAAAGTACTTCATAGTCGCTAGATATTTAAATTTTCAGTAAGTATAGGTTACATGTACAACCATGCAATTTAGGCCAACAAATAAAGGGGAGAAAATCGTATCATAAAACACTAAAAAAAATTTTAAAATTGATTTATGTCATTTCCTGGGAAATGACATTAATATAATGTCATTATTATTATTATTATTTTTTTTTTTTTAAGGAAATTTCAACAACAATTACAAACAAAATATATTATAAATGTGTACTCGTATACCTATTCGTTTAAGTAATATTATGTTATAAAATAATTCAAATAAGATTATTTCTAATTATATACCTATACTTACAATGTAGAATTATTGAAAAATATTATTGTTAAGTAATTGTTATTATCATCAAATATTATATTACCTGATTTTGATTTCACAATTTCTAAAATAAAGGTAGATACATGATAAAACGCAATTTTAAATACCTATATTGTGTATTAAATATTTGTTTAAATTAATAAACTAATTGCTTGTATTAAATGTTTTTTATTATTTAGCTTATAATAGTATAATAGTATAGTAATTAATATCACAATTTAAATTTACAATATTAACTAAGGAAAATTAAGAGTAAATGTAAACATTTTAGTACCAATATAGTTTTTCTTAAATTTGACATTAATTATATTTTTTAGCCATCGGAAAGCCATTAACTTCTGGTTTGAAGGATCTTATAAAACGCCGACCATCTAACCCCACTCTCTTCTTAGCTGAACATTTGACTAATCATTACGACGACCCGCAATCAGACCAAGAAAGCGGAGTAAGTTTGACTAAGATGGTATGATCTCAGACTAGAGATTATTAAAGCACCTAATTTATATCTATATAGGTTATTTAGGCGTAGTAATTTGAAAAAAGTTTTTACAAGTGAGATAATTCAAGTGTATAGTGATAATATTGTTATTTTATTTTAGAGCTTTAAAAAAAAATGTATTAATTAATTTTATCAAAATGAACATTTTAATTTCACATTTATTAAAGAAAGAAATACAATATCAATTAGGTACATATCCTATAATTATATTCTACGATAAATAATATAAAACCTAAACTTTATTTAAAATAGGAAATTATAAATCTAATGGAATTTACTCATAATAATTCTACTATCCTGAATTACCGTGTCGATACAAATATGTAAAATGACTCAAAATCTAAATAAAAAGCGATGCTTGGAATTGAAGGGTTTAAACTTTAAAACTGATTTGATATTGTGTTCAAGTTTTCAACTGAAATGGTGATATTTCAAAAATTAAATGTATTTTTTAGTATACAAATAATGGAAATTATTATGAAATTTATGTTTTTTTTTTTTTTATAACTATCAAAATTTTAAAGATAAAATTTAATATTAAAATTCAAATTAATCAAAAATTTGATAAATACAAATCTATTTTAAAAATTTGAATAGATCAATCCCAAGCCTCAAAGTTTTATCTGGTTTATTGGTTTGAAACGTCATATTCGTAAATGAAAACGTCCGTAATGAATATCAGGCAGTAGTTAAGTGAAAGAGTTTCATGATTAATGTAGTAATAAAAGGTTAAACAAATTTTCATATTTTATAAAATTAGAGCAAATTCAGAAAACCTGCTCTATCCTGCTTGAAATAATTAAAACATTTTTTTTTTTTTTTAGTCAGTTAATGTTAAATGTATTAATCACGCGTAGTTCTGTTATGAGTAATTATTTTTCATTAAAATATACCGTAACTTATATTTTATGTTTCGTATACGTTTATTACAATATGTTAATTAGCATGTTCTCAATATATTGTGTTTGATCATATTATGTGTTTTGTTATCGGTAATAAAAAACAGTTTAAATGTATAAATAAATGTTGATGTTCAATAATTTGTCTTTATCCAGTATAAAATTATAGATACCTTTAGTCAATTTCCAAAACCAAACTTTCAATGATTTATCATACTATCACATTATCCTATCCATGGTTGGCCGGCAGAATCCATCATTGTGGTCTTATCGCCACTAAATTGTCTTCAGGTATTGCAACCCAATGTTCAACCACAATCTATACCGAATCGTGATGATCAACCGTTAATTGTTTCACACTTGCCCAGACCTTGGGATATATTTAATAGCTATCGCCCGGAATTCAAAGCTATTAGTCGTGTAAGTTTAAATTTAAAATATATCTAATATTTTTTATTTATCTTATCTATGGCTTAGGTAATACTATATTGCTAGTTTATTATTAATTTAGGATGAATTCGGAATGAGCATGATACATTCTGCTGCGTCTAGAACGCATAACCGCAATGCGTTCTTTCAGTTATTACAAGAGCTTGATGCAAACATTGGACTACGAGATGAACATTATAGGACTCCTAGAGATATTGCTGTTAGTTCAAATATTAGAGAAAATGTGAAAACTATCGATAAGTTCGTGGTTCATATTATAGCCAGAGGTAAGTTAACAATTACGCTCAGAATCTAAAATTCGCATCTGAAAAACAATCGATTTTAGATTTTTTAAAATACTTATATAAATTCTCTATAATAATGTTAATAGAATAATACATGTATAATTTGAGAATATTAAAATTAAAAACAAAACTTAAAAATTAATTAAAAACGAATAAACATTTTGTATTTTTAGGTGAATATAATAAAGTTGTTAATCTTTTATTGGAAGGATACAACCATATAATAGATTTGGACACAGATAAAAATATATTCTTGCTATCGTCGAATAGAGGCCATTCTCACATATCAGCTATACTACCAAGTATTTCGACTTTTAAGGTAAATAAACCATTTGAAATATTAAACAGATAATTAATACAAAAAAAATATAATTAATTTTATTTAAGGAAACCCGAGAGAGACTTCACAGGGCAATTCGCTTAGGAGTACAGAATCAAGTCGAAGAAATGCTACAAGAACGAGATGAAGAATGTGTAATGTTAGCTATAGCGAAAAACGAACGGAGTCGGTGTAGTCTGCATATAGCCGTGTTAAGTCAAAATGAGGAGATTGTACGATTTTTAGCGGAAAATTTCCCTGCCACATTAGATGTACTCGATAACGTAAGGAAACATACAATTTTAGATTCCAAGCGTAGCGAGGAAGCTATTGGTTTTACAATGCTGTTTATTTCTTTCTTTCCTTTTTTTTTCTTTGTTCTAGTCTGTGGACACGTTTTTTCCTAATAAACTTGCTCTGATTTTTACGCGTAGCAACTTTTCTGAAAACTCAAGTTGTCTAGATTATACTTCAAATATGTAATTTTTTTTTGATTTTCAACGCCATTTTTTGAGTAAAAGCACTTAAGAGAGAAAAAAACGTAGGAAAACATACAATTTCACGATTTTATTATTTTATAAAAACACGGACGACGTTTTCTACCAGAAAAAATGATTTAATCGAAATATCACAAGATCTTATTTTTTGTTTCTTTTTAGTTTACTTTCTAACGGTATCATAGCCAACATTTTTGAGCTACTTCTGAGTTTTTAAGAAATTTTAATTTTTGGGAGTTTTTTTGCTGTAATTTAGTTATAAATACACGTAGAGACTTGAAACTTGATAATAATACTTATATTGGACTTACCTAGACGTTGTAAAATTTTTAAAATCATTAGACGACTTTTTTTTTTTAATAAGCGTTTTGAAATCAAATTTAAACGAAAATCGCAAACAAAATTACAGCACTTCAAATTATGTATTACTAAACTGCGCTCGGAATTATCTTACATCAAGTAATGGTTTATCATTGCTTACAGATATAAATGGAATAACCTTATGTATCCTACCTTCCCAACTTCTCACCTACAACAGTGATCGCTCCCATCTCCAATATCAGCTCTTTTTTTTTCTATGAACAACTTTTCTATCAGAAATCTTGCTCCGATTTTCAATTATAATATCTTTTCTGAAAGGAAATTTTATCTGGGTGGTACTTCAAAACGCTATTTTTCCAATTTTCCAAGCAGTTTGCATATTAATTGGAAAAAAAGTAGGAAAAACGAGAAAATATACGAACGTATATAAAGAAACTTCGCTCCAAATCGTTTTTCGTTAGCAATGGTTTATCACTGCGTTCAGATATAAATTAAATTTTCCTCTAAAATCATTCGTACAAGCTCTAATAAATACTCTTCTATATAAAATACATAACAGATTTCTTTTGCCCTAGACTCAGCCAAAAAATTGCAAACATGGAAGTATGCAATGTCTTTGTTGCTATATTACATGTGATACAGACAGAGAAAACAAATATTAGTAACGAGTGAGCTTAATGACCTTAATTAATGCAAAACCGTTGTATGATTTATTTCAATAAGAAGTTATTTTTTATTATTTTTAGTTTTCTATTAAATAACAAAATTATCGCGATATAGAATTATCGATTTTCAATAATATAGGTTTTTGCAACAAGGTTATTGCACCTTGGTCCAAGGCCTTATTTTAGGTTTAATTTTTTTGGAGTGGGAAGTGGCAGAGGTCCTTGAATTCAGTTCCCAGTAACAGAAAATAGCCCTATCCACTACTGTGAGTAACAAAAAAATACATCCTATTACGCACATTTTTGCTATTGGCCCTATATTTGTTTAGAAATGTGTGTATCAGTATTTTACAATCTTTTAGATACTATGGACCACTTGGAAAAATGTTTGATAGATCGTGGACTACCTCAATTTTAGGAAGCTCTAATTTTTTTTTTTTTTTGCTCAAACTAATTCTTAGATAAAAACTTAACTTAACCTAATAGATTTTGATATTCTTTTAAAGAATTTGTAAGGTTAAATTTCTTTACAGATTTTAGAAAAAAAGTACCATTTTCCCCTCATAATTTAAATTCAGCATCTCTGACTGCCGTTTGGGAAACAGTGAATTAAAGGTTTTATATAAATTTTATATAATGAGTCAAATCTAAAAATTAATTTTTAGTTATTATAGGTACTTACATTAACAAACTAAATAATTTTATATTATATTTAAAATAAACTATTAATAACAGGGGAGGGTGTGCTGAACCTTCCTGTGGTCCCTTCTGTAAGTAGTGGTTTAAAATTATTTTATAATTTATAAGATTGCCACTAAACCAATCAGCATGAAACCGACTGCCAGACGTCCTTAGACCTTCTTGCATACTCGGTGAAAATAGCCTTTCTCAAGACTACCCTTATATACGCGCTCTTCACCTTATCAACGGTAAGATATTAAAACCGTTTAATAAAAAGGATTTCAAAAACAAACACAAACGTAATCCTCAGGGAAAGACGAGCTCCCTAAATGAAAAAACACCTCGGAATGCAAGAACTCGCAGAGCAATTTAAGAATTATAAACTCCTTAATATATAAGGTTTAACAAGTTCAAAAGCAGAAATAATCAGTAAAACTTTTAGTGACGACGATGTACTAACCCTAAAGAAGATCCATATCTCAGACGGAGAAACGAGGCGCCTGATAACTCCAAAGTTTAGGCTGATTGACTACATTGGACACCCAAAGCATGGTCTAGCAATCTATGTCAACCAAAAGGTGGAAGAACGTCTCGTCAACCCAGTTACTGGCAATGAAATACAGTAGGTATCCGTGTGGACAACCTCATAATTTACATTGTATATAAGCATCCTTCAATAAACTGGTCCCACTCCATACTTCCAATACAACAATGCCTAACAGTATACCTAGGAGACTTCAATTCACACAGCACTGCCCGGAGCTATCCAACTGAAAATGAAGACGAAGAATAATTATGTAGATAGGCAATACTCCATCGTTTGCACAGACTCTACGATACCAAACAAGGGAGCACCTTTGTGTCTGGCAGGTGAAACACGGCAACAACCCCTGACCTGTGTTTTATAATAAATGATTTCCATGATCAACCTCTAAGAGCTACCCCCGCTATTCGAAATAACTTTCCCAGAATCCAACACAAACCAGTAGCAATAGGTATAGGTCTACACTTACCCAGAATAGACAAACCTATGATGGCCAGATAGAACCTACGCAAGGCAAGGTAGGTGAATTACACAAGTTATATATGGAAAAAAATAGCCACATCTCACTCCTCCTAAAGAACTACCCTAGGTTTATCAAGCTAGTCAAAAAAGCAGCGAGCAAGGTCATTCCAAAAGACCACAGGCAGATTTATATCCCTTGTTGGAACAGGGAGTGCGATTCACTACTGAAGGAATATAAACGTACCAGAGACGAGACCATCGCCATTTTCCTAATGACTCTATAAGACAACGAGAAGAGGAACTGGTAGATTACGGCAATGAACGATTTGGATTTTACCCACTCAAGCAGAAAGAGTAGGGCACTCTTCAGAAAGCTGGAGGCCGCTCAAACCTCAAGGAAAAGTGGTAATGTCATATCAAATGGCATTATATACAAGACGTCCAATATTTAGCGAAACAATGTCGAAAAATTTGAAGTAAGGAGGAAATCCAAAGAGACACTTAAGGAGTGTGAAAATAGATCAGAGCTGGTATCAGAGTTTACTCCAGAAGAGGTCCAAGATGCATTAAAATCAGTAAAAAAGATGGGAAAGCAACAGGGATAGAAGAAGAACTTTGGTCCCAATTGCATCAACTGGTTTGCGAAACTCGCACTGCAATTGGGAGTTTAGGTATCTAAAGTTATTATTATACTATAACCAAACAAAGATGCTCCCAACCCTAATAACTATAGGCCAATATCCTTATTATCCATAATGTACAAACTCAACTCTTCGACAGTCAATAATGGAGAAGTTCCTACATGTAAAACAAGCTGGTTGCAGACAAAACAGAAACTGTTACAATCAAGTCCTGGCGTTTACAACGCTTGCAGAAAATGGCTTCCAGCGAAAAGCGGAATCGGGTACAGTTTTTCTTGACCCATCTTCGGAATATGGAATATGCCCTGGACTAGAAGTATTTTTCTTAAAATGACTAAAATCTTTAAATCCAAAATCACTCTACTACTCTTGGAGGAAAGGCTTTCAAATAGCAAATGTAGAAACAGAACTGTTTCACCAGAAATGCTTTCCACAAGGGGCTGTTCTTTCCCCCATGCTCTTCTACGTATACATAGCAGGTATGACTGACATAGTGTCGAAGAAATTTGCACATCCGAATGATATAGCACTGGTTGCATAAGCCTCATCCTTTGAGAAAATTGAAAGTGTTCTGAACACAAACTTGGTAAAAGTACAAAAGTATTACCAGAAATAGCATCTCAAACTGAATCCAAACAAGTCGATTACAGCCACTTTCCACTTAAATAATCGGGAAACCAGTAAAGCTTTAAATATAAACAACAATGACGAAAATATCATCACCGAAGTAGCACCTAAATACCTGGGGGTAAAGATGGATAGAATTTTAACTTTCAGACCACACCTTGAAAGTATGAAAAACAAACTAAAGACGTGTAAAAACATTATTTCCAAACTAGCTAGCACAAGACCGTCACGCAAATATGCTTCATACTTCTGCCGTAGCCCTAGTGATCAGTGTGGTAGAATACTGCGTACCTATGTGAGCCAGAAGTACACATTGCAAAATGTACAGCTGAATGATAACGATAACTGATAATAAGGACCATAACAGGTACTATGAGATTTACTTAATTAGAGTGCATGGTTGCCGGTCCTGTATAACATAGTCCCCCCAGACCTACGTAGATAAGTTCAGATTGATTCGATTATATCGAAATTAATAAACCATCCAGATTTACCAATAGAAAAAAACATTGTAAGAGACCACCTAAGAACTCAAATCCAAAAACCCTATATGGAGCCAGACACTCACAAATAAAATGATAGAGGAATTGTGGGAAAACACAAATATCCGAAACCATTCCCTTGTAAGTACCCCAACTAGTAGTCCAAGACTTTGACTTAAATCGAGCACAGTTGATGACCTTGAATTACTGTATAAGGGCTCCTTCACACGAAACCACTCGGCAGCACTACTTAGCAGGGCGTCAGTGGCGCTGCGAATATTTTTAATAGCGCGTCAGTGGCGCTGCTAACGTGCAACAGTAGTTTTGTGAATACGAGAACATACTATCTCACAGTACAGAAAACAGTCTCAAAGCAGCACTGATGGCTAGAAGAACTTAGTGTTCTACTTCAAAATATCTAATATTTTTAGTTTGTTTTTGTTTTATTTGATTTTATATTGTCACATAAAATTAAACAAGTATGTTAATTTTGTTTTATGTTATTTTATTTTCATTTCATATATTGTTAATTTTAATTTATAATTTTATTTTGCTGAGCGTCATATGCATAAATAAAATCGCATATGTTTTACAGATTGAAAGAACGTCACTGCATTATGCAATGTCTGTAGATCAAGTGGAAGCAATGAGTACAATTTTAATAGGATGTGGTGCTAAGCGTGTAGTCAAAGACTTGGTAAATATTAAATACGTTGTAAATTTTCAATATCACAAGCGGTCAAATAAGTTAAAAATGCATAATAATATTGTGCTTGAAATCTATTTAAAAAATACTATTGTACGTGTACTTAATATATTAATAGTATATTTGATTCTATTCTCGGCATCTTGTGGAAATTAATAATTGAATAACTAGGTTTTCTGGTGCTTATTAATATTATAATTTGTTATTTTAAGTTTTAAACAAATATTTAATGATAATGGGTTCTTATAAGTATGCCATTTTATTGAAATAATTTATGATTGTACGATTTTACTTTACTAGAAATAAGTATAAATACATTTTTCTTTTTTTACAGAAAGGCAGACAACCTAGCTATTATTTCATGAATAAGTTTGATATTCGAAAACTGTTGGACGAAGAGGAAGAATTAAGGATTTAGACATGTTTTAATATATCTATTCAATTTGTGTGCCTACCTTGTTGTGCCTAGGTACCTAACAGAATAAATTATTACCAGTACCTATCCTATAATTTAGATAATAATAATATTGCTTATAAAAATTGTTTGAAGCGAAAAATCGAATTATAAATTTTTTACCTGCTGACAATATTAATGAAAGATAATATTTATGTATACGGACTATAGAATGCATTGCTATATATTTAGGTACCTACTTGTATTATTATGTACATTAATATAGCATTTTTAATATTATACTATTATTGTAGGTATATTATTATATCTTATAAGCCTAGATTATTAATTGAGTAATAGTTTTCGGTAGGTACTCGAATACTTACATAAATATATTAAATACATCTACGAAAATTAAGTACGTGTAATATTTGTACTTCAAATTTTTATATCAGCCTTATTTAGGTAGGTTCACTTTAATAAATAATTTATATTTTTAAACCTCAAAATAAATTATATTGATCTTTTTAAATTTGAAGCGTGGTGAAGGATCTATTGGTTTTACTACGATGTGGGTTTTAGGTTTGTAGAGGAGCAATCAAATAGATATTATAGTAAAACTATTGGTAAGTCTGCAATTTTTTTGTGTTTTTCTTTTTGTGTCTATCAAAACTCTTGTTAAGTATAACACCTTTTCTAAAAAGAAATTTGATGTAGTTGGTGCATTGAGAAGGTCATTCTTTTCTACCAGAACTACTTTTTCTACCAGCAAGTTTACTCCGGTTATCAAGTATAACACCTTGTCTGAAATGAAATGTTTTTTAGGTGGTACTTTAAACCAATGGTTCTCAACCGGTATGTCACATATTACTTTGATGTGTGTCACCAAAAAAATTGTTTTTTTATGTTTTTTATATTTATAGTTTTTACTGTACGTTTTCAAAGTATAAATATATGACATCATTATTAAGGTATGGTAAACCCACAGATACGCGTATTAGGTATTACGCGTAGGTATGTAAATAAGCATGTCCTCAGTCGTAGTCACCGTGTTGTGAACGCTGTGTTTGTCATTTTAATTTCATCAATTGTATTAAATGTGTTGTCATTTTTATGGATCTTTATAGATTTGTATAGTGTCGTCATACAAAAAAGCACGAGAACTACTGCTTTAGAGAGTTCATTTTTTGAAATTCTCAATAATATTCGAGATAATGAGGAAACCTGGTTCTTTAGGTTAAAAAAGATTAAGAGATTAAAAATAAGGTTATTATTGGCAACCGTTTTTATTTTTTTTATTTTTTATCATTAAGTTTTTATTATTTTCAAATCTTTTTAAAACAATGATTGTTGTCATGGAAACGCAAACTGTTGAAAAAGCAATACTATAGACCGAGCTATATTATAATAAAAATTTAAAATTAAATTTTCAATTCAATACATTCTTTTAACTATTAATCTTTATATTATATTTCTTTATTCTATACTCAAGCATTACTATCAACTGAACTCTACTTGCTTCTCTCTTGTACTCTAGGTTACTTGCTTGTGACCTAAACAAAAATAAAAAAATAAATAAAAAAAAAGTCATAGGTTTTCCGTTTTTTTAGTATAACATAAAAAGTAAAAGCGATAGCTAAAATTTCTTAAAAAAATTTAACGTAAAAAACAAACTTTTTCAAATAAATCAATAAAAAGTTTTTTCTAGGATACCATAATATTTCTAAAAACAGTTTAACTTCCGTAACAAAAAAAAACGACAATTTGTTCAAACACTTTCAGACTCAGTATCTTAAAACAGTTCACACACATTTTGAAGCATAACAAATTGAAAACGAGCTTGGGACGTTGATTCAAGATCCAAAAATGTGTACACAATAAAAATAAAAAAAATAAAAAAAAATTGTTTTAAATAAAAATGTAAAAGCAGAAAATAATGACAGATTCTTTAAAGAAATATTGTATTTTGGGATATTTTTTAAACATTTAAATTTTATCTATACTTATTTGTGATTGTGATAATCATGTTATCAAAATTATGGCATGATAAGATTCAAATTTCCATTACTACATTGCTAGGTGGATATATAAATCCACCTTGTTTCATTAGTACATTACCATTGCTACATTCCACGGTTATACTAGATACTAGTAACACAGAATAGATGAAATCAAATTTCATCTAATAATTGCAGATAATATGCGAATTCAAAGTTCAAACGTTTATATGATTAGTATAAGAAACCTAGCAGTAGCGGATTGTGCCGCCGGAGACTGGGAGGTTTCCCGGTGGCCCGGAGCTCAGTCATGACTCTATAATCGGCCCTATCATCATAAAACTAATTTTGTACTTAAAATTGTTCTTTTTTATTTTTAAAAATGTATTTTATTATCTAAGTATATAACGTATTGTGCATACGTCTTTGATAACGAGGAGAAAAACGATCACGATTTAAGATATAATGATTGTGTGACGAACAATGATAAGGTGGTTAAATGTTTCGTATCCATAAAAACATATAAAACAAATAATTGGGACAGTGAAAAGAAATTCTCCCGGGCCAGTTAAAATTCAAAATCCGCCGCTTAAACCTAGCAATCCATAGTTATAGTTTATTACAAACATTATCTATATCTGTGATACTGACCGTTTAAGGACTTCGCGGTCAGAAATATATGTCGGTACTATCAATAATTATATTGTCAGTAAATATAACTAATTGTGTGAGAGCTTAGATCATACACAATGGATGGAACCACAACTCAATATTTCGATGTACATATTATTAGCAGTGTCACTAGGTAGGTAGCCTTTAGTGCGCACGCGTGCCAGCGACTAGTCGCATATTTATCTCAATACCATAATATGATATAATAAATATTAAATAACTGATAATATAAATGATAATAAGATTTATGAATATAATATTTTATTGCATTGGTAATAAACTGAAATCTGTATAAAGTACCTATAGTCCATTAAAAATAAAAACAAAATACATATGTCGATAGCTCTTATTTGTATCGACACGTTTCGTTACGTAAAATTATCTTCCTTGAAAATCTGGTATATTCTTTTTTCGTTTTTTCGAGGAACGTTGTTTCTGGTATTCGCTTACATCCGCGTGGTGTTGCTATTGTGATAAAAATTATTGATAATAAATTGATAATATGAATAACGTTCATGGTTTTCACAGTGGCCGGCTGTCTGATAGAACTTTGTTGCTTACTCGTTTAATATTCGGCATTTTCGGTATTTACGCGTAAGTACCGTGAAGTACAACATTTTTTCGCCCTGAAAAATGTTCTGATACAAGAAAATATTATTTTAATTGGCTGTATTGTACCTATTTTGTCGTGAACAACTAGATACTGTCCAAGCCGCAAAATGGTTAACTATCACGAACAAGACAACGGTAAGCTAAACCATTAATAATTCGTTTCAATTAATATTACAGTTTACTGTAAATAAAACGTATATACGTTTTAAACTACCTATCTGTTGATTTGGTTATTGTTTATCCGTGTTCAATTTTTATTCATTCAGATGCCAGTGACTCGGAATCTATATCCAGTTCGTCATCAAATAGCAGTAATGCATCGTCCCGCAGATCGAATTCTCAACCAAGAGGTACTCGTTCTCCTTCGGATTCCGAACCTGAGTCTGCTGTGTCGAGGTCTCCTTCTAGAAGTCTGTCTGGTTCAACGTCTCCAGTTAAGAGTCCTTCAAAATCTCCTCCCGGTTCTCGTTCCCCGTCACCCAGTAGTAGACCTTCTAGTGCAGCTTCAGCTGTATCTGCTATATCTGCACGTTCAGCTGCTTCTGCTGTATCTGCACGTTCAGCTGCATCTGGACATTCAGCTGCATCTGCTGTATCAGCTCGCTCAGGTGCATCGGCCCACTCAGATGCATCGGCACACTCAGGTGCGTCGGCACACTCGGGTGCATCAGCACACTCAGGTACATCAGCACACTCAGTAGCATCGGCACACTCAGGTGCATCAGCACACTCAGCGGCATCAGCACACTCTGCTGCATCCGCAATATCAGCACGCTCAGCAGCATCTGCTGCATCAGCACACTCAGCTGCATCTGCCGGATCGGCACATTCGGCTGTATCTGCCTTATCAGCTGTATCAGGACGTTCAGCTGCATCTGCTATATCTGCACATTCAGCTACATCTGCCATATCAGCTACATCTGCCATATCAGCCCGCTCAGCTGCATCTGCTATATCAGCGCACTCGGCAGCATCTGCTATATCAGCCCACTCAGCAGCATCTGCTACATCAGCACACTCAGCAGCATCTGCCATATCAGCACGCTCAGCAGCATCTGCTACATCAGCACACTCAGCAGCTTCTGCTACATCAGCACACTCAGCAGCATCTGCCATATCAGCACGCTCAGCAGCATCTGCTACATCAGCACGTTCAGTAACACCTGCAGGTTCAGTAACATCTAATCAATCTGTGGCCAGTGGCAAAAGTGACTCGTCCCGAGCGAGCCGTTCTACTAATCGTAGTAGAGCTTCAACCAAAAGTAACAAATCAAAATCGAGTTCTGCAAGTCCAAAAAGTGTCTTATCTAAAAAATCAGGCTCATCATCCCCAGAAGTTACCAAAACTGCTGAACAGCCTGATTCTGAAGATAGTGATGGTTCTATTATTGGTAGAAAAAAACACCAAAAGGTTAGAAAAAGTTCTAGTATCTCCGGTAATGAATCTTCTGATAAAGAAGAAAAAGCCAATCAAAGTGATTCTGATGCTTCAGAAAAATGTATGTTGAACTTTCATAAATTATTGTAGTTTAATTTTTTTTTTTTTTAGTATCTTATTTAGATGTTTTTAAATTATTTATAGCACCAAAAGAAAATGATCTTTTTGGCGAAGCTGATGATATAAGTTCTGATGAAGATCAGCCCAAAACACCCAGGCCAATAAGTGATGATGAAGATAGAGTTAAAAGTGATAATGACGATAAAAAAAGTGGTGATGATGATGATAATGAAAATGAAAAATTAGATGACGAAGAAAAAGAAAAAGAAGTTGATGAACCTATACCAGAAAGAAGAATTGCTGTTGAGATACCAAAAATATCTGTAGATCTCGGAAATGATTTACATTTTGTGAAATTACCAAATTTTTTGTCTGTCGAAACTAGACCATATGATCGGGAAACGTATGAAGATGAAATTGACGAAGAAGAAACTTTAGATGAAGAAGGACGAGCAAGGTAGTAGATATATTTTTTATATAAAATGGCTCCTTACTATTTTTATGTAATTATTTGCAAAATCTTCCTATTCAATTTATATTTTTAGAGTAAAATTGAAGGTAGAAAATACTATAAGATGGCGTGAAGTTTTTGACAAAGAAGGTAATTTACAAAAAGAAAGCAACACTCGAGTAATTAAATGGTCTGATGGCAGTATGTCTTTACATTTGGGATCAGAAATTTTTGATGTTTACAAACAACCTTTGGTGGTAAATAATTTTAATATATCAACCATTTATGATATGATTGAAAAAAAAGTTATTCAATTCAAATTATTATTTTTATTTATTTTGTATGCATAATTAGTTGTTATAGGAGCCACAAGATTTGCAATTTTAATATTAATTGATGCAATAATATCTCTTTAAAGATTTTCTATTGTTGGTTTACATTATTTTTATTATTTCAATACAGTATTGGTATCACATAATAAAACAATATAGCATTATTAACAATTAAATTGTATTTATTTTTTTTTCCATAGGGAGATCATAATCATTTATTCATTCGTCAAGGAACAGGTTTACAGGGTCAAGCAGTATTTCGCACAAAATTGTCATTCCGACCTCATTCAACAGAATCATTTACCCATCGTAAGATTACTTTGTCTTTGGCCGACAGGTCACAAAAGTCCTCAGGTATAAAAGTGTTGTCACAAGTTGGAGCCGATCCTGATGCTAATAGATATGAAAAAATTAAAGTTAGCTTATTTTATAATATAAATTTTGTAATAAAATAATTTAATTTGAGAATATTTACTAAAATAACTGTTAATGTTGACATAATTCATTTCTTTGTTTATTAATTTTTGTTACAGAGAGAAGAAGAAAAATTACGTCAGTCAATGCGTAAAGAAACTAAAGTAAAAAGAGCTAGAGAACGTGGAGCTAATAGTAGTCTCAGTTCTTCATATTTGGAACCTGAAAGAGAAGATGCTTCTGATGATGAAAATGCTATAAGCTTATCTGCAATTAAGAACAAATTCAATAAAAAGTCTTCGGCTAAAGGTGATTTTTTTCATTATGTATTTTGTGACCAATCATTACATTTTTTTAAATTTTGAATATATTTATAACTGAATAAATTTATTATTTTTTAGTCGATAAAAGTAATATATATTCATCAGAAGATGATAGTTCAGATATGGACACAAAAAAGAAGAGACAATCTCGATTAATGTCAGATTCTGAAGATGATGATGATGATTAATAACTAGTATACATAATTAATTTTATACAAAATTTTGACTGTTACACGTACTTATAGTTGTAGGTATGTAAGAAAAAAAAATTAAATTTACATAATCTTGATATAGATTTAATAAGGTTCAAGTTTGGCAAATTAAAAACGAATACATTAAAATAATTTTTTTTTACTTGTTCAGGACAAACTGATCTTTTTTCTTACATTTTTAAGATTAATTTAAAACAAAATTATATTATTGTAATAAAAGTCTAAAATTAAATGAAAAATAAGGTACCTTTTTTTTGTACCTTCAATAACTTAAGTTTTGTATAATAATACTTATAAATTTGTAATATTGATCTATTAGTAAATACGAATATTATTATGTATTATATATTGTATAGTAGTTCTAAATTAGTTATAAGCTGATGTTATGAAAACCATCTTTTTAATAATTTGAACTGATTTTATGAATTAGTGTGCGTATTCATTCTTACATCTGTTTAGTTCACATCGAAGAAACGTAAAGTCCCCCCCCCCCTCCCTAAAATTTCTAAACAACTCATTTGTTTAAATTATTTACCTATTATACATACATACCTATTATAGTTGAGTCTATATGTCTTTTTCTTATAATAGTATTTAAAATATTTACATAATAAAAAAAAAAAAATTATTTTATTAGTCATTGTTATTAATTTTGTATTGTATAGTATAAAATATAAATTATAACTTTTAACAACAATATACTTGATTTGTTTAATAAATACTAAATATATAAACAATATAATTTTAAAAAAATAAAAGCTTTATAGAACCTTAAAATATTATCAAATACTTAAGCATAATAATTTTAACAATATTAAAAATTTATATGTTTAGTTTGTGACAAAATATCAGTTAATCTTTTTAAATCACTTTGTGAGCTGACAGTTTCTTCTGTATGGACAATTTTTAGCAAATTCATGTACTCTGATTCACTGAATTCAGCACCTTTTTCTAGGATCTCTTCCAATATTTCCTATGTGTACATAGTATATTAGATTATATATAAACGTGTCAATTTATGTTACACAATATTTTCAGAAGCTAATTAACATCAAGGCTGGCCAACTACTAATGTTAAGTTTAACCATTCATTGTATATGGCTAATTACACATTTTTGAACACCAAATCAATCAAATAAATTAAACTTAACATTATTCCACTTCAAAAACTGTGTCATTGGACAGCTTCTGAATATTATTACTTGTAACAATATTAGAGTTTACATTCTCATATGTTCTATATATTTTGTTTTATATTTACCTTTGGCGTGCAAAGCAATAATTCATAGTAATGAATAGTTTTTTCTAAAGTGATTTGAGATGCCCCTAACATGGCAGTTATATTGTATTTCAGCATTGTAACATCGCGTATCATTTTTCTAATAGCTATTTCATCAATTGTTTCTATACTGCGAGACTGAATTACCAAACTTTTAGCCATTATTTCACCAAGGCCTTCAAATATATATTGAACCTTAATATTTGAAACTGTATTTAACATGGCTTCATGTAATGCTGAAACAGATTGATTAAGGTCCAAAACTTTGGGTTCTATTGCATTTCCAACAGCTGAATCAAAACTAGGTAACAAGTAGTAAATACTTTGTGCACGAACCTACACATTTAAAATAGTACATTTTACTATGTTATTAAATATTAAATTATAGCAATTGCCATGATACCTACTTCCAAATATAAATACAAAATAATATTATCTGAAATTTCCAAGAAGTCACTGCCTAACTGTTGTAATGTTTCAACTAGAGACAGAGGTAAATTATTATTATCTGTTTTAGATGTGTTCAATTTAGGAACTATGTATTGATTTGATTTTGGATTTGAAATCTCATTAAGTTTTCTTCCAAACCATTCCTAAAACAAAAATGATTTTCTAATATTTAATATCAAATTAAAAATTAAAAATAAGGATAGAACATACCATGCTTTCTGAAAGATGGGCCAGACATCGAAGTTGATTTATATTAGAAATACCATTCACTTTAAAATCAATTCCTTCCAAATTTTCAAACAACTTATCAGCTTCTTGGGTATATCGTTTTAATTCATCACCTGAACTTTTTTTAAATTTATTTTCATTTTCTCTTCTTACCCAGTTATGCGATTGTCTGATAAAATAATTTATATTATACATACTACTATTTGTTACATATATATAACTTTAAAATATATTTTAAAACAAAAGTAGTTCTTACTTGAGGTAATCAACTAAATCATGCTTTTGAATCCATAAGTGACTAACTAATTTAGTTGTATTATCACATGCTTTTATATTAGAAGCAAAGAAATTGTCACATGTTTCTTTGTAGCTTCTACTAATGCTAACCATAATCATAAGGAAATGTGAAGCATATTCTGGCATAGTAATGACTAATTTTTTTATTTGACACATATTATTCCATATACTAACTGTACTCTAAAAAAAAAACAGCAAATTAACATTTAAACCGACTTAATAAGAAAGGTTCAGATATTGTTGCATTTGAAATTTTTTTTGAATTTAAAGCTTAGTAAGTTATAAAACATTTGTTTCATATTTTTATAGAAATACGAGAGTAAATCTAAAAAGACTAATACAAATATAATTAATAATTATTTTAAGAAAATAATATTATTCTGTGGTAAATAAAAATCCAGGAATATTTATAACAAAACATTAATTTTTGGTGTAATACTGCAATTAACTTTCCTAGTTTTTAATGCAACAAAATCTATCTCCCAATCATAATTTATAGTTTTTATTATTTACAGATAACAATGGTCTAGAAATATTTAAATCTTGAATTTGTTCTGGAGTAATAATAGCATGCCAAGCGTCAGCCTGTTTGGTAATTGATTCAACTGTAGTTGCAACTTTACTATGCTGACGATCAAGAAAAACTGTCCGTATGTATTCATTAAGCCACAAACTTAAAGTACATGTGTTCCTATAAAAAGTTATGATTTATTTTGAAATTGTAACTAAATAATTTAAAGATTTCTATTCAATACACACGAGTTGACAAAAATGAAATAAATGTACATAAAATCTTAATTTTTTTTCCATGTGATAAATTAGACAAACCTATGATATAATTAATTAAATTTTTAGTAACAAAATGTTTCTTACGTGTTAATTGATTGTTCAATTTGTTGTATAAACATTATGAGAGGTTCATAAATATATATGATATTGTCCGAACTTGGGGTACAAATCATTGACTGTGGTTGAGTTATACTGGTAAAAGGCCTCTACAAATCCATAAAAAAAAAATTGTATATCATTTATAGAAAATTCAATTAATATACAATTAAATACATTACTTCAGATATAAAATATCAATTCAAACACTTTAAACATATCACAAGTTAAATACAAGCGTTGTTTATTTAATTTAGTTACAACCACATAGTAAATACTTACATCTAATATATCAGAAGAATTTTCCAATGCATTAGAAAACTTGTAAAGACACTGTTTGGGCCTATCCAAACAAATATTGCATTAAATAAATTAAATTATTATTATTAAATAAATAATAAACTACCTTTGGACTTTTTTCTTTAAAAAAAATATATTCAAATCAATATTATTGAATATTGGTGCAGATTTTACAACTAAATCTGTATGACTATTAACATCCAAATAATTACTTAAAAACATTTGTACCTTAAAAAAAAACTTTATTTTATTCTTTACGAAAGAAAATAAATTCAGTGTCCTTCTATCTATGACATTAGATTATTATTATATGAAATTCACAATTTACAAACAAACTAACGAAATAATTAAAATTTATATATATTATACTTACAATAGACTCAATATTTTCCCAAACATATTTAAGATCATATTTGTTAACATTGGCAAGTAATTGTTGATCAATTACTTTATCCAAACTGCATAAGAATAGTTGATGAGCATCAACAACAGAATAAAATTGTAAAATTACACCATTTACTAAGGATACTAGTTGTTCTCCTGAATTTTTTGATTGATTTGTACTTGATATTTGTTTTGTTGTTTTTTCCACAATTTCTATCAACTGTGTTTGCATAGTAGATTTCAATTTCTAAAGTATAACAATGTATTATTATTAATTAATATTGTTTATCAATGATAATTAGCAAAACTCAAATCAGTACTTACTTCAATTGTATCATTTAATTTAATAAGTATAGCGAGGCACTCCACAGCTATAGGAACAAATTTTTCAGTATCAAGTTCAGTAATTTCAGTCTCATTATTATCATTCAAAACTTCCCTGTGATAAAAAAAAAAACAATTTCTTATAAAGGCAAAGAGTATAATTAAATTTAAATACTTTGCGGCAATTTGTGTTGTATATTTAAACGATCTTCTAGTACTTTGACCGAATGAAGAATTGTATCCATCTGATCCAATACGACGAAATGAGTTAGCAGATTGTGACGAAATTACATAAATATGATTTATTAATTCATCCAATAATCTATTATATAAGGCCTGTTTAAACAAATATTTATTCAAATAAAGTTGATTTTAAAATAATTAAAAGCTATATTTTAACTCTGTAGTTTAACCCTTTAGACCATTTTAGCAATTATGTTGATTAATATATTAATGGATCTAATAATATTAGTATATAATACAAGTAAAAAGTATAAATCAAGTCAAATTTAATAAAAAATACTCATTGAAAATAATTTATGAGGTAATTGGCATTGCTTTTTTTACCAAGCAGACTTTTTAAATTGCATCTACATTATTTTTTATCATATACTTAAAATATAATAATCAAGTTAGTGTGTAAGATTATTATATTTTAACTGCACTTGTAAATAATATTCATATTACTTGTTTTTTTTGTTTTAGTTCAATTCTTAACTCGTTTAATGCATCTATATTCTTTAAATCATTATTGCTTATTTGTAATGTATCCATTAACAACTTTGTACATTGTAAGTATTGATGTTTTGATTCCAACATGTTCAACTGATAAGGCACTTCTTTAATTTGTTCACTAAACACATAAATGTTGTACGTTACCAGGATGTACAAATTAGTACATAAAACTCTAAAGAAATTTTACATTTGAGTTAATTGAGTTAATATGTGATGTTGTTCAATACTCTCAACATAAAATTTTCTTAATTCGTCGCGTTTACATCGTAACAGTGTTTTACACGCTAGAAGTTTCTGTTTAGCTGCTTGGACTCGTTCTCTAGATAAATTAATTTCACTAGAAACAGATGTGAACAAATGCATTACACGTGCAAGGTTCTGATGTTCCATGGAGATCAATTCTTCTAATTTTTTATCACATCGTTTGTATTCTCTTTCCAATGCAGTTTTTTCAATTTCTCGATGTTCATTGGATTCAGTAGCAGATAAAGCTCGAATCATTGTCATTAATAGTCCACTCTAAAATAACAATATTATTATTTTTCAAAATATGAAATAAAATAGTCATCAAATTGTACAGATTTATCTTTAAAGTCATTGTATATTGCAATACTTATTAACTAGTAGAATAAATTATGTAATTTAAGAAAAATATCAAATTGTATTTGTTTAGATAATTCAAATTTTTGATAATTGTGTATACCTAATTATAAAAATAGAAAATGTTTATACAATATAAAAAAAAAAAAATTATTGATCAGGACATAATTATATTTTTTCCAACATAAAAACATAAAATAACTCAATTTATTATATTCCTCTCAAATTCCTTTACTCACTTTATCCTGGAATATGGTTCAGCTGTCAGATTCAAATGCATCTATCACTTGCAATATCATCAACATTCCCTGCCCTCTATAAGATTATTTCCCTTTCTGTTTTTTTAATTCCTTTCACATCCCAAATATTTCTTCAAACTTCTTTCTTAACGCTCCTATGGTCTGTCTCCCTCATACAGCTAATCTGAGCCCCAATTTTTCATATTTGTGATCTTTATTATTTTATGTTTAATTATATGTATTGTTACCAATCTGTAATTGGACATAGTCTGTCATTTTGAAAATAAAGAAATAAACATATTTTCATCCTTTAAAACAAAGTCGAGGAAAATGCACATCACATTAAATAACAAAGCTCTTGAAATAAGAAATAAACAAAATAATAAAGAAGAATAAATCCAATTTAAAAAATATTTATACAATAAAGTATAAATAAAGATACAAAAAAAGTTATATCTCCTAGATTTAATTATTTGTCAATAATCTAATTTGGCATTGCATTATTGTTCAAATTAGATAGGTTCATAAACTTGTTTTAGATTGATGTAGTGAGGGATGTATTGGTTTTATAATAATGTTTATTTTTTTTATTATTATTACATATTATTTTGTGAGCAACTTTTCTACCAGAAGTATTGCTCTGTTGTATCAACCATATGCATCTTTTCCGAAAGAAAATTTTATCTAGAAAGTACTTTAAAGAGATTATTTTTTGATTTTCCAAGCAGCTTTCATAATGATTTGGAAAAATACGAAAAAAATGTATGTACATGTATAAAAGAAACTTCCCTCCAAATCGTTTTTTGTTGGCAATGGTTTATCATTGCATATAGATATATATTAGATTCCCCTTTTATCCAAACTTCCCAACCTCTCACCCACAACAGTGGCTCATCCATCGTGTAAATTATGTCAGTTTTTTTTTCGTTAAATTTATATAAAGTATAAATTATATAAATTTAAAAATATTTACTTCAGCTAAATTTATAGTATTACTATCTACCTATCAATATGTATCCATAATTTTTATTTTAATTAAATACCTACATAAAATTGATTTTGCTGGTTTTTTAGACTTCCCTCCCAGTTATCTCAAAATAGAACATGCCAAACAGATCAATTATTATTTTGAGAGTACTTACTGTTTCCTTTGGAGTTTTAACACCCCTCGGTGGTTTGCTTGGAGGGTTTGCCATATTAAATAGATACACTTGAGAGAAATTTAAAAGATAAATTATCTTGCGATTTTAAAAATTAGGAACAGTTTTTTTGTTTTCCCAAATAAGCATGTAGGTATTAAAACATTATCTGGCAGATACCTTTTATTATAAAATGTATAATTCAGTTTATAACAATTAATTTCTGTAAACTATAGCATTGTATTATATTCAAATTTGACTAATATGAATATTTTAAGCAGAAATCCGTGATCAAAATTAAATGTGATAAGGCAAGGCCTTCTAATCTTATCTTTATTTTTTTTTTTTTACATTTGATAAGAAAATACAAAATTTGATATCAAATTTCCAAAGTCAGTCCTCGGTGAGTCCAAGTCATTAAATCAGAATCATAAATAAATTATCCTTTATCTGTGGTCAGAATGCGACTGTGTCTGTCTATCGTAATGACTATGCAAATGATTTGATTAATAGGTATTTTTATAATTATAATTATTACTATTATTTACACTATTCAAATTTCACAATAGAATACTGTTAGTCCGCCGAAAGTGGACTACTCGTTTTCCACCTAAACGTTTTCATTCAATTCTGACACGGTCGAAACCAAAAATGAATATGGGTAAAAAAAAAATAATACCAATTGGCACGGACAACAACGGACACGGGACAGCTAGTATAATATACTAACAAAAATATTAATTGGTTTTTTCTTATTTCGTATTAGGTACAACAAATATGCATTAAGTTTTTTAAAATAATTGCATCCATATTAGTTCTTAGATCACTAAGTACCTATATATTTAATGCCCGAAAAAGACCATTTGATATAATAAACCCGATAGTAACCAAAAAGTGCAAATGAATATGTATTACACTTGTGCATAATTCTTAGGATTACGTCTATACCAGAAACCCACACTATGTATCCTAAATTCGCTTAAAACCCTTACAAATTTAAATTTTTATGAAAACGAAAAATAATTCTGATTTTATTATTTTAATATAACGTTTTTTTTTTTTAAATCATGGATTGTATTTCCGCTTTTGGTTTTGTTCGTGTTAATTTTCCGATATAACGGGTTAATTCGGCCACTGCTATGTTTTGTCGTATCAATATGATTATTTAAGAGGATAGAATTTACAGGACACGTTATCACTACTCGTTGCGTAATCATTCTATTTATAATTTTTACCATTCGATGATATATCTATGTTCTTACACTACTCTAAGGTTTATACCACGATTTAAGATATAATCATGTTTCATACTTCATGTGCCACGTTGGAATAATATTAAGATCGTTCCAAACTTCAATAGTTCAATCATTGGTTTTTTTTTTTGTAAATTATAGATAATATAATAATTTTTGCAAGGTATACCATAATCGTAAACCTACTAATAGTTATACGTGTTTTTTATTAATTTTTTAAAAACGATTATTAATTTTATTCTATACTATTTTTTGAAACATGTTTTTGACTTAACAATATAACTAATGGCTAGTGAATTTTAAATAATTAATATCCATTGAAGATAGTCGAAAAATTATAAATAGTTAAATTATTCAATTATTAATTTTTTATTTATAATTTATATAAATTTAAATATTATTTCTTTAATTGTTGAAATTGAAAGTTTTTAATACATAAGTCAAAATGAAGATCAAACAATTCCCAAATACTGTAGTATCAACATGGTCTCCGAAATCAAATTATCCAATCAACATAGCAATGGGTACAGCTGCCCAACAATTAGATGCTTCATTTAACACATCATCAACACTAGAACTATATTCATTACAATCTAACGATTTAATACTCAATGCATTAATTTCAACAGACTGTCGGTGAGTTATTAATAATCTAAACTATTCTTATTTGGAAACAAATTATATTTCTATTTATTTTAACAATGTGAATAAATAATTTTACTTATTTCTTACTAAGATTTCATAAGTTGGTATGGGGTGGTACCAATGCTTCGGAAGAATGGGGTTCTGGAATTATCGCTGGAGGATGTGACAATGGAATTATTCGTCTGTATGATGCTTCAAAATTAGCCAGAAATGTTGATAGTATAGTAGCCAAAAGTGATCGACATGTTGGATCTGTCAGAGCACTCAATTTTAATCTATTCCAAGTATTTCATATTTTTTATTACCTAATAGTTATTAAATATTTAAATTTTAAATAAATTGTATTTGTACTTTAACATATTGTGTACCTACATAATATTTTTTTAGTTGATCTTTAGTGTCTTGTCTATCAAATAAAATCATTTATTTTATTCTAATTAAGTATCAGATTATGAAATTTAAAAAAAAATGTGTATACAGCATTAAATCATTATCACGTTTATGACTTAAAACATTTATACTATTTGAAGGAGAATTTTAATTAACCAAGCAATTTTTTGATAATTCTTTATTTTGAATAGTTAAATGGTTTGTTATAATTGATTTTAAATTGTGTAATATGAATTAATAACAAATGATTTTACAACACTGACAATTATGTAGTTGCTTTATAATACTTGACCAATAAAGTGTAATAAAATATAATAATAATGAAAAAAATATTGTAATATATATAAGATGTTGAATATGGTAAAGCTTGCACCAAATTCATACAATTTTTTTTTTTGCTAAACCCCGCTTAAAGACATTCATTGTTTTGTTTTTATATATGCAATAATATTAATTTTTAGACTAATTTGTTTGCATCTGGTGCATCAGAATCAGAAATATTCATCTGGGATTTACATAGCATGAGTACTCCAATGACTCCTGGCTCAAAATCAGAATCTTTAGAGGACGTAATTGATTTAGCATGGAATAATGAAGGTATTGTTACTATTACTAGATATTTTATACATATTAAAATTATAACTGTATTATTAAACATTTAAAATGTTATTAATCATTTTCTTGGAAATTTGATTTCAACTTTAGTTCAACATATTCTTGGTTCATTATTTCATAAGTATACTGTTGTGTGGGACCTACGTAAGAATGAGCCCATCATTAAATTATCAGATAATAATTCAAAAGTAAAAACAAATATTAATTTAATTGTAATTCTTGTTTTGTAATGTAAAATATAAAACATTTTCTAAACAGGTTAAATGGAAAGCAATGTCTTGGAACCCTAAAGTGGCTACGCAAGTATGCATTGCATCAGAAGATGATCAAAATCCAGTAATTCAATTATGGGATTTAAGATATGCATCCTCACCTGTTAAACATTTTGTGGGACATCAAAAGTAAATAATTTAACTAATTAAAAAAATATATATTTATCTGTAAAATTCTAAAATAAGTATAAGTATAAGCAATATTTTTTATTCTAATAAGATAATTTGTTTTAAAACAAATAATAATTGTTAATCAAATGGTTTTTAGGGGTATATTGTCAATGTCATGGTGTTCTGAAGACACAGATTTATTAATAAGTTGTGGTAAAGATAATCGAATACTTATATGGAACCCAAGCAGTGAAACAGAAGTAATTTTAAATTGTTGATTAATTAATTAGGGAACAGATTATGAATATTATAATATGGCAATACTTAATTTTGCCTCTAAGTAAAATAATTTTTAAATTTTACAGTCTCTGAATATGTTTATTTTTTATAGGAAAATTCATTAGTATGTGAATTAGAACATAATTATCAATGGAACTTTGAAGTTAACTGGTGTCCAAGAGATCCATTATTTATTGCAACATCTAGTTTTGATGGACAAACAACTTTATATTCATTAAGTGACTTACAAAATTCTAAAGATCAGGTAAATTATATTATTAAATAAATTTGATTTAAAATATTTATTTAACTATAATGATTTTAATTTAAAAACATATTGTTGATAATTAATAATTAGTAAAACATTTTAATAAAGAAACAGAAAAATTAAATATTGAACTGAATTTATACTTTTTTATAAATTAAAATTATTTCATTTTTTAGAAAATAAATGAAAATGTAAATACTGGTCAATTTCAATGGTCTAATAGTTTATCTAATGCACCAAATTGGCTCAAGAGAAAATGTGGTGCTTCATTTGCTGTAAGGCAATTTTTTTATACAAATAATTTAAAGCCTATATTAATTAAGAATTTATATAGTTTGGAGGTAACTTGGTGTCATTTGATGGTTCACTTAAAACTATCCAATTAAACAAGACTGTAATTGAACCTGATTTATTATTATGGTCTGAGTACTTACAACAAATATTGAATAATGGGAATTATGAAGGATTTTGTCATCATAAAAGTGAACTAACTCTTGATGATGATATTCAGCTAGTGTGGAAATTCTTAAAAACCATGTTTCAAAATAATCCTAAGGAAGCACAGTTAGAGTTACTTGGATATTCAAATAAGACAGTTAGTAAAATAGCTCCTCAGCTTTATATTGTATAATAATAATAGAAATAGAGTTGTATAAAATTACTTAATTTATCTTTATCTGTATTAATTAATTTTTTTAGTTGACAAAAGAAGAGTTTCATTCAAATATTCTAAACACACAAGAAGAAAATATTGTAACTAAATTTGAAAATTTCACTTTGAAGTCTTCTGTAACTAATGGTAAATATTTCTTCAAATTAATATTATTTTGTTTACTATTAATTATTAATTTATAATATTTATAAATACAGATTTACAAGACTTATTGTATCAGTCACTTCTTGTTGGTAATTTATCAACAGCTGCAGATATATTTTTTGATAATGGAAAGCCAGTTGAAGCTTTATTACTTGCCATAACAGCTGGCCCTAAAACATTATCTAGAATACAAAATAAATATCTCAAAGTAAATAATATCATTAATAATTTAAACACTATATTATAAATATGCATTTGTTGTAGAATTCTAAAGAACCAACTACTGCTTTGCTACATGCAATAATTACTAATGATTGGAGTGATCTGGTTGAAAATTGTGATTTAAATTGCTGGAAAGAAATAATGACTGCTCTTCTCACTCATACAAATGGAACCAACTTTATTTCCTCTTTTGAAAAACTAGGCAATCGTCTTGCAGCTAATGATAATTTAAGCTTGTCAAAATATGCACAGCTTTGTTATATTTGTTCTGGAAATGTTGAAGCTCTTGTAGAAAACATAAAGGATATAAAAACCATTGAAAAGTTACAGGAATCTGTAGAAATGGCAATGTTGTTGCATAGGTCAATGTCATCAAGTGAATCTCATTTGGAAGTTGGAAAGAAATTTGGGGAACTTTTGGTGAACTATAGTGAAACATTGGTTTCTCAAGGAGATTTAGAAGGAGCTTTGAGCTTTTTAGAATTTACAAACAAGGTAATGATTTTATTTAGCTCTAAACTAACAATTTCTTTAATTTATTATTATTACTTCAGGATCAAGGTGTTGAATTAAAATCTCAAGTTTATAAGGCACTTGGAAAAAATCAAACTATTGAAAATACAATTAATAATTCACAAGTATATTTTATATTTATTTTATTATTAATTTATAAAATCAAGAAATAATTACTTATAACTATTTTCAGAAACTGTTAAAATCCAATACTCATGATTTCCGAAAATATTCTACAACAAGTGCCACAGGAACTATAACACCAGAACCACCTTTTCCAACTTACCCTAACAGTTATATACAAGACAATGATGTTAATAATTTGCATCAAAATCAAAAACCACATCTTTCTAATTACCCACCACCTATTCAATCTCAACCAACATACAATTTGAATAATCAACAACAGTCTGTTTATAACAATTTTCCTCCTACTGGTACTCAACAATATGGAAATAATTTTATTAATCAAACAAATATGCAAACTAAAGCTGTACCTCCAACACCAACGCCTGACGCTAGCAGTAGATGTATGACTCCTAGCAGTATTAAGCCAGGTATACAATAGTTTTGATTTCTTAATTTTGTTTAAATAAATAATAGTTTATTTATATATATTTGCAAACTAGATTTGAATTAATATAATTATAATCAATTATTTTAATTACATTAAAGATTATTGTAAAATTAAAAGTTAGTATAAAATATACTAATAAGTTATGTACATTATATTACTCATTTTTTTTTATTTTTTTAGGAAAACCCAAATATGTTATTGATCCTTCTGTTAAAGGAAACAACATGTATGGTAGTTATAATAATAATGGATTAGGAATGTTAAGTCCAATGGGACAACAAAGTGGTTTCAATTCATCAATTGGACAGCCACATGTTTTAAATCAACCTTTAGGACAACAAAATATTTTTAAACCGTCAATGGTCCAACCAAACTGTTTAAGTCAACCATTAGGACAAACAAATAATTCCATTGAACCATTAATTCAACAACAAATTCAGCCAAATATTTATAATCCTACTTACAACCAACCTAAAGGCCCAGTGCCCAATTTAAATCCACAACCAACATTTCAACCTATTCAAAATAACTATTCCCAAGTAATATCACCATCTCCTAATTTAAATCAATCATCATCAATTTACAATCAAAGAGCTCCATCAGGTAAACTTTAATACTAACATTTACCTTCAACAATTTATATTCAACATTTATTATACATTTGTTTAGTAGAACCATTTCAGTCATTGTATGCCCCTTTGCCATCAAATTATATAAAGAAATCAACACCCGCAGGTTGGAATGATCCACCAATGTTATCCACTTCTGCTCCAATCCAAGTAATAACCAAGAGTATTTTAATAAAAACAAACAACATTTATTAGGTAGGTTTAAATTAAATGTAAAATAAAATTACATACCAGGTGATTCATCTAAGTGGGTACACTCATTATCTGAGAAAATATTAACTTTTTTTAGAACATTTAAGAAACAAGCTGCTCTGCAATTTTAAATTTATATTATATTTTGGAAGTAAAACCACTATTTACTTTTGATTTTCAAATGGCAACCTATATTAAAAATTCAATAAATAGATGGAAAATTAGTTAAAACAAATTTAAGTGTTTGATTTCTTTCAAGCCGTTGACGAGATATTCCACTTTTAAGTTTGGGTTAGAGGAGAATAGTGATGCAATATTAACACGCCACGCGCTGTATCTCCTTAAAAATGATACTCTATTCTCTTCCAACCCATACTTAAAAGTGGAATATCTGATCAACAGCTTGACAGAAATCAAACACTTAAATTTATTTTAACTAATTCTTAATCTATTTTGAGAATTTTTAATGTAGGTTGCCATTTGAAAATCAAAATTAAGTAGTGGTTTTACTATCAAAAGTAAGAGAGACAAAAAATAACATAAATATAAAATTGTAAATCTGTTTTTCTTAAATTTTCTAAAAAAAAAAATTCTGAAATAGTGAGTATACTCACTTAAATGGATCACCTGGTTATACCAGGTGAGCTAACTTAACTATTGTATGAAAGGTAGAAGATTCATTCAAATGGAAGTTTAAGACAAGGGTGATAGAATAAGCAATGAGGAAGTTTAGGCTAAGTTTATAATAAGCTTAGAGCTTTAAGCATAGCTTCAATAATAGACAAAACGAGAGAAAATAGTCAGATGATTTGGACATGACATGAATGACATGGAGACAGAGGATTCTGAAGCAGTAATAATTATAATGAACATTAATGTATGAGAAGACTGAAAAAGTGTTGGTTAAATGAGATTGAGAATAATACAAGAACAGTCTGTGTATGCGAGGTGGAAATCCATATAGAAAATTCAATATTTCAAATATTAGAAAACTAAAAAATTATGTGTGTTCATTTTCTTGTGTACCTGCATGTGAATTCTAATTTATGTGTTAATACATACTTTAAAACCTATTATACAATATTAATAGTATGTTTTTACAAATTTAGAAACCACCGACACCTGTATCATCTACTCCAATTACACACCCATTATATACAAATAATCCGCCTCCAATTGAAGAAATTGGAACTTATATTCCTCTTCGAAATAATGATGAACAATTCTCAACTAATAATATAACACAAGGGGTAGAAGCATTACCGAAGCAAACTATACCACAAGAACATATTAGAATTCAAGTAATATTGAATGAAATACAATCACGATTATTAGAAGCAGTTCCCACTGCTGTGAGTAAAAGTTTATTTTTTCATATTCATGCTAAGTCATGTTCTTATAAATTTTTTAATTAATATAGCCAACCCGGAAAAGAGTCATGGATATTGCTGGAAAAGTAGAGTTATTATACGACTCTATAAGAGAAAACTCTGTAAGTATAATGATATTATTATTATAAAACTTATATAATGATATTTAAAAATATTAGACAATACATAAAACAAAACCTAGTCTTAATTGGTTTCTTTTGATACCTTAATAAAACAAACATAATATCCCAAGAAGATAAATTGTTCACTTCATAAGTTTAAAAAATAATTGAAATCAATATATAATTATTGTAAATATTATACCTAGTTAAGATTATAAACTATTTTTATCATTTTTTATTTAAAACATTTGTATACATAATGTATGACTATGTATACATAAAATAAAATAGAAAACTAAGCCTTTCCCCTAATTTAAAAAAATTTTATGCAAACTATTATTATCTATCTATTAAAGATTTTGGAATCCACTTTATTCAATACTCAATTTTCTACACCATATTGATATTAACATAAGAAGAGCCTTAAAAGTTATTAGTTTTATTAAGTGAAGCTCTAAACTCTTCTCACCTAGCTATCACCAGTTCATATACATTTCCATGGTTCTGTCTTTACTGAAATATGGTGTTACCATTTGACATCTCACCAAAAATTACTGAGCCTTAAATACATACAAAAATAAGTTCTAGTCTATTGTGCATGTGTATTCAAGCTTCTTAATCTCAATTGATGCCATTTTAAACAATTTCTTCTCTATTATGTTCTCAGTTCTACTCTAAATACCTGTGGATATAATTTTTATGTACATAATAATTAATTAATTTAATTTTAATTTTATGTTACAGTTATCTTCATATTTAATTCAATGTCTACACACAATGATCGATCTCGTGCTAAAGCGAGATTACAATGGTGCATTTAATATACATACACAACTGGTTTCGGGGCCAGAATTTTCTAAAATATCTACATTCATGCCTTCTCTAAAAACACTATTTCAAATGGCCTATCAATACAATATCAACCTTGAAGGGTTGTAATTAAACTTGACGTGGAAAAAATATTGTTATTAGATCACACAAATATATACTAAATACATTAAACTTATAAATGTATACCTAATATAAATTATTATACTGGTGGTTCATACAAAAAATATTTATATATTAAATGTTAAAATGTATGTATTTTTAAAATTTTTAATAATAGATTATTATTTTGTTTTAAAAAAACTAGTTAATGATGATTGTTTCATGCCCTGAGTGGATTTATTATTTTTTGAAGGTTTATTTTTGACTTTATTCTTTTCTTTTTGAATATTAATATCTGATTCACAAGGTTTGGGTTTTTTGTTGATTGGTTCAGTATCTAATTCATTAGCTACTAAATTTTCAACATTTCCAACAGACTCTGATGGTTCACATTCTATTTCCACGAGTTTTACTTCTTTAGTGGTACCTAGAAAAGATAAATAAATACATAAATTAATTTTATTTACAAAATAATTATTTATTTAAGATTTCATTGACATTTAAATTTTATAAAACTACAAGTATAAAAATATTTTCTTACAAACAAATCCATCATCATCTATAAATGTAGAAGTGGTCATTTGTTTCTCTTTTTTCTTATTCTCTCTTATTGTTGGGCGTGGTGGAGTAGGTTGTACAAAATCAACTTCTTCTTCGACATCCATAATAGTTTCAGATCTTTTTTTATCTAAAAAAAAAAACGACTTAAAAATAGTTAATACAAATCAAAACAAATTTGTACACACACCTTCTTCTTCACTATCTATTTCTTCATCCGAACTATCAAAAGTTTGAATACGTTTTCTTTTAACCTTTGTATTGCTTTTTTTTTCATCGTTCTTTTTTTTTAATGATTTTTTTTTAGTTTTTACTTCATTTTTACTGTTTAAATTTTCTTGAGGGTTATTTTTCTTTGGCTTTGAAACTTCAACATCTTCATCTTTTATTTGGTCTATTATAACATTTTCTGTGGAAACTTTTTCTTTAATATCAGCTTTAGTATTATCCAAATTATTGGACTTTTTGAATTTTGTAAAGAAATCTGAATTAATCTGAAATATTATTATTTTTTTTTTTTTAAATAAATTGAATTAATAATAGTATTACCAATAAACTTTTACTTTTTTTGGAATAACTTTCTTTTCTATTTCTTCGGGCTTTGTTTTATTGTTTTCATTTTTCTCAACAAAAGATTCTAATTTATTATTCTAAATAGAAATAATAAATATTTAATAACAATTATTTTTTTTTTAAATTAAAAGAAGTTAGATTGAATTCTAACTTAGATAATGGAAAAAAGATCAAAATATTGAAAAATACTAAAGAAATTTTCTATTTAGTCAACTAGAACATATCTAGTCTGTAGGTTAGAATTACTTTTGAAATTATTCATACATACTATAAAAGGGCAGTGCTGTACAATAAAAGAAAAACATACATAAATGGATATAATCAAAGCAAAGTGTTAAACAATGGTTGTATGTGTCCGGAAATCTTATGCCGGGCAAATTAAAAGGGATACAAGAGTCAGAACCTTTAAGGAATATAAAGAAAAGGTGAACAATTGATCAGAATAGAAAATTAAAGTAGTATACCAAAATACAGGTTGATAAAAAAAACTAATAAATACACCATATACTGTAGCTTTTAAAAGTATTGAGAGTTACTGAAAAGCAGTTGAAAAATGGAAAATCTGATCTCGTATTATTTTTCTGGGTAGGTATCCAAATTAATGTTTTAGATACAAGACAATTTTTTCATTATTTTGAACTTTATTTCCAGTTACCTAAAAGTTCAAATATGAAGGAGAAATTATAAGTAAATTAAATATTAAAATTACGTTTTTCTGTGTTTTGTCTAATTCAGTTTTAACTGACTGTTTTGAAACTATTTGTTTACTATAGTTAGAAACTGTATTTGATGTTGAGTTTGTTTCTTTACCCAAGGGTACATCAATTTCCATTGCAGTTTCAACACTTTTTACAGGAATTGACATAATTCCCTTTTCTGTTTTTTTGATACTTGATGGTAAGTTAACAAAGTTATTTTCTGAACTATCCACTAAATATAAAGCATTATTGATATCACTAAGCCTGCTAATGGGCTGAATACTATATAAATGCTCAAAATTAATTTTTTTGAACCGACGGCGTACAGTTTTGGCATGATCATCATTTGCCAATACAATGCAAAACTCATCAGTTTCCTTAAGTATACCTCCAATAATAATACTGACAGAATAATTTTTATCATCTGTGAGTTTGCAAGCATAATCTTTTAATAATCTAAACAAAAATTAATAAAACAATAATATAGGTATTAATAAATTTAATTGTTTTTACTATTAGAGATTAACCCAAAAGAAATTTTAAAGGCAAACAATTTTTTTTTTACGCTTGTTTAACCATTGTAATTTAAATACAACATAAGAAAAGTCACAAATGTAAGATGTGCTTATGAGGAGAGTAGAAAATCGTAAATAAAATTAACACCAATTTTAGGAATGGAAGATATAATCTCTGAACAAATTTTAGAAGAGAAAAGAAATAAAATATGGTAGTTATAAAATAAAATTGATTTGGTTGAAGAAATTAATAAATTAACAATGATCATAAAGATTTACTATATTAAAATATGAAAAATAATATAATAATCAGGGCTCAGATTTTATAGAACTTGCTAATTATTATAGGATACAGATAAAAATATCAGAGTGAGCTTTACATTTGTTTTATGTGCTAGGTACTCTAAATATGAAATTTAATTTTTACTATTTTTTGCATATTTGAAATATTTTAGATTTTTAGTGCTATAAAATCTGAGCCTTGATAATAATAAACCCTCTCAGGTCATATATAAAACAAAATAAAGTTTTTTAAAAAGAATATTAACTCACTGTTTTGCTTTATTTGGATGAATAGCCAATTTTTGTGACAAATATTTATATGTGACCTGAAAATAGAAAAAAGGTACATTCCTCATGAAATAGAATTGGAAAATAGGTAAATACAAACTTCTTTTATATTAAATTAGAACTAAGAATGAACTCACTTAAATAATTGCAACTAACTTAAACAATCTGTATTGATTTCCACAAAACATGGTTTCTATTTATCTTTTTTTTGTTTTTATGTTAAATAAATTTCAAAAACAAACCGACATACTTTGTACGATGGGTAAGCAACTATTGTAGGTGAAAAGTTGAGAAGGTAAATAGGAAATTTAATGTAAATTTGTATGCAATGATAAATGATTGAACAAAAAACGAACTTCGTTTATACATGTTTTGAATGATTTAATATTTAAGATTTGAAAATAATAAATTTCATCAATTTTTTCTACATTTCTTCCCACTTTTGGGAAAATTGAACAATAATCTCTGTAAAATAACACCTCAGGCAGATTTCCTTTTAAAAATAGTGCTACACTTTAAAATTAAAGCAAAATTTCTGGTAAAAAATTTGTTCACAGAAAAATATAATAATAATTAAACATCATTATAAAACCAATACATTCTTCGCTCTGCCTACAATCGAAGATATAGAGATAACACTAAAATTAGTTAGAGGAAAAATAATTAGTGAATGCCACTAGAATCTATAAACATTAATTTAAAGAAATCAGATGTTGTATATGTTGTCACAACTAGAATAAACCATTTAAGGAATTATAACACAAATTAAACAACAAAATTTGTTTGAGGTATACACTAGTAGAATTATTTTTCTGATATGTATAAGATGATATTAGGCATAATTCTAGTTTGACAACCTATCGATTTTTATAATTTTTTTTTTCAAGATGTGTGTTTTTGTGTGTATATTAAGAATGTGATAAAAAAAGTTGAACGAACTTTTTCGTAAGTTATGGGAAAAACTTCATCAAGTTCGAGTTTCCGTTTCATGTATTTTTTAGTTAGAATTTAGCATTTTCAAATTTTTTTTTTTGTTTAAAACTTACCTACTCGTTCCTGGTTTTATTATAATTGTACATAACTGAAGCTTTATATTTCTGTTGAAGTTGCCTAAATTCTGAACCTTTTTATTTTTAGAGTTGTATAAAATTATATAATTGCTTAAACTGGCATACACTGGTGTCTTTACTCTAGTATGTTTAATGTCATAATTAATGTTTTTTTAAATTTAATACCTGTTGTACCTAATTTAGTAAAACAATAGTAAGTACTTTGTTAATCATCTATAACAAATTGTTGATAAATTGTAATTTTAATTTGCAAAGTAATATTATTTAACAAAAATCTCTACCTTAGAGAACATAGATCACTATGGAACTATATTCTAAATTATTCTTTATATGCATGAAATTTATGAGAACATTTTAATGGTAAATAGTTAAATAAAAAACTATGGTTCATAGTAATAAAACCAAATAGTAAACACTAAATTTATTTCAAACAAATAACTGAAAACTTACTATTTGTTGCTTATCTTCAAGCTGTTCATTAATAATTTTGGTTTCCATTTTTTTTGTTTTAAAAAAATTATTAATAATAACTTACAAAAACTGAGCTTATGTAATAATACAATAATTGAACTGTAAAAATATCAAGTTAATACAAATTAATAAATATAAAAGAGTAAATTTTATCTAAATTTGTCGTACGTAAAAAGCAAATGAATAGAATAGATACCATAAATGCATAAAATTTACGAATTCGTGGAGAAAATATTACCTAAAACTATGGATTACCATTCGAAAAGTTTTATCATTTATTATTATCACAAAAAAATTGGTAAATATATTTTTGCCGCCAAAACAATTGTTCGTTTATGCAGTCATTTTGTCTTCTTAAACTCAGCTGTTGACCAATGACCAATCCACTAAAGGAGAAATGATATCCATTTATAGATAATATATAATGCATACATCTATGATAATATTATACCGGTGAATGGCACTTGTTCGAAAAATGATAAGAGCTGCTTCCGAAAACGAGGCACGGTCGTATTGCGTATATCCTTATAAAATAGTAACTTTGTAGACTGTAGTCTCAACTTTAAAGAATAAACATGAAGAAATAATCCGAACTCCGAGGATACGATAAGAAAATAAAATATAGAACTTTAATAAAAGTCGTTAAAAAAATGAATAATTAATAATATTTTATGCTATGCTATGGTAATTATATGTACAAATACATTATATTTATTAGAAATTAAATAATTGTATGATTTATATACCTACATATTTTTCAATAATTATTTGTATTAATATATATATATATATATATATATATATATATATATATATATGCTTTCAATATTACTTACAATACAAAATACAAATGTTTATTGTTTATGTAAATAAGAAAGTATGTATAGGTAATAGGTTATACTTAAATATAAGCAATTGGTAAATTGGTTCTCTATTTCTAATTCTATACTATTATATTTTTGAATTCAATATTAAACAAATTGTTAATGCATTATAATTGGTGTATGTAAGAATCCATGAAAAAAATCAAAATTAATTAAATCAATAGTCTTTACAATAAATTATTTTGTATTTATAAGGACACTATATCTGCATTTACTACCTTAGTCTGACTAAAGTGTAATTTACACTACTTGGAACATAAATTATGGTACTTGGTTAAAATTACAGCTTAAACACAAACAACAAAATTTAAAGATGATTGTATGTAGGTTTTTTCTCAAAAGTTGTATTAAAAATGACAACTGTTAAAAAAACAACAAAAACTAACATGGTTATAACATTTTATAAGACAATTGTGTAGGAAAGACTACATACAATCCTCAAAAATATTCTCCTCTTTCAATATCATTATTTGTGTTTATACTCAAACTTCAACCAAAATGCCACTCTATTAATGTTCTTACATAATAATTATTTATGTGCATTATATTTTTGTTATGTTGCCTGTTAGTTTGACTAAGACAGTAAATGAAGGTATAGACAATCAACCTGAGTGTGTATTGTAATGGTTTACCAGGTGCTCGGTATTCTTAACTTATTTGTATTTATTTTTACAGATTGAACATTATAAATTAATATTTATTATATGGCTTTACTAATATTTAAAATTGATTTGTAAATCATTGTATCTAAAATGAGTAATAATCAATTAGATAAAAGTATTAAAGCAGTTAAAATGGCTAATGGTTTAAAGGATCCAACTGAACCATTTTCTTCATATATGAATTATAGTAAAAATAATCTGGATATAACTATGCATTTTAAAAAAGCACCTGCTTTGACTTCTTTGGTAAAAAAAGACATTTTCTCATTATTTAAAGACAATATGATGGAAACCTATAAGAAATGCCCTTGGGAATGGAATGAAAAAGAGAAACGTGCAGAGTTATTTCATAAAGATGCCAGGTAAAATTAATTAACTAATATCTATAAAAATAAAATAAACATTAATTTCTATTAGTGTAATCATTACTGACAAGTATTTGAACTAAAACAAATTTATAATTATAATATTATATTTTAGGTATATTCTAGTTTGTAATTCAACCAATAAATCACTAGTAGCTTTTGTACATTTTCGATTTGATATTGAAGACTTGATAGAAGTTTTGTATTTATATGAAATTCAACTTGAAAAAAAGGTGCGTGGTAAAGGTCTTGGACGATATCTCATGAGTTTAATGGAAAATATAGCATTTCACTACAACATGAAACGGATAGCTTTAACAGTACTTAAGAGTGAAATTAATGTTATTAATTTTTATTTTTCTCTTCAATATGAAATTGAATCATATTCACCAGAAGATGCTTTTTATTACATACTTAGTAAAAAGAGTAAAACTTTAGAACTTGTCAACAATTAATAAGTAAAAGTTTGATATAGGATTCTTTAAATGTATAATAAAACACTAATAATAATTTATTATAAGAATTTAATACTTCGGTAACATAGTATTTAAATCATTATTGCTACAGCAATTTATAATCATAATTTTGCAAAAATGTCACATACAATAAATTTGTGAAGTAAAATTATAATTATAATACATTTTTATATATATATTAATACAGACAATTAAGAAATCACAACAAAAATATTAGGAACTTATATCTATAAACAACCTATAACAAATACTGAAATGTAAAAATGTTTAAAACAAACTGTAATGTGTTTTTATATACATTCCTCATAACTACAATTTAAATAAGTTATACATTTTTTACATTTGAATTTGTAATTTTTATAAGGAACAAATTAAATAATAAAAATACAAATTTTTGAAAAATAAAGTTCAATGTCATTTTTAAAAAAATATAAAAATAATAAGTTTGTCTAAGTAGTAGGATACACAGGTTTGGACATTTTTTATAACAAATTAAAACTTAAATAATGTATTTAAACTTTATGGAAATTAAATGCTATAATATAATATTTGAATGTGATATTAAATTACTCTGAAGTTACAAAAGTAGGTTAAATAAAATTAATTGAAAAAACTACATATTTTTATTATTTATTGTTCATCATGTATAACCCACAGTAAAATTATGTTTGATATATTTTTAACTGTTACGGTATTTAAAATATTAAGCTATTATTAATTATTAAATTAAAAAATATTATTTTTCACTTATTTTAAGATTAATTCTAAATGTTAACTAATTTATATATAATAAAATACCAAAAAAAAAAGGTACTAAATACATAAAATAGTGTACTTATATTTAATAATAAACTAATATTTAAATATATATTATTACCTATATATATATATATTAAAATGTTAACATAAATAAAACAATAATTAAGTTTGGAATATTATCAGTTTAATTGTTGTATGCTAAATGTGTGATAGGCAACAATTTAATGTGTAAATATCTTGTTAAAGATTTAAAATAGTTCCCACATTTATAATTTAGTATGTTTAACATTTTCTGTCCAGTAGTTTTGGATTGTCATGGCTTCTAAACTGTTTAAAAATGAATCATTATCCAAACTGTACATTTCATCAGAATTTTCCTGGAATATTAAGTAAGTTTTGTATTATTCTTGTTGACTAAAAATTTAATTATGTATAATTATTATTTATTAATAATCATTATTGTTTTCATAATTATGGCCTTGAAAAAAAAGATAAAAATGTAATGAAGACTGTAATTAACTAATAGCTTGTGTATCAATACAATTTTATTCTAATAATTAATTTAATTATTTTTTGGTAATTTTTTTGGAAAAAAAAAGAATCACAAATATTATTATACAATATATTTAACTTAAAGTTCATTAACAAATCAATATCTATAAAAATACACTTTCAAGAGAATATAGATGATAATTTTGTTACAAGCACCGTCTCTAACATTTGATAATATGCAATATTATTAGAAAGTATAGGTATGTTATGAGTAGTGTGATCCTAGACGCGCTGTACATCAAGGCAAGTCGACTAAACGATGACAACAGTGTGCCAAATATATATTCATTGACCGAGGAACAGGTTATCAAAATCTGCCTCAGCTGAGTTTAGTCTCAGGTATAAATTATAAAATTGGCCTTAAATAATCACAAAGAAACTATGCCACAATAAATAAGATATGAACTATTACTATAGTTCTAATACATATAAACCAAAATAATTTATTGATAATAATTATAACATCTATGCACACATTTCTAAAATTAAATATAAGGGTTCAAGGACCTAAATGTGCAAGCTCTATTGTAGCAATGTTATTACCCAGCTATACAATAAAATGTTATTGTTGGAAAGCACATAATAAGCAGATCTAATTATGGGCTCAGGGTATAAATACCGGCACCAACAACACCTTTTCAGGTGAGTGGTGCTATCAACTATGAGTATCTTCACACCAAATTGTTTTATAAAAATTAATTAAAGTGTTTAAATATTTTTCACAATAATAAAGACTTATTTATAAATTAAGTTTGCCATTTCTGACTTTGGTCATAAGTTCATCTGGAACTTGATAAGCCCACAACAACTTTAATACAATTATATTGTTTTCAGTCATATTCAATGTATAAATACATATTTTCATTTTTTTTTTTTTACATTAAAATGCATCCACTTGCTCTTTAAAAAAAATAACAGAATTATGAACTTACTTTAAACATGTCATCTAAATATCCAATAGAATCTGCATTGCTGCAATGATCAAGCGCTTGAGGAGTATTCCATCTACTTCTTTTGTACATTATATATCCTAAAATAACTTCAAAATAAAAAAATTTAAATAAACACTTTACTCATATTTTATAATATTTATAAAATGTTATTTAAATGGTGCTCAATAAAAATGTATATATATTACGGGCAATAGCCAAAATTAGGCAAATCTCAGTAATGTATGGACAAAATTTCATATTTTGGCTTTTGCCCAGATAAACCTAGCTGTGACAAACCTCATTTAGGAAAATCTGTAACGTTCACAAATTTATTTTAAAAATATATAATTAAATAAATATACTATATAAATCTTACAATAAAAGCTACGTTTTGGTTTATTTTGTTTATTTTGCCTATTTATTACTGAGAAAAGCAAGTATTATAATATTATTAACACGGACGTACCTACTGTGAAAAATTGAAATGCGCGTTACAGATTTGCCCGTAATATATATTTAATACGATTTTATCAATATATTATAAAATATATAAATCCTATCATATATTTTTAAATAAACTTTTTTTTTTTTTAAATTTATAAACAAGAATTTGAATAATTTATCTCATTTTCCATTCTATTAACTTCGTGTTTTCACAAATATTATTTTATTAATACACAATTTGATTTTCAATAAGAATTTTAAAACTCTAAACCAATGGTTACCAACCTTTTTAACACTACGGACCAGCTAGAGAACTTTCGATGTGTCTTGGACCACCTCAATTTTAGACATTATTTTTTTTATATAGAAGAATCAATTATTTTCACATATTTTAGAATTTAGATTATGAATAAATAAAATCAATGAAATTCCTTATGGGTTCTTCCTTATAATAATGTTTATAATTACTCAGTTTTAAGTAAAATTTATAATTATCAACAATTAAATGCAAATTACTATAATTAAAACAAACAATTTAATGCGATTTACAGGCTTGCATTTCCTTTAATAACAAAGATATTCTTAAGGGAATACTGCTCAAAGCTACATACATGTCTTTAGTGGCAAACAACCGGTTTATTTGATTATTTTTATATAAAGCAGTCCGGAAAATCCTTGTTCACACAAATAATTTGTCGAAAACATCACTAAATATCTTAATACGATTTCCCAATACTTAGGATATATATTTATACCAAACTCTACGATATGCATGTAAGATTCGAGTTTACAGTTTCGATTGTTTTGTAACTCAATCAAATCTTCCTGGTTATTATTAGATCGATTATTATCAACAATAACAATAAAATGGTTTCGAATCATACTTTGGATCCCTATCGTTTTAATACCATTAAATTCTGGGAAATACCAATAAATTTCATCTTTAAGTTTAAAGTTTATTATACACGATTTTCGGTATTTATGTCACATCCCAAAGGAAAAAGGAAATATTTTTTGTGTACCACCACTCAATGTCTTGCATACCATAGGTTGGAAACCTCTGCTCTAAACGTATAAAAACTATTGTTAAACTAATAATTAATATTAAAAAAAGATAACTGGAATGATTTGGTACTAACTGATACCAAATATAATACATATAATTTATAAAACATTTAAAAACTTGGTATAAAATAAGAGACTGGTACTGCAACTCATAAAATTTACTATTTTCGTGATTATTTGATAAAAACCAATTGAAATTGTTTTCATTTATTTTATAAATATGTATAAAATACCAACCAAATGACAAAATGATTACACAGCCAGCAATAGAAGCTCCTGATATTAAAACAAAATGAGAATTCATATAGTTTGAAAGTTCAGGTAATGATGTAATATTTGTGTATGTTTCATTTGATTTGTCAATTCCATCTACAAAAAATTTCACAAAACCATATTATTTATAATTAAATCATTAAAAATGAAATTTATATAAACCTGTATCATTCTGAAGTTCATAATGTTCTTTTAAAACAATATTTTCGTTGATTTCAGTTGAATTTTCTGTTAAAGGTACAAATTGGGATTTGTTGTTCACTAATGTATTATTAATAGCATCTAAGGGGGGGGGTAAAGTTTTTGAATCTTGTGTCGGTGCACTACGGGCAATACGAACTAAACTGTATGGAGTAAATACATTACTAGACAACACTATTGGTAAAATACCTGAAAAATTAGTAAAACATGATATAGAAGCGAAAAAATGAATAGAAATGAAACATATTCATTAAGTATACATATATAATATTGTATTATACAAATTTATTCACCTTTTAGGTAACTAGCCAAACATATGAAACAAATTAAGTACATTATGTAGATATTAAGTAATAAAACATTTTATACAAACTAAATTAGGTGATTCAACATTTCAAATGAAAGTTTAATATAAATATGAAAAATAAATAAAAACAAGTGTATCAAATAATAATAATAATAATAATGATTTTAGATTAATCAGAATAGATATTTACTATTTGGCTCTTCAAAAGCTTGACTATTTGATTGATAACAGGTTTTTGTTTACAACTATATAATGTACATAATATTGCGATAACAATGTATATCATCTTTGGTATTATGCCCATTGAAATAGATAGAGCGCCATTGCCAATGGGAGTGCGTAAAAATCTGGAGTGTACAAATACTACAAATCTGGAACGTACAATTCTTGAAAATACAAATCTTGAATACAGGGTTTTACGGATATCGAAACCTGTAATGTAAAAATTCTGGAATAAGAGTCGTCCTTACAATTTTCGGTGCCCGAGGCATAACTCTTTTAGCAGGGCCTAATAAAAAATGTAATGATTTTCACATTCCACACAAAGGCAATTTCACTCCTGTAGGCCGGAATCTCCCATTTCCAAATGTAAACATACATGTAATATTTTTGCCCATTACTTTTACCAATAATTCAACTTGTTACCTTTATTTTATCCTTAAATTTGCATTTTATTTTGCTAGCTAATTTTAAATATCTAAACATGTATTTTGTGTCAAACACACATGATAAAATTAATTATTAATTATTTTTAAACATTAATTTACAATTGCTCTCATTATATTTTTTTTCTTTCTTTTTTTTTCTATTTTAGCTTTCTTTGCTATTTAATTTCCAAATAAATATTTCCTTTATATACCACTATAGGGCTCAGATTTTATAGCATTTGCTAATTATTAATTATAGGATAGAGATAAAAATAGCACGGTGAGCTTTACATTTTGTTTTATGTAGGTAATAAACTTCAAATATGAAAATGTGAACTACTTTATTTTGCATATTTGAAGTATTTTATATTTTTCATGAATAGCAGAAAAAAATCTGTTAATTATAATGTAATAAAAATATTATAGTTTATTGTGTACCTCGTTCACGAACGAATTAGTTCGAATACACAATTCAAACCATTCTTTTGAATTCTTTTTTAATTTATGACTTCTTGATTGTATTTATATATGTTTAAAAAATAATTTTAAAAAAATTATATTTATATGGTTATTATATTTAAAAATCAAATTATCAAATAACAAAACAATATATTACATTATTATGTACAAATTTTATTTTAGAAATTTACTCATTCATCATTATCATGCTATGAAAAAACGGCTTGATAACAATAATATTATAATGATAATTTGTTTCATACACTGTTTGTAGACTATATTTATTTTTTTTCATCATAGAGTATACTGTACAAGTATATTTGTTTTTAATATTGTCAAATAAAAATTCAAATTATATTTCTGTGGCTTGGTGCAAGAAGGGCCAATGTCAATTTTTTGAAAAAATCAGTTAAAAAAAAAAAAGAAAATGTACAATTTTTATTCTCAAAATAAATATTTTTTAAAATTTTGAAAAATTGAAAATAAAAAACATTTAGATTTGATAAAATACACAGAGCCTAATGGGGAATTAAAATTTCAAAGCCCATTTCCCAACAATTTTCAACAATCAATAACATTGGCTCTTTTTGCTCCGAGAAACAGATTTGTATTACATTATGTAAATTGTTAAATTTAAAGAAAACTTTCTTCCCAATTGATATAAGTAAAATTAGGTTTTAAGTACAATATTTTTATTTGTTAGCACTGTATTTATATTATAAATTTATACAATTTGTGCGGGGCCTAAGGTGCATAGGCGCAACTAGGGGCGTGCAAGGGGGTCTTTAGCACTCTCAAAAATCCGATAAACTTTTTCATAGTAACAACTTAGTATTTTATCCATGCATTTAAAAATTAATGAACAGAATAAAATACGGATTTCCTATAGAAAATTCACTTGTATGAAAAATAATGCTAAAATGATTCTAAGTCTAATTTCTATAATCTATACATAAAAATGTAAATGAAATGTATAGTTGGTTGTTGTAAGAAACATGTAAAGAGGATTGTGAAAGCATGGTCCCTATGGGTTTTTGATGTATCGAGATCTAATAATCTAATACTGTGGTCTGTCAAGTCGACGTCAGAAGTGATGCTTTAACAGGGCCCGCTCAAGTAGCGCTATCTAGTGATGAAATTTGAATCTCTAGAAATAGTGTAAATTATACTTAAAATAATGCAAATAAAACCGTGGTGTAAGCCCCAACCTTGACCCTGTGAGTCCCACCCTAGTAGCACGCTCTAGTTGCGATTTATGACTATGTGTTTAACACAAATCATCATGGTTAATACATAAAAGTATACAAGATTCCTACAAGTTTACTAATTATTAGCAGCGTATTCGATATTGAAACCTCCAAAATATGAAAACTACGGTAAAAGAGAAAATCTCGGAGAAAATTGTATTAAAATATCTGATATAAAAAGTATATATGCTAGTAATAATTCATTAGTTTTTGAAAAACTTGAACAAAACTAGACTAGATGAAAGTGAATGGGAGTTTATTGACGTATTTGAATATAATTATTCATTAGCTCCTATTATTGATTATTTAATATATTATATTGTAGGGTATTTAAGTTAACAAATCATAAAACGAACAAATTCCCCAAAATGTAAATCTTGTATCGCATTTAACCAAAATAACAGAGTAAAAGCCTCCTTAACAAACATAAAAAGTAAAGAATGGCTTAAAAATCAAAAGACTTATTTATATTATTTGATGAGTGCTATAGAAGATGAATTTCAAAAGCATTATGAACGTTACACTATGTTTGCTGATATTGTAGGAGGAATTTTCACTAAATTTAAATCATTCATTTTTCCTTATGTAAAACATGAAGATTATATCATCGCTTATTAAATTAAATAATAGATAAGTATACAAATGCGACAGACACTACACAAGAAAAACAAATTAAAGAAAACTCCAAGAAAAAAAATTCCCAAATTTTGTAAATCTTAATTTTATAATACTAACTGATTACATTTATTGTATAAGAGAAAATAAATTTAAAAAAAAGTTTTAATTTTTATCTTTATAATCTTTACCTATTAAGTAATACAATATGTAAATATAGTGTTACAGTAATATAGTGTTAAGTAACATGCAGTATACTTTGCAACACGGTCTTATTTGCAGTATAATTTTCACTATTTAAAGAGATTCAAATTACACCACTAGAGTGCACTACTAAAGCGGGCCCTACGACTAGGGACATTAACAGCACACATTTTACCACAGTCTAGGAGTTGCATAGGCCTGTGTCAGACCTAATAATCTAAGACTGTGCTTAATTAACTTAGTGCGCTCTTTGTCCGTGAAATTAATGTTATATTACAATATTATGTAAAATTATATTCCCATCTAATTTAAAAGCACACAACCATTACGTTCACGACTAAAAATACAATTATATGCGAACCTAGGGTGTAATTATTATTTTTATAGTGTTTTAAAAAAAAATATTTATCCACGTTCAAAAGTATTTTTACATTATAATAGGAATTTTATTTTACATGAAAAATCATGCCATGTTGTTTATATTGGCACAACTAGGGGGGAGGGTGCTTGAGAGTGCTTCAACACCCCCAGACTTTTATTTAGCGATATATTTAAAGATAAACAACTTGTTTATATTTTTGGTCTTATAAAGGTTTAAAAATCAGTACGTTTCGGGTACTAAATAAAATTCCATTAAAGGTTGAATAGGAGAAACCTTTAGGTGTTATATTAGGAGAAACCTTTAGGTGTTATATTAGGAGAAACCTTTAGAATATGTCAATACCATTTTAAAAATGAAGGCATTTTAAAATACCATTTTAAAAATGAAGGCATTTTAAACACATGGGTATGTGGACAAAGAATAAGCAAATATATGGTAGATATTTTATTAGTTTATTATTTTATATTGATCGATTTTGTAAGTTTGTACTTTAGTCTGCTAGGTTTAATTGAAGTTTTAATCATAAATTTAATCGTAAATCGAAATCACTAATGATTTAAAATTTCACATTCACAAACATGAAACATATTTTTATGAATATAGTGCATAAACATTCCACTGTGGTCTACGAGCACTACAAAATTGTTTTATCAGTTGAGTAATATTTTAGACTCTAGTCACAATTTCATAGTCCGTTAGGCCAACCAGTACCATCTTTATTCTTTAATCGTGCTACTTACATAAATGTTTGCACAATTTATAATAAATCAAATAGTAAAATTAAGTTACGATTTATTAATCTCTTTATAATATACATAGTTTTGTTGGTACAAAATAAAATTATTTCACTCATGATTTGACGACATTTTTTGAATTTTATAATGCCATTTTTGACTTCATAATATCCTCATTCCTTTGTATGGCTAAAAAAAATTGTTTGGGAAAAACTAATCTGAAAGACTATTGGGATTGAAATACCTTTTTTCGATTCTTTCCGATTGATACTAAATTTGGTTAGTGTGGTCTAGAGGCAACCTGGGGACTTTTTTCAAAGTTTGATGGTGATCGAACGATATTTCAGGCTAGTTCTCTTGGAAGGGATTTTATATAATTTCAAACTATGGAAGGGACTTGCGTGGGGTGACAAGCTACATTATTTGGCGTTAAAACCACTCTTCTATCACCAATTCTGGCCGAGATATACTTGATCCAAAAATTAGGGTAATCAGTAAAAACAACTTAAGGAAAAAAAAGAACACGAAAAAAAAAATAACAATTTTAAAATTTTAAATTAATTATTTACGACAATTAAAAAAAATCATAATTTAATTTTTAAAAATATTGAAATATAAAAAATATATTTCTTATGAAAAGTGTTGGTTTAATTGTAAAAACTATGTTAAAAAAGTATTTTCAAAAAAGTAATAACTTTTCAAAATAATAAGTGGTCACAATATATTTTGCATTCCTTTCATTCATTGAAATTACTATAAAGAACTTTTTCATACTTTCATGCACTAAATTTAGTCTGTCAAAAATCACTAAAGTGTTAATCAACAATATAATAATTAATTATTATATTCAAAATTGTATAATTGTTCTTTTTTTCATTGATCTTTTTTTCCGGGGTTCAAAAATTATAAGGGGGAGGGGGTACTTTTAGTATGAAGTGTGCACTATGCACAACAGACCTGTAAATACGGTGCAAAGTTTTAAATGAAAAAAAGGTCACGCGGCGAAATAAAATGGCGACGAAACGTTGGCCGCGATATGCCGGTGTTCGTATGCTTATATATAAAGTAGAATCTGCTTAATAGGGACAAATTTCCATACTCCCGAACGAATGTATTCGTTTTAGGCAATTTAACTTCGTTTATTGTACAAATACCTATTTTCTGTTTGAAGTCTGCAAAATAAAGAAAGTGATGCCGATAATCACGACGTGGAGCCAGTTAAAGTTACAACCAGAGAAGCAGAAAAGTGCATTGATCAGCTGAAACTGTATTTCACGCAAAATGGAAACGAAAGTGCTTCAACGACTTCACCAGACATTTGTGCAAACTTTGTCAATAAGCAAAGTCTTAATAAATTACAACAATGAAGAATGAACGATTTTCTACAGCTTATCAAATTATAAATTAAATATGTATGTATATATTTTTTGCAAAAATTACTAGGTTTATTAATTATTTCATAATAACTATGTATCTATAAAAATTCAATTAATTAATTAATACCATTAATAATATTTAGTAAAAAAAAGTTATTATGTGTGTATGTATGTATGTATGTATATGCACTTAAATTGTTTTTTGTTTTTTTTTCCCTCGTTAATTCGGCTAATTGGGACAGACGGATAATGGGGACAAATAGGTTATCGCCCGATGTGTCCCCATTAAGCAGATTCTACTGTATATTGAAAAAAATCAATTTTCAGACAGGAAAAAACCAATATATTCCTCACTACGCTCAGAAATCAGAATTTTAAAAAATGATAATCAGAATCAACGGTAATTTATTTTAATCTATGTTCGAGTGTTAAAGATAACTATAAGTACACTTATCTTTTCGCATTCGGCTCAATCATCATATTTAGGGTTAAAATTAATCCCGTAAAACCGGTTATGTGTCTTGATTTTGGGAAAAAATGAATATTATGTGGGTAGGTACCTATTTAATTTCAATAATTTTCTATCGATTTTATTGCTAGGTACGGAGTATGGGATAAAGCATTAATGCCAAATCTATAGGCTACTATTAAAATTAGAAAGATTTAAAGACAAGCAAGTGTGCGTGCACTGTGCAGTTCGTGAATATACGATTTCATGTTTGTACATTATTGCAGTAGGTATTATTGTTTACCTTTGTCAAAAAGGTTCGTTTTTCCTGGCTAACCATTAAATTAATGGGTACTATTCCGTAACCCCACGAAATCGCTTATTCTAATTTAATTTACTAATTTTGTTGTCTGTCCCGGTTTTGCTTGATAAAATAATCAGTACCTAATTATAATATTACCATTTAACATAGGTAACCTTTTTAGTTTTTATTATCTAAATGTTTTATTTGTCATAACTTTTATAATTAATACACCATAAAAAATAATAAAAAAAATCAAAAAATAATTTGCTGTTTGTCATATTTGGCACAATAATCGCAATCTAATATATGATTAAAAAAGAAGTGTTTTTATTCATTATCTATCTATATATTTTATTCATTATCTACCCGTGTATTTTATTATACATCAGTTCAATTCGAATCTAATGACATTGATCTTGTAACGCTAATATGTTTCTTATAAGAAAGACACAAATTACAAATTAAGTATTGTTCTTTGAGTTGAGTAGATTTTAACACATAAACCTAAGTTTAAATAATACACAATCATGTGCATCTTATTCATTAGTAGTGTACAACATATAATTGGTGGATACCGTTTAATTATTGCATCTAACCGAGATGAATTCTATAATCGACCAACGTTATCAGCAGATTATTGGTCAGAAGATCAAGACATTATCGGAGGTAAAATATTGTACAGCCAAGTATAATCAAACTACTTAATTAGGTACCTATTAATTGTTACTTGTATTTAATCTGCAGGACGTGATTTAGAGCCAACTAATGTGGGTGGCACCTGGTTAGCATTAAATATCCGTGGCAAATTTGCTGCTCTATTAAATATATTTGAGTTATCTAACAAACCAAATGCTAAATCTAGAGGAACACTAGTTGAGGACTTTGTCAAGAACAATACTTCAGCTCCAGAATACATGCAACAATTGAATGATGTATACAATGGATTTAAACTGGTCACAATCACCATAAGGTCAGCCTGAATAATTTTAATTCCAATTTAATATATCAAAAATAATTTACGTTGCTTATATGTGTATAAAGCAATTCATTATTAGACATACATTTATTTACCAATATTGTACAAGATGAAGGCCCAGCAATGAGACACTTAATTAATGGTGTGCAAGGATTTGGAAATGGTTCATATATAAAGGTGACTGAAGGAGAAAAACGTTTCAATGGCATTGTTAAAAAATATGGGCATAGTGATACAAAAAATACACTGATTAAAGAACTGCTACAACTTTTGAAATGGAATAAGCTGTAATATGAATATTTAAAAGTTACAAGCCTCGTAATTCGATGCTGTAACATTAAGTGCCATGACACCAGAGTTAAATAGCTTACTATGGTGCTGCAACACAATTGTCTCATATCTAAAATGTTTGATATGCAATACCATATGTTATGCAAGTCATGGTACTTAGTGTCTTGCTGTAATATTATCGTATGATCGAGACTTACGTATTAAAATGTTTAATTTAAACCTATTACAGACATTATCCTGATGAAGAGTTAATTAAACGGGCTTTAAATCATCCAGACAAAGACAGCCAAAAGCCATTTAGTTCTGTTTTTGTGGAAATACCAGAACAACAGTATGGTACTCGGTAAATATTATCACAAATTACAATTAAATTTTAGATTTGATGGATTTTTTGTTTGTTAGTTTTACAAAGAAATAAAAGTAAATATTTTTATACTTAAAATTTTCTTCAAAGCAATACAATTTGTTAAACAAAGATTCATCCAATTACTAGTAATAATTCAATATTAATATGTAATATTGTAATTTTTCAAAATATCTAAATAGTATACTCAAAAATTACAAACAAATTAAAGAAAAATTTTGACATGCAAATTCCACTTAGATATATGTTTTTTAAATACAATGGTTTGTATAGTTTTTCAATAAAAATAAAAAATAATTGTACGATAAAATTATAGTGGCTTTGATTTAAAATAATCTATATGAAATATATTTGTATTTTTATTTACTATATTAATTTAGTTTTTCATTTTAGAACACATACAATTATATTACTAGATCATGATGGCAAAATAGAATATGGTGAATGGACAATGATTAATTCAAATTGGGAACAACAATGTTTTATGACAGCACTAAAATGTGAAACATAGACTATACAAGATAGTTTTCAACATAAAAAAATCTTATATTTTAAATTGTTATTTATATTAAAAATGTTAAATTATTAAATAATGATTGTCATTATGACCAAGTGAAAGAATGTGGTTATCACAACACGTACAGTTGCAGGTACAAATCCTGGTCAATTTGCGATAAGATGATTGTCTTGAGACTAACATCTCTTACCTTAAGCATATAAATCAAAATTCTAACATTGAATGACTAAATTGGATTCCTATCTATTTCTGATCAATTTAATATCTATACACAAATAAAATAAAAAAATCTTAAATAATATATATCATATCCTATGGCAAAAAAAAGAACCAACAGTGTGCAAAATTTTTGGTGAACCTCTTACAGTTAAGAACCTTCTAGTCTACTGTCTAAGCCACATGGAAGCCAGAAGAAGCCAAGGAATCCCAGACAATCTCTTTGAAGCTCAGATGAAGACAACAGCAACAGTCATCCTCAAACACTGATAATATGTACTCAATTTAGAACAATCATAGTTTTTACCTATATATAACATTTATCTTATTTTATACTAGTAAGTATACTATATTATATTAGTAAGTTAATAATCTAAGTTGTTGAAGCTATACCATGAATAATAATAATAAAAAAAAATATAAATAATATATATTCCGAAAAAAATGTATCGGGTATTATTGTGTAATTACATTAATTTATATTTAATAATAAATTTAAATGTAAAATGTTATTAATAATTTTTGACTTATACAAATAAATTCATTAAATATTTAAAAAAAACTATATTAAAGATTTGGGAACCTATATTAATTTAATAACCAACATTAAAGTATGTTTATGACCTATATAAAATATTAAACATACTTTAATCTTAAAGTAGTGACATGAGAGATGTAAACTTATACACAACTCATAAATAAAAGGGAGTGTAAATCTCTGAGGGTTAAGAGCCCTTAGTGTAGACTAACTTTTCCGTAAAAAAATTTTAAGTTTAAAACAAGTGTTAACTTTTACAAATCTATGTTTTAATAACTATTTAATTAACTTAATATTTAACTATTAAAAAAATAAAATAAAATATTATTTGAGCATAACTACTTTGGTTATTTTAAGTATATGCCACATGTACATGCTATTGCAATAAGAACCCTACTTATAAGTAATAACATTGATTTTATAAATATAAAAATAAAATTAAGTAAAGGTAATATTTATTTTATACAAATATTATTTTATTGTAACAATATACACATTAAATAAAGTTAATATAAATAAACATGAATATATATGATATAAGTATACAAACATAAATTGTATTCATTTTTATTAAGATCTTAGAAAATTAAATTATAACTTAATTTTTTCAATATAATACCTAATATTTTAACAATATCTTGATGTTGGGCATATAATTAGTTTTATATTAATTATAGATATAATATACAGTGGGTTATAGATATTATAATATAATTATTGGTTATTTGTTGAGCGTACTTTTATACGTATAATTTAATCCCAACCATACAAATATATCACTTTTTGTTTAGTAAAATACATATATTATTTATGTTAATTAATATAATAAGACTAACAATGCTCAAAATAAGTTTGAAAGGTAATTCAGAAAATTTTGATAAAATAAAAATTAAGTATAAATCAAAAATAATATTTTATTAAATACTATTAATACCATTTTTGTCTGCTTGTTCCAAAAGTGCTTGTAAATTAGTATCAAATAATTCACATCGAATTGGCATTTCCAAGGAATAGAATGGATTTTTCAAAGCAAAATCAGCATATAACTCATAAATTTTTTTTAAAAGTTGTTCTAAACCTGTGTGTGTTGGATCAGCAATAACCATAAACTTCACACCTAAAACATTTTTTGTTTACATGTGAAAAATTTCAAAAATATTTATGTTATACCTGTTAAAGTTTGAAAACACTGGAGTTTAAATGTATCAGCTTCTAATGTTTCAATTCCTGAACTTCTAGGTTCTGGACTCAGTTGGGATGCAATGGCAAATAGAGGATAGAACATACTGGCTAGAAATATCTTTTCATTCACAGTCATCTTAGGTCGGCCAAATTTTAAATTAAGAGGATAATTAGCAGTATCGTTTAGCATGTCTAAGGCATCTGTGCCATCTTCTAATTTTTTACCAGAAACAGGAATTCCATTGATTGCTAATAATACATGACCGACTGAAAACAAAACAAAATATAGTGTTAGAATCATGAGTTTTATGTGTACTGGAGGTTTATTTTTGTCATTATTTGTAAATATATATTATGATATAGCTCTCAATTATATAAAACAAGTTGATATCTATACCTCCCAAATAGTGCATACAAATAGGATTACCATGAGTTATGGGGATCGACAAGCCAAGCAATCAGGGAGCAGTCTCCTAGTAATAAATAACAAACATAACAAGTCATTTTGTAATACCTTTGATGTTATCACGTTGACCAAATGAGACTAATAGTCTGTTGTTTTCATAAGACAATTTTAGATCAAGTGGATAGCTAAAAGTCTGTTCAGTTTCGATTTTCGGTACTGTGTAATCATAGTTGAATATTAGTCCACCCGATTTGGACACAATGTATACACCGTAGATACCCATTCGCGTTGGGTAAACTACCTACTTAATACTTGTTCAACTATAAATGTTCCCGGAATTCATCACGCAAATACGATACATTTGTAATGGGTACGAGACAAAAAAGTCTATTTTTTACAATTGTAAATCACAATACTGCATAAACAACGACTAAACGACCTATTAGCAATTATTAAAAATATTTTCATCACGATCATGATTTATGATTATGAGGATTATCACAAAGTTATCAATTAGCCATAGCTTTTAGAAAGAATGATAAGACCGTGACAAAATGGTCATAGATAATATATTATATTCTTTTAATATTATCTATAAAAATGGTACAGATACCGATATTATACAATAATATAGATATCTGTGGAAAATGGTAAGCATTTTATCTAACCAAATAAGAAAAACCTAACCTAACCTATTATTAACTTAATAATAAATGATAACATAACTCATTCATATTTAAATATACATTTTTCAAAAATTAGAAAAAATTGGTTATCGTTGCGCGATTGGGTACTGTTGTATTTTTTTATACTCTGTAACACCAGCTGATTTGTCTACACTCATATTATTATTACATATTATTATTATACCTAATCAGATAATAAAGAAATTCTTGCCCTCCCACCAATTCAGGCTTTCAGAATTCTACTCTTGACGGCGAGTGATAAAGACGTCGTCGTAGTCAGATGACGTGAAAAACATAAACGAAAGCAGTGCAAAATACAAATAGTAATATAACAAAATATAACCACTGAAGAGATAATAATTACGACAATAGATCAGGTACAGTTAATTCATTATCTAATATACCCACTGTCGCCGTCAATAAATTCTGCTGCGTATTTCCCATGTAAAAATAAACGCGTTATCGATTCAATTGGTTTAGAGGAAGCCTTTGTTTTCTACTTTTAAACCAGGTCCAAGGTTCCTTCTCTTCGATAGGCGATGTTGACATCATCGATCGCCTGCCGCGTTTGAAGCCCCCGTATCCTCTCTAGTCGCGACTTCAATGGTCGCACGTCTGACCTCACTGTCATAACCCACGAAACCATAAGGCGAACGAATAGGTAAGAAATACTTCTTTTTTTTCAAATTTAATCTATAAACAAAATAAAAAAGTTTGAAGTGATAATTATAAATCGTAGTTTGAAGTAATGTTGTGTTATCATTTGTTTTTTCCATACAGCAATGCCTATCCAAGCACCACAGTGGACAGAATTTCTAGCGTGTCCGGTATGTTGTAATGGCTTTGATGTTAAGGTCCGACATCCTATAAGTTTAGGATGCGCCCATACTATATGCAAATCATGCTTGTCTAATCTACCTAAAAAACAGTGTCCATTCGATCAAGTAAGTCTGGCCAATTTTAATTTATGTTGGTTCTTATTATGTTGCTCTTATAAATTAGCCTTATAATCTTTAACCACCTACTATATTGTTAAATAGTCTTGTAGGTGTTTGTTGAATAAATCAAAGAAAGTATTTATTTGACATTGACTAGGTACGTGTTTATATAAAACTAATTATTGATTACTCTAGATATAATACAACATTAAATTTAAATAAAGAAAAATTTACAAATAATACTTATCTATATTAAAAAAATAGTGCCAATTTAAACAATTTATTTCATAAAAAATTTATATTTTTTATTGACAAATGCTTTTGTTTACATTACATACATTTGTTACATTACCTATCTACTAAATAAGTAAGACAAATTTTTCAAATTATTAACCTTATGCATTAGCTGTCTTTTTTAAATAACATAAAATCAATTTGAATTAAATGGTACTTTGGATAATTATTAATATCTATTAATAAATTTTGTTGTTTCCAAAATTCTATAATTAATATTTATTTAATTAACTGCATATTAAATATTTAAAAAAATCCATTCTAATACTTAGAAGGTAATTTATTTTTTATTGTTAATTTTGAAATATTTAATTTATGAATATTTATCAGCTTGTTATGGTTTCTTTTCGTAGTTATTATTAAACATCTTTAAACATGCATAAATATATCATATTTTAATATAAAATCTATGATTTACCTATTTATAACTTTCATAATGATTCTATCTAAAACTAATCTATTATTATATAATAATTCTGTACTCAAAGATACTCAAATTTTTGATTATTTTCATCTATAAATTTATATTTCTTTGTGACTAATACAAATTGTTTTACAAAACTTTAACACATCATTATTAATATTCTTTAAATGGTAGAAATACTAATATTAATATTATATTTTGATAATTTTTAAATAAATGTATCTATTGTGGATATAATGTTGTACACTTTTGAACTTTACACTTTACACTTTCTGGTGTTAATTTCCATCACCTTATTTCCGTTACTTATGATAACTGGACATAGTGCCATATATCTTTACAAGGAGGGAAAAATTTACAAGAACATAGGGCTAACTCAATTAAATCAAAAATGAATATGATGTCTTTTAATTGTGGGGTAAAAAATATAGGTATCTAAATATATGTCCCTAACTAAAATTAAGATTTATGTTTTTTGACTACTAACCATAGTGTAACAGTAACTCAATTTATATACTATGTATTTGTTTATATGTTAAATAATTTTGGATTAAACTACATGTTTATATGTACAAGTGTTGAAAATCAAATAGAACAGACATTTTTCTAATAATAAGTAAATATACAAAACACAAAAATGTTTTATACACACCTATAGGGTGGTTTTTTATTCTGATATGCATAACACTAACATCAAGTATTACATTTATGAGTTATAAGTGTATAATGGTGTACAATATAGTCTGAGAAAAAAAGGGAAAATTAGAATTGACATTATTATTTAGGTTGGGTGGTATTGTAGAGTTAATTGTCAAACATAAAATGACATAATATATATTAGAACTGCACCAAGTATCAATTTTGATAGTGTATCGAGTAATATCACATTTTTTTGACAGGTCCCTGGTATTCTGTCCAGATGCCAGGTAATAACAAATTTTTTATTTGGTATTTGCATTTTTCACTGGGTTATAAAAAAAATTTGTGGTTACAGCAATATATTATATAGTTTATAGTGATAAGAAAAAACCGACAACAAAAATCTTACAATCTTGTATTATACATATAATAGTCGCCACATATTCAAATGGTTGCCTACTCAAGAATACTGGGAGCATCAAGTTTATCACTAATAAAGCTTTGGATAAATTTAAAATCAATTTTATGATATTTGACAGATGTAAGGCTTAGAGCTAAAATATTAGTGATTAGACTCTAATTGTGTTTTTGATGAATTTAATAAATAATTGGCAAATCCCATAAATCTGTTTTGTTTGATAGTTTGTTGATAGTTTAATCTATCTTTCGTATGTCAGCGTTAAGAAATGGTGACCATAGTGTTAAACCATACAATTATATAAAGTGAAAGACATGGCTTTGAGTCAAATTGTTATGTATTTCTACAAATGAAGCCAAGAGTATACGCATTAGTCCAAGAAAGACCCAAATAGATTATGAATTGCCTTTTGTATTTTAATGTGAATTTTTTAAAAAAAACTGGAAGGTTACTGTTTATTCGGAAATTCCTCTTGAAATTAAAACTTGGCTGAATAGCGGGTCTCAATAACCTCTATAATAACAACTTTAATATGATGTACTTCCTTTAGTTTATTGATTTTTATTTTATAGAATTTGATAAACATTGATATTGATCAGCTACCGATCAATTATGCTCTACTCCAATTAGTAGGAGCATTAATACCAATTAATGAAAACATTCCAAAATCTTTATTCAAAAGTATGACATCAGATGAACGGCTGTTATATAGTAAATCAAAAAAATGTGTAGAATACCTTGCATTATACCTTAAATCATTTGCTACTGGTAAGTAATTTTATTAAATAAATATTAAATTTAAAAATGTAAATATTTGTAATAAATGTCTAGGTGGGGGTCAATCAACTAGTGCAGGACTATCACGGCCTATGCAACGTAAACTGGTGACATTAGTTAATTGTCAAATTTTAGAAAATGAAGGTCGAATGAGAGCTATCAGAGCTGCCAGATCTTTAGGTGAACGTAGTATGACAGAACTTATTCTTCATCATCAGAGTGCTCAACAATTATCAACAAACTTGTGGGCAGCTGTTCGAGCTCGTGGTTGTCAATTTTTGGGACCAGCAATGCAAGAAGAAGTTTTAAAACTTGTCCTACTAGCTTTAGAAGATGGTTCTGCTTTATCAAGAAAAGTATTAGTAATGTTTGTTGTTCAGCGATTAGAACCACATTTTCCACAAGCGTCTAAAACCAGCATTGGACATGTAGTTCAACTACTTTACAGAGCTTCATGTTTTAAGGTATGTTGATAGTCAGTGTACTAATTATTAGTATGTATATGTATAAAATGTAACAATACTATTTTTTTTAAATATATAAAATTAATTAAAAATTAAAAAATGTGTTAATAGATATTTAAGTTTTTTTTTTTTTATATAAACTGTAGTTGCAACCTATTTTTATTTTTTTTATACAAATATATATAAATAATAAATAAATATATAAATACAAAAAATACACGAATAAATGTATCCCTGGAGTATTATATTAAGTGTATTATATACGACCGGTTTTGAATTAAAATTTATTATTGGGTGTATCACAGTCAAAATTTAAAACTCGACTGACTATAAAAAATTATATTTTATAGCTAAGTATTTCATTTTGTTTAGGTATCCAAGCGTGAAGGAGATTCTTCATTAATGCAGTTAAAAGAAGAGTTCCGAACCTATGAAAGTTTAAGACGTGAACATGATGCCCAAATTGTGGAAATAGCTACTGAAGCTGGCCTTCGCATAGCTCCTGATCAATGGTCAGCTCTTCTCTATGGTGATTCTGCACATAAATCACACATGCAGAGCATCATGGATAAGTTACAAAGCCCACAGTCATTTTCGCAGTCTGTTCAAGAACTTATAATTGCTTTACAACGAACTGGTGATCCAGCTAAATTATCATCATTACGACCACATTTTGAACTCTTAGCTGGAGTTGACTCCAATCCTAGTAAGTTTCTTTTAATGTTAAAATATTTTAGTGTGTTCCAACTAAATTTTTTGTTTGTTTTTTTTTTTGTAATAGGTTTGGAGTGGTGTACTTGGGAAAAGTTAAATTCTGTTCTTGAAAGTGCTAGAATTGTGGTTACAGGTTTAACTGATTTTGTTAAATCACATGGCAGTACTAATAAAAGTATAAAAAATGAATCTGTTCAAAGTCAAACAAATGTACCTAGATATAAAGTCAGTTTGTGTAGAGACCTTATGATACGAGGTACATGCCCAAGAGGAGGAGGTTGTACATTTGCTCATTCTGAAGAAGAATTAGAGAAGTAAATTTATTTGTAACATTTGTTTTTGATATTTATACTTTATTACTGTTTATGATTTATATTTAGGTACAGAAATAAGAATAGAAAAAATAGAGTAGTACCATTGACTGTTGACCATGAATATTTAACAAATAAACCTACATTTATGCCAAAAGAACAGTATGATTTCATCCATAATAAAAAACCAAATATGTTGTCTGAAAGTAGGATCTCAGATCTTCTAAATTGATTATAATATTTATATTACTAATAGTGTTAAAATAATTTTTTAGATTCCCAAGATATGGGTTCTATCCCCATGGAACATTCATATATTGTACCAACTGGTCAAACATATTATCAACCTGGTCAACAGCAAATTTATCCTGTGGGACAATCTGGCCAACAGCAAATGTATCCTGTTGGACAGTATGGTCATGAGCTGTATGGGTAAGTGTAATAATTTGTTCTGTGTAGCCGTAGATGATTACCCTATAATCAATTTAAAACTTGATTTTTTTTAGTCCTGGACCACATTCTCATGGAATGTTAATTAATTCAAACAACCAAATGTACATGGATCATAACTTACCAAATCATTCTAATAAAATGGTAATAATTTGTATTTGAATGCCAATTATATATTTATCTAAATAAACAATTTTATTTTTTCAGAAGAATTTATCATCAAGTTTAATGTCTCTTCAGAATCGTAAACAAGAACTTTTGGGTCAAATAGACAGAGTAATGACAGCTTGTACTCTTACACCTGATCAAGTAGTAAGTTATTTATTTGTGAGAAATATGAATGGAAAGGGTATCTACTAATTCTTTATAACTCGTATTACTTGATATTTATAATCTAATGGTACATGCATGAATGTTAAAGGATTTTGATCGTTATTCTATGTGGGACAATGGAAGTTTATTTCATGCTAAAAATGGATTGCCTTCTCCTGTTAATATTCAAGCTGGACGCCCTGTTTTAATTAGGTAAGAATACAATAGTTGATGTATGTATTGATTATATTTCAACGTAATATTAAATATTTCGGCAGGATGACCGTGAATTTAAATTTGGTTTTCGGGAGGTCGATAGGGAGTACTGAAATTGAGATTAATTTTCAAGAATTTCAAAACTTATTTCGCTTGCATTTCTAATGGTCAACTTATTAATTTAATGTAATAAATTAAACAGATTCAAAATGAATTTAAATTTTAAACATTATCTATCAATAAAGCAAAATTGTTCTGACTGTGTATTTATTAATACAACCATCATTTATAGATATTTTAATCAAAATATATTTTGTTCTATACTTACTTAATTATTTGTAAAAATTATTTTTTCATAATATTTTATTAATTTTACTAAAATGTATTTAAAATAAAATTTACTCTCGTTATTATAGGTCAGATTCAATTTTAGCTGATCCAGACGAATTTGTACCATTTGAATTAGCTGTAAATGGTAAGTACGGTCCAATAGGAGGTAATGGAGTTAATCCAGCAGTACCTCCTCCGCCACCACCTCCACCATCAACCAATAATAACAACAACCAATCAGTTGGTGCAAAAAATAGCAAGTCAATGCGTAGACCATGTACATTGTCAATACCCACACAAGCTGCAGCTGCACAGGCACAGTTTTTTAGTTCGACTACAACTACAACTATAACAACGCCTCTAGGCACACTGCGTGGAGCCCGTAATAGTCCAGTAGCAGCTTCCTGGTATTTCAATTCACCGCAAGGTTATCCAGCTGCTGCACACATAGTTGCATCCCCTGTAGGTGCTGCGATTGGACAGAGTTACATTACCATACATAGTCCAGCAGGCATAATCGAACCACCAAATTTTTTTGGTGGCCACAAAACTCCTAAAAAGTATATAGCACTAAAAAAAAGAAGTTAGTATATTAGTAATTATGCTATCTTTCATTTTTTTTTTTTCTACAGTTTGATGATAGAGTCTCAAAAAATGAAAAGTCAGTTGAAACATCTAGAAAAAAAAATTAACGATCTTAAGGTGAGGTAATAATTGAACCATTTCAGTTGTTATTTCAACTGTCATAAATTTATCTATCATAATGATGCCTTGTATATTAATTCAAGGCAATCAATATTATTTAGTCTAAGACAAATAAATAAATAAATTTTGTTCAAAATTTATTTATATAAACTTGATACTTATTGGCTACAGTGTTTTCTGATAAGTAATATAAATTTTTTTAAGTGGGTGGCTATATTAAAAATGGGTTTTTTTGAGGATATGTAAGACTAGGATAGTACCTAAATGTAGAGTTAATTTTGAAAGTGTTTTTCCATTTGATATGTGCTAAAACTGGAAGAAATTTGTTTTGTCTATCAACTCTTTAAACTCTTAGCTCAACAAGGAATGTATTAGTTGGTTTATTTAGGGGTACTACGAATTCATTTTTGGGTCACTGTATTATTATTCATATCAAGAAAAACACGTTTTTTAATTTGTGATTGGTCAAATTGAAATTGCATCTAATTTAATTGTTCACTTTTATACTAGTTTTTCTGCTTCACCAACAATTATAGACTTTGAATGCAGTAAAGAATGTGTTTGTTGTAATATGATATGTGTGTTTTTTTTAAAAAGGTTTTAAATGGTTTTAGTATGTGTTTTTTTTTTTCTGTCTATTAACAATTGTTCTAATAAAAATCTCACTTTAATCACAAAATGACAAAAAAGTTTTTTCTAGAATTTCGGGTCTGATTGATGTATTAGGGAGATTAATTTTTGAATTACCTTAATATTTAAATAATAATTGACAAAAAAACGAGAGAGTTTTACAGAAATAAAAATTTCATTATTTTCGAATTTGCTTTTTTTATTATAATTTAGTTAAAAAGACATGTAGTTATCCACAAATTACTTACATTAACCTTTTCTAGATGTAGTAGAATTTTTAAAACATTCTAGCAATCTTTGAGATATTTATAGGCATTTGATATTCATGAGTTGTTAATATTTGATTAGGTTTTATGTGGATAAAATTGTGAAGACAGCAGAATTGTATTTCATTACCTATTTGAATTCTTTAAGATAAAACTTAGTTTTTATTAAATTTTATGTAGATAAAATTGTGTTAAGGTGTGGCTTATATTCTTAACAATTTAACACGAGGTTCATCACAAGATTTACTTGGTTAAAAATGTTTGAATCATCTTGTACTATTGTGCCAAAAAAAAATATTATCATTTGATATCTGGACTCAAATTTAATGGTTCATCTATAAATTGGCATTTACTGTTTAGAAAATTGTCAAACACCTATTGTACTTTGGTTTATTTAGTAGCATTGTTATTATAGCCTCATCTACTTCAATTGCAATTTTAAAAATTACATTACTAGATTAGATTTTATGTTATGTATTTAATATATAATTGTATAATAATTAATTTTAATTTGAATATTAATATTAATATTTAAGCTTGCCACTCATAATGTGGCTGCTAAAGAAACTGACAAATTATCTGAGGAATTGGCCCAAATTGAAAAAGACATTCAAACGAAAGAACAACAATTCTTGGTGTGTACTACTTTTTTAATATCATTATATATTTTTAATTTTTTTTTTATTTAAATTAAAATAACGTAATAAAATATATTGGGTATGTACCTATGTATACTGGATTAAAATATTTAATTTTAAAATTTTAAAAATGTTTTATTTGTTATAATACCTAATAATAAATACTTTTTATTTTAAGACACAATGGCATTCTGAAACAGCCACAATAACTACTTGGGGTGATGGAATATGGTCAAGTACTACTTCTTCAGGATTCACTACTCAACCAGTAAGATATAAGTTACCTAATTTACAGCTTCTAGATTTTTAAAATTTAGGTGAAACAATGAATGTATTGGTTGTACAACTATGGAGTTTTGTTAGTGTTTGTAAATCTGTATTTGTATATCTGGCAATGTCTTAATACGTTGATTGTGTATGATGTCAATTGGTATCATTTAATATGTTCACCTATGCAGATAACACTAAATAATGTTATTGATACTTAATTTTTCAATGTACTATAACTCACTTTGCAGATTAAAGAACTTGTGTTTTACTGTTAATATTTACTAATATTATTTTAGAAGACGTGATATCAGTATATGCTGTTTATTTTGTAGTTCAGCAAAGACAACATTGTACTGTTAGTTTTAATATTAGATTAAATTAACTCATCATCAAACATAAAAATAAGAACATTATCTGTGTAAAATTGGTGCTATTATGTTATATACATTTTTATGAGTGTGAAATACCACAATTTAATCATGTTTATATCTCGCTTGAAATTTAAATAGCACTTTTTAAGTTTGACAATGGGTCAGTTCATTTTAATATAAAAATTAACTGCACAATGTTGTTTCTGTAGAATACAAATTTATTATGCTATACGTTTATAAGAGAGTGACTACACACATAGAAGTCACACACTCTAAATACTTACAGACACTCGTTTGCCAATAATAAATAAAAATTTATGTCAGGTTAAAAAAAATGCCACTTATTTTTGTCAGCACTTAGGTACATACTTACAAATGATACACAATGAATGTGTTAAATAACAATTTTGACATTTCCATTTATTAATAGAAAATTAAAAAAAAATGTAAATTGTTTGTATTATTGGTATAGAACTGTAATAGGTAGGCAGAGAAGATGAAAAGATTTGTAGGGTAGTTAATTTAAATCTGTATGTAACAACAAATCTTGCAGACGATTTGTCTTAACTCATAAGTGAAATATAGTAAATATCTTTTGATTTTAAATTAACAATTGTATTAATTTGAATTTATAACTAAAACCACTGTTTAAAATTTACAAAATTATTATCTATACTAACCAAAGAAAAACTAGACGATTTCAGATAGCTATATGAATAACTAATAAAATACCAAAACAATTTTGCAAATTGTTATATATCTAGAAAGTATTTTCTACTAGGAACAATTTTTTTAAATCAAACTACAAGTAAAAATAAATTTGAATTTAACAAAAGTTGTTATTTTGTAAATATTCCCTTTTTTTCTTCAAAACTACAAGTAAAATCAATATATAACATTTCTATTGTTCCGACTATATGAAAATTTTCTACTAAAAACCATGCCACGTTGATGGCCAGAATAACAGAGAAAAAAAATACTTCCCATAGTAAAACCAATACATTTTTTGCTATGTTTAGAATCTAAAATAAACAATAATACTTATTTTGTTATGTTATCTGTGTAATTATATTCTATATAATAATTGTAGGATGATACTTATAACAGAAATGGTAATGTTAAACAATCAGAATTAAAATGGGATGATAGTGAAAATGAAGCAGAAAAACCTATAGTAGAAGAAGTTTAAAACAAAACAGGTAGGTATTGACTGTGGTGTATATACATATTTTAACCATTGAAATTAACCAATTTTATTCACAACATGATGCTTAATAATTAGTTGAAACAACAATGTGATATTTGTATTATTATAATTATTATTTTTGATAATTATTATTGTAGAAAATTAAATTATATTATTGTATTATTATTTTTTATTAATGAAAATTTAACATTTCATCGGAATTATTTGAAACCGTAACTATTTTTATATAAGTAACAATAATTTGTTATATTTGTTTTGTGATTTATTTCTTCTTGTTATATATATATATACATTTTATAATATATATGACTTAACTAAGATTCTCAATGGTTACCATATTGTTTATTGTATTGTGATTAATGTTTATTTTTAAAATAATTATAAAATATGAAATTATTATCATGTCAAACATGAATTATTGTTATCTAAGATTATAAAAATTGTATTTTTATACTATAGCTTTATCGTAAAAAATAAAATGTATAAACTACACGATTATATTAATCTATTATTTATGTTGAGGGTAAAATTATATTAGTTATTTTATTTTATACAAAAAATATATATTATTTATTATCTTTAATTGGTGGTATTGGTATTTTAACATAATATAAATAATAATATTATTGTTTTCTTTTTATATACATATACCTAACTTAACTTGTGTTAAATTAAAAGGCTTTATTTTATATATTATAAAATATAAAAATATAATTAATTGTTATAAATATATTTTGAAGAAAAAACAAGTTTGGAAATCTTAATTTCCTGATTTCCTGAGTTCCTGGTTTCTAAATATATTTTTCTTTAAACTATATTTCTATGTACAATTTTGAATGGATTTAATAGATAACTTAATATAGTATGTTCTAAGTAAATATTTTGGTATGTCATGCATTCGTAAGACGGAGACCGCACATGTGAATATGGCATCCTTTTACCCAAAACATAGATGTTCCTTTATCAGAATCTAAAGTAGATAGTTGATGTTAGAACACTGCAACGCACACTTGTTCTGAACGATAAAAATCATATTGTAGTTGGAAACCCTGTAGTCATATATGGTTTTGAGTAGTATCGATCCCTTTAGTTGTTTAGTTAGTAAAGTTAATTATTAAAACCTGCATTCATGGAAGCATGTACATGTATAACACAGCCCTTACATGTCCTTGAAATTTCAAATAAAAAAGTTACAGTTATTTAAAAACGAAAAATAAAATATGGTTTTTGTATCTTTTATATAGAGCTTTATTTTTTGAATATTATAAAAATTTATTGAAATTCCCTTCAAAATATTGTTCTCTATAAAAAAAACTTTTTTGGTTCCTTTTTAATCTAGTTGGTGGGTATCAATTTTTTGAAGCACTTTTCATTATAATTGGGGAAAAATGAAAAATAGATTTAAAATAAAAACCTAAAATTTACTATTCATTTTTAATGTTCGAAATTTTAGATTCTGAGTGGAATGAAGAAGTTTTTGGTTTTATAAATATATTTTTTTTTTCCTGTGGGCTTTTCTACTTGCAATTTTATTCCGATTTACTATAAAACCACTATTTTAAAAAGGAAATTTAACTGGGGAGGTACTTTAAGTACCATTTAATTCTGTTTAATTCTGTTACCTATGGATGGCTCAGAGACCTATTCAGAAATTTGGCACTCGGCTGCAAATGTTTTTCCAGTCCCCTCCCTCCATTCAAAAAAAAAAATTATTTGTTGTTTTCCACCTACCAAGCGCGTGGGAACTTACTTTCTGATGACCACCCATTATCATTATCCTTTTTGGCGCTTTCTAACATTTATTTTTAATATTTAATGTATTACTTTTTGTAATCCTCGGTGGAAAATTGACTATTTAATCAAAAATGTCTATTAAACAATTTTTGCAAAGAATTAAATGGTTTATTATGGTTATATATTAATGAAAAAGTGAATTATTTCAGTTTGTTTGTCTACATTCACTGATTTCATACTTAATATACTACAATACATTTAAATTACAATTATACTTAGGGCTTTATATATAAAATGACTTGCTTTCATAAGAAGTTGAACAAAAGTTAGTAAAAAAAAAAAAACGGATTTTAAACTTAAAAAATTATTTTATCACATATTAGTCATAATTAATATAAAGTAGGTTTACTTATTATCTACTAATTATAAAATAATTCATATTGTTTACAATTTACATTTATAGATTCTAAGTGGAGCAAAGAAACTTATAGTTTTACAAAGATGTTTATTTTTTTTTCTAGTCTGTTTACACGTTTCTTCCTAGTTAACTTGCTTCGATTTTTACTTGTAGAAACTTTTCTGAAAGCTTAAGATTGAGAAGTTGTTAAAGACGAACGTACCAATAAATATGACGGATGATGAAGAAAAAACACATTCAGAGTGTAAGGTGAGTAATTTATGTAAAAAAATCGTAGAAGGAGTCGATAAAGTTGGAGATCACAACCATTTGACGGGTAAATTTAGGCATACTTTGTGTTTAGGATGTAACTTAAAGTTACAGCAGCCTAAATATATTTCGTGTTTTTTCCATAATCTCTCTAATTACAACTCTCACTATATTATTTCTGAACTCGGTTTCGATACCAAGACTATTTCCGTTATTCCGAACAGCGAGGAAAAATATATTTCTTTTTCTAAATATATAAGCAGTACTTTCACTATTCGGTTTATCGACTTTTCGTTTCATAGCGTCGAGCTTGGGAAAACTGTCAGCAAACTTAATCACACCACAGCTTGAAAATTTCCGTGAGACAGCGAAACATTTTGTCACTGGAGAAATGGCACTAGTCACTCGTAAAAGTATTTATCCGTACAAGTATACAGATGGGATAAGTTGAATGAAGATAGTTTACCGATGAAGAGGGATTTCTATAGTATGTTAACTGAGTCGGATATAACAGAAGAATATGATCATGCGAAGGCGGTCTGGGACCACTTCGGTTGTAAAACGTTTGAAGAATATTCTGATTTATATCTTAAAATTGATATTTTATTTTTAGCTGACGTGTTCAAAAATTTTTAGAGATCTTTGTATGGAAACATATAGTTTAAATGCCGTTCACTATTATACCGTCCCCGGTTTAAGTTTTCACGTGATAATGAAGTTTACCGGGAAGAAGTTGGATCTGTTAACAGATTATGACATGCTGTTAATGTTTGAAAATGGTTAGTATATCAACATTATTTTAAAAATAAAACTAATACTATTATTTTTTTTTTTTTTACTTTTTTTATAGGTATACGAGGTGGGTTAATGCAGGCCAGCCTGAGATATGCCAAGGCTAATAATGAGAAGACACTCGATTATGATGAGAAGGATAAATCGTGGTTGATCTACCAAGACTGAAAGTAAAAATATTAGTTTTATTATTTTTTTCTATTTTTTTTATCTTTATAGGTAACAACTTGTATGGCTGGACAATGGCACAATATATGCCCTATGGAGGTTTCAACTGGGTTAAACTAGACTTAGATGGGCTGGAAGCTTTAACACATACATCGGCTAAAGGACGGGTTTACGAGGTAGACGTGTCATACCCGCGACACTTGCATGACAAACATATTGACCTACCTTTCTTGCCACATAACGGAATACCAGTAGGCTCGAAAGTAAAAAAACTGATACTTTTGAGAAGAAGAGAAAATACATGATACACAATCGTAATCTTCAGCAGGCTATAGCAAACGGGGTGATAGTAGAAAAAGTAAATATTTTTTTTAGTTTAAACTTATAGTATAAATTTTAAAATTGTTAATATACAAATATTTTATAGGTACATAGAGTTTTAGAGTTTGATCAGTCTGCGTGGTTGGCAGATCAACCTAAACACCGAGATGCGTAAGAAGGCCAGGAACGAGTTTGAGAAAGATTTTTTTAAATTAATGAATAACGCTGTATTTGGTATGTTTTTTTTCCCTTATTAAATTTATTAATTAATTAATTTATTACATTATAGGGAAGACAATGGAATCAAAAAGAAAGAGAATGAAAATGGAGCTGGTGTCTAATGAGGAAAAAGTGCAAAAACTTATTAATAAGACGACTTTCAAACATGTGACTTACTACAGAGAAAATCTTATCGCTGTATCACTGGAAAATAAAATAATTAAATTTGATAAACCTTTATATATATTGGTGAATATACTTTACAATTTTTGAATATTCTGTATTAATACAATTATTTCCTATAGGATTTGCAGTATTGTAAATTTCAATGACACTAATGTACGATTATCATTAAAACGTTATGAAAAAACACTATAGTTATAATATAACACCGACACGGGTAAATTTATATTTTAAAACTACTTCCATATTATGTATTAATAAATATCATTATTTCAGATTCACTGATATATAAAATTATGACAGACGATTTTTATAATGATTTAGAAAAAAATTCAAACTTACTCGAACGTATGGATACTGCAAACTTACCGTAAGACCATCCGTGCTACATTGTTGATAGAAAAAAGATACCCGGATTCTTTTCAGACGAGACAGGTGGGCTTATTATGACTGAGTTTTGTGCACTGCGTGCTAAATCATACGCATATAATATACATGGAGGTAAAAAAGATAAAATAGTAGGGTATGCGAAGGGTATACGGAGTCATGTGGTTAAGAACCACATTAATCTGAAGGAACACAAAAAGTGTTTGTTTGGCGAGCCAGAACTAGAGAAGAAAAATGAGAACTTTTCTATACGTTCGTTCAAACACAGTCGATAAACCGAATAGTGAAAGTACTGCTTATATATTTAGAAAAAGAAATACATTTTTCCTCGCTGTTCGGAATAACGGAAAGTCTTGGTATCGAAACCGAGTTCAGAAATAATATAGTGAGAGACGTAATTAGAGAGATTATGGAAAAAACACGAGATATATTTAGGCTGCTGTAACTTCAAGTTACATCCTAAACACAAAGTATGACTAAATTTGCCCGTCAAATGGTTGTGATCTCTAACTTTATCGACTCCTACGGCTCTTTTACATAAATTACACACCTTACACTCTGAATGTGTTTTTTCTTCATCATCCGTCATATTTATTGGTACGTTCGTTTTTAACAACTTCTCAATCTTCCTCCCCACTTCAACAATCTCCTTCAAAAAATATTTTGCAACGTATGGTTTACTTTCATTTCCACGATAAATTACCGGTCCCATCGGTATGCCATGTTCCTTCAAAAGGCTAGCCGGTACGTCATCACCCGCCTTCACTAAAAACCCATAACTCATCGCTTCGTGATTATGTACTATCCTGGTATTTCCACCCTTACCTTCATCTATCTTCAGAAGCAGCGCTTTAAAATCCGCATATATGACAATCGACTGTCTATGTGTATTTTTCCACGCGTCGAATTTGATGCAGTCCCCATCCTTCGGCATCACAGGTAGCATAGGTTTGTGTGTCCCGCAAATTAATTTATGTTGTTCTAGTGCCTTTCTCCCGCTCAACTTATATTTATGCCATCTATCATCAGATGATGTAAAACATCGTTTACAAAACACTACGCTCTCACTGTGGTTAGTTTTCTGCGATCTAATGAGTGTCGACATATTTTAAATATAAATAAAATGCGAACCGTTATCATTAGTCATCAGCAACAAGTCGAAATGGTTGACTTTTTCATTATCTAAAATACGTAGCGGGAACACTTCATAAGACGGATATTTACGAGGCGGCTGAAATTTTTTTTCTAAACCGTACATATTTACGGAAACGTACGGGTTATTTTTTTCAAATTTTGAAATATTTGCGAGTGGTGAGGGAATGAAATACCATCAAAATTATATTTATCCTCGTGTTTAAAATAATTTTCCCCTAAACGATGAACCGAGTGTCCCATCACGTGTTTCGCTAATACAGCCCACTTGAAACACTGCTGATCAGTGTTTTTAGGGCTTATTGTGGCTCGTTTGTTTTCAAGGTATGCGGGTAATTGGATATACGAGGAGGATGATAAGGGTGTATACTTATACACCACTAACAATAAACCATCTATAGACTCGAGCGTAAACCCGCTTCCTCTACTCTTATAAGTTTCTTCTTCACCCAATAACTTCGTGTATGTTCTCTCTATAATCTCTGCAATATCTGACTCTATAAAAATTTCAACCGCTGCTGTCTTAAAGGCCCTATTCTCCGACGAGTGAATGAATTTAAGTCACCTCAAGCTTCAAATTAAGTTTTATTGGACTAAGCTGAACGCGTGTTTTCAATAAATTAATTAGAGCTGGTTTAACCGATTGGAGAAAGTCAGGGAAGTTTTAGTGATTGTTAATATTTTTAGTATAACGCTATACAATTTTTCGGTTTGTCGAGGAAGAGATTTCTATAAACCCTGGAGACTGCACAAAATTCATACGCACCTTCTTAGCCCTAACAGTCGACTCTGTGTTGGCGGATGAAACACGTTTTCCGTAGGTTGTAGATGTATATGTATCTTTAAATAAAAAAAAAAAAATCTAATAAAATAAATCAAAAACTATTAAAAAAATCCATCAAACAGCCTGACAACCGGTGTAATGCCGGAATACTCCAACTATTGCACCATTGATTGTTTCACAGACCGTATGATAAGTTTTAATATATATGACTTGATTGATAAATAATATGTTACGTTTATAATAAAATCTTTGTTATCAAAATTATTTACCAACGAGTGATAAAATATAAACTAACCTGATGTAGTATCCGCCAAGTTTTTATTTTCAAAATCTTCCAATGCGGTTAAACAAATTTCGTCATCAATCGATGGAGCAGAAATTTCCAATAGTTCTAATGAATTAAAAATCAATTTAAAACTGTATAATAAAAATGTAAACATGTGTTTGATTTTTTTAAATATATTACATACTATGAGTGGTTTTCATATGACGGAAGAGACTATCTTTTCGTTTAAATTTACTTCCACATTCAGTACAAGAAAATATATTTTTTTTTGTTAATTTCATCATGTCATTTTAAAGTCCCGTCATCAGTATTATCAAATCCGTCTTTGTAACTAGTGGCGCTTGAAGTCAAAAGTCCAGCCTGTGGGGCATTAGTCGGGGCGACTTTTGCTTCGTGATGGCAAATTTTAACGTGGATAGCGCGATTGTATTCTCGAGAAAACATTTTCGGACAAAGAGCGCATTGAAATTGCACTCTCGTGGGATTTGGCGTGGCGAAACAAATTTTGTTTAACTGTAAAAACTTTAGCGCAACCGACGAACGTGCATGCGAACATATTTATTTTAGATGAGAACGTTAAAATATAATAAGTAAATACTTCTTATAAAAACTGCAACGATAAGAAAAACGGTAGAGAATAAAATATTTGAGAGGAAACTGAAAGAAACGTGTAGGCGGGTTTATAGATGAATTTCTACTGAGCGGCACTCGTACTCAGGGGTAGATTATATAGGTTAATCGAATATTGTTATTGATAGTTATTTAACAAACGAAATAATCGATTGTTGGCTATCGAATCATATATGTTATCCTTTACCTATGCGTTTCTATAGGAGAATGTCAACTATCAACTGACCCGATTGTTGACGACGCGCGTATGATAGCTTAAATGATAAAGACGTAAATACGAATGACAAGACGTGTTAAACAGTATTGTTTATGAAGGATAGAGGTAACGGTTAACCCATGTAATGGTTTTATTGCGGGCGGATATTCGAGTGAACCTAGCGGCAACATGCTCCTTACGAAGCTTAGCGGCACCGTGCCATAAAGAAGCTTAGCGGCAAATATTGTTTAATATATACGCGTGTATAGGTGATAAAAAACGATTGTGGGCGGATTTCTTGAATAGCCGCTAGCTTTTCGCTAAATTTAATTAATACATTTATTATTATTATTTTTTTTAGCCTGATACAAAATTACAATTTACAAGTTTACAATAAAAATTTAATTTTCTTCTACATTTTTGTCTCCTTGACAACCAGATTGAAAAAAAAAAAAATGAATTTTGATTGAATTATTAGCATGTAGATAACATTTCGGATATTTTGTAAATTTTTAATTTCTATTTTTAAAATTACGTATAAACATTAAAACAATAAAAACTTTTGTTGAAACCGTTATCTCCTATGGTTTTCCGGCAATCGAGTACGTAAAATACGCCACTTCTGCGGAAGTAGGGGTAGCAAATACTTAACATTACAGAATGTGGCATAATTTTAGTTTAGCTCCCACGCGATTTTTCTAGTTTTTTTTTTCCAAAATGGGTATTTTTTGATGCTTAATCCATCGGTATAATCGTAACTTACCTATCATACTTACTTTTATAGTTTTTATTCATTAACCTTGAAAAATAGTGTTTTTGGAATTAATCCAAAATATGGTCAAAAATAGACATTTTTATTACTATTATTAATTTTAGTTATTGATATTTTGATAAAAAATGTTTTAAATTGAATTCAGAATAAGACTATCATCTTAGTTTTAGATTTACAACCGTTTAAACGCGCAGTTTTGCTGCGCTCACTCGGACAATTTTAATTGAAAATAACTCTAGAGAGTGACCACATTGGGTCTCTAAATTTACCTATTAACGCTTTTAACTTTTTCTTGTTACCTACCCGACGTAATTTTGCACAACAAATCGAGGATTATTTTCGATTAAAATCGTCCGAGTAAGCGCAGCAAAACACTGCGCGTTTGAACGTTTGTAGCTCTAAAACTAAGCCAGATAGACTTATTCTGACTTCAATAAATAAACTTTGTTGTTTAAATATCAAAAAATAATAATAATAATAATAATAATAATATCTCCTTTTAACCACATTTTGGATTAATTCCAAAAATACTATTTTTAAGGTTTATGTACAAAAACTATTAATGTAAGTATGATAGATAAGTTTTGACTATATCGATGGATTAAGCATTGAAAAATACACATTTTGGAAAATATTAAATCCTAACTAAGAAATACGCGAAACGGAAAACCCGAACTTCATGAAGTTTTCCCCCATAACTTGCAAACGAAGTTAGTTAGACTTTTTTTTTACATTCTTAACATATACGCAAAAACACACATTTAAAAAAAAAAAACCAAAAAATCGCGTAGGTGCTAAACTACAATCGTTCCCAGAATGTCAGGGGCATCAATTCAGTTCTTCAATAGGGGTGCAAACATTCGAATCGTACCAATGTCATATACAAATATAGCCAATAAATCAGGGCATGTATATATGTTTATTTCTCGGAAAAAAAAAAAATTGAATTGCATCGATCGCTCATATTCCTACTTTACATTTTAATATTCAAATACTATAGAGCAATATTTCTGCTCTGTATTCCTTTCTACATTTAATCGACGATCGTGCAATTAAATAACATTTTATGCGGGCCAAAAACACATTAACAAAAAATAGGGCTGCCAAATTAGTCTGAATCCTTCAAATGACACCCTTGCAGTATTCCACGGAGATATGGCAGTTGCGATTTGCAATATCTTGGAAAGTGTTTTTTTAGGATTTTTTTTTTTTGATTTATGAAACAAGCATATCTAAAATGTTAAATTAGCTAGCATATTAAACCCAAATTGAAAATTCAAAAAATAATGTAATGGAGTATTAGTTTAAATAAATTTAGGTGTTGACATTTTTATTTCCGTGAACCCGTTGACCAGTTATTATTTCACTTTTAAGTTTGGATTAGGAGAGAGGGTAATGAAATAGGTACTATTCAAATGCCGTGCAGCATTTCTCTCCTCCAGATAATTTGAGTACAATGATATTTTTCGAATATAAACTATTCTATTTGAATAAAAACTAAACGAACAACTAATCAAATAAAACTATTCAGTATAACTAAGAATACATTTAAATTAATGGAGACTACTGAATGTCGGCTTGTATACAAAAGTCACCAAACCCTTTAATGTTTTGTGTAACTAACTGGTTCAACTGTAGGTATTAGTCGTAATATATCGTAGAATTATTTGTCTATCAACCATAATGTATAATTGAATGGTTTTATTATAAACAAAAATATTTTAATAATATCGGCGAAAAATAACAAAATAAAAACTATTCGAATAGTTCAAATGAAAATTATCGAATAGGTTAACTATTCGAATAGTTCGATAGTGCCCATCACTAGTTTTAATTATTTCATCGATTTTAATCATTTTATTACGTATTTCTAGTACACATTTATTAATTTTTGTGGGCTATGAAATCAAACCGCTAGCTCATGAAAATCATGATTTTAAACTAGTTCGTTCAAAAAACTCAGATTACAACTAATCGGGCCATCGTAGTATATAAAATATATTAATATTATTATGAATAAAGCTAATAAATTTGTCAAACCTTATAAAAATTATAAAATATTATGACTAGGTAATAACTTAATTTAATAATATTTAAACATGAGAGAGAAATTATATTAAATTCAATTAAATTCTATTCTATCAATTTTATTCTATTTCATTAACTAGATACCACTCCGTAAATATGGACTGGTCTTATTTACCAGGAGTTAAGATCTTCTTATTCAACATCACTGAGATAGTACATTATTTGATGGGCTGGATACATTTTAATCTCCCTAACAGTGTTTTGTTCCCACTAAGCCTCTGATAAGAATACCTAAGTACAGAAGAAGACTTTGTATAACTATATACAATTTATGAAAACTGAATACATTGGACGGAAATATGAGATTATATTAGTAAATTTTAATTAAAATAACAATCAACAAAATATCACATCAAGAATTTGCCAGTTTTATACCAAACTATCCGTAACTCTTGTATTTAGGTAACGGTTGAATAGGCATTTTTAATTAGTAATAATTAATATAACAAAGAACAAACAATATTATTGGTAATAATAATAAACTGGTAAATTTTTTTGTCGAAAACCACTTCATCTATTTACACATCACGGAGACTTGGAAGAAGCCGCTTCCCGTCTGATGTACTCGGCTTTAGCCATCTCGGTGGCTATCCACTGTGGTACATCAGGAATCAAACAGCTCAGCGCGCACCGGAACGCCAACATTATATGCTAAGGAACAATAGATTTTTTGATAGTCACAAAATATATTTATATTATTATTATATTATGTTAAATAGGATAAATTGCAATTGGATGAAATGAAGAAAGACATTGTAGGATTCTGACTGAAACGTAAATTTACCAAAACTGTAGTAAAATTGAAGTGATCTATAATGACATAATATAAAATTGGGCATTTGGCAGAAAGATGGAGCAGATGATGGGGTAATAGTAAAAATAATGATGCTAAGTATAGAGGATAGAACAAGGAATGCATTTTAAGAAAGGGATAGCGTAGGTGTTGCGTCAAAGTTGATAAGATTATAGAATTCAGAATAGTAATACTTAAAAGACCTACACATATTGCCACGGTAGCAGTAAAATGGTACATAATGCATTTAATTACATTGAAACCTAAATAACGAGATGATAAATTGCAGTCACATGACCAGAATATGAAAATAGGGAAATATCAATGGTTTCGATATTTTGTCTACGTCATATTTTAGTACTTAAATTGTATGGATTTATACGAATGTTTTTAAAATTTATACGATTGTCATTCGATGGTAATAACGGTTGCAATTTAAACGTTGTCGACCCCAGCCCCATCCCGAATAAAAATTTCATTGTTTTTGATTTTTTTTTACGTTATATTTTAATATTTAATTTACATAAATGCAGTTAATAGTTCGAATGAAAAGAAAATTTATTTGTATAACTCCAGTCTGCTAGTTAATGGTGGTGTATTAACTAAAGTTAGAAATATGTCGGTTCAATAAATATTGGTACCTAGCTTTGATTAAAATCAAAGTATATAACAGTGTAAATAAAAAGGCGAGTAAGGGTATTGGGCATTCATATTTTATTAAATTGCCATTGTATATAATAATAGGTAAGTAATTAATCTTTACAATGTAATACATAATGATATAAAACTAATAAAAAACAAAGAGCTAATACTGAGGACGGGTACAGCCACTGTTGTAGGTGGGAAGTTGGAAAAGTAGGATACATAAAGTCATTTAATTTATATTTTTACGCAAAGATAAACCATTGCTAACAAAAAACGATTCGGAGCAAAGTTCGGGTTTATTTATTTTGAAAGACTGTAATATTTACGATCTAAATCAAAATTTAATATTGTAATTTATAAAAAAATAAAAAATACTATATTACACTCAATTTTATTTCTTTTTACTACAAAGTGAGATTTAATGAACCTCTTTTTAAATTTCACTTAAAGTCTAAACATTTTACCACAGAGTACCTACCGTATAAAAATTACGTACAAAACTCGCAAAATTAAAATGTCTATAAATAACTCGAAAATGGCTTAAATTTTTTTTGAAAATTTTACCCGTTTAGAAATGGCAATTATGCATTTTCTAACCGAATTACAAGTCCATAGAATCAACACTAATATTTATAACTAAATTTCATCAAAAATATTCATTTTTTTTAAAATAAGCTTAAAAATAGCTCAATGGTTTTGAAAATTTACCACGTTAAAAAAAACCAAATATAAGTTTTCGGTTCAAATTTCAAGTCTCTACGAATATTTTAATCTGAATTACAATAAATAACAAAATTGATAAAATAATAAAAGCATTAATTTCGTACATTTCCCGTTTTTCTTAAGTTTTATCCTAGTTTTTCCCATATATTATGATAACCACTTGGAAAATTAAAAAATGACTTCCTAAAAGTACAATCTAGACATTTCCTTTCAGAAATGGTGTCGCACGTATATATTTGAGCAAGATTTATAGTCGAATTTTTGTTTCAGTTTTGTTCAATTATTTAAAAAAAATATCAGGAAAATCAAAAAATAAATTACACACTTATAAACTAGATTAAAAATGCAATAAAAAACCATTTATGGAAGAAAACATAAGCTGTAAAAATTTAAAATATTGAAAATATTGTGCTTGATTTGAAAAAAATCGTATTTATCCGCTTTTTTCGATTATAAAAACTAATTTGGTTATCAGAAAACGACTTTCTTTAAAACATTAGAAAACATAATGAACAAAAATTAAAATAATTAAACCGCGACGACATTTTACCTATAATTTTCATTAGGTTTTTTTCATTTATTTTGAAAACCCATTGGAAAATCAAAAAAATGGCATCTTCCAATGCACCAACTAGATAAAATTACCTTTCAGAATTATACTCTATACATCAAACAAGATTTCTGGTAGAAAAGTTGTTCACAAACACAAAAAAAAGATATAAAATACACATGAAAGTAAAACTGATTGATCCCTCTGTAAAATTAAAAATGCACAAGGTACTATAGCATTTACTTTCACCGACATAAATTTAAATTTTATGTAATGATTAAGTGACAGTTTATAATAACACTGATAATAGTCAATAGCTAACTAATATTAGTTTATAAATTAAATTTGATATGTACCAAAATTTAATGGAGGAATGTAAGCTAAAACTATAACATGTTTTAATGTCTTTGTTAAGTTCTAAAATGTATCAAAAAATGACTTAGAAAAAATATTAAAAACAATATTTCTCTTCAGAGTGGGGCAGAGGTAATAGAATTTTATTTGAAACCATAATTGCTGTGGAACAAAAATCGTACAAATGTATATAAATTGAGTACTAAAATAGAGTATAGTCAAACCTATGTGTGTATAATTTTGAACCATGGATGGAGTTGGACTTGTATTAAACCGATCCTACCTACTATTTTCTTATAATAACATAAAATCGAAGGCTATACCAATTTTGAAAATCATTGTACAAATTTATATAAATTATGTACTAAATATCTATGGAAACAAATTTTGAAAATTATAATTCTTATGCACACCTAAAGACATTAATACATTGTTATTTATTGTATTTACTAATATTTTTTTTGCGAAGTTTATTTTATCTAATTAAAATTAAAAAGACAAATATTTTTATTAATAAATGGAATGTTTGATTATACTGAGTGTAATTTAGAGGATGTTTGATAGAAGAAGAGGAAGTTATATAGCTTTCACATTTTACAACTTACATAGTAAATGCATAATATACACTATACAATTAATAACCATTGGCCAATTGTTATTTATACAGGTATATATAAATATATAATTTACCAATATCATTATATTACAATAACTATTTTGTTATGCAAGTCATGGAAGGTAGAGGTAGATACACTTATTATTATGACTTACTTCAAGTGCGACGATCAACAAGACAGTTTGGATAGCAGTCATGTTCGGCAACAAGCGGTGAACTTGACCACTTAGACCAATCAGAGCACAATTCACCAACACGGCAATGAATCCCATTACTTCCATAATGTTCTATAGGACGAGAAGTCAAACATTGCCATAAAATTATGTACATTATTATATTTTATTTGAATTGTATTTATAAAATTAATACTGTCATTAGCATAAGTGAGATAACTCTGCAATAACGAAATTTAAAACAATTTAGTGTTAGTTAAAAAAAGTTCAAAATCTGTTTTATTTTTATTAGTACATTTGCCTAAGATCAAAAATAAATATTCCATGATAGTACCTGCAAAGTTCTTTTATGAATCAGTATGAACAATTATCATCATAAAACATCTATTTGTGAGATTTGCATTACAATGGTATAATTTATTTATCATCATCTATTTATACCTAATTCAGTGGCACAATGGCCAAGCCAACCAACCCCATTCACCATATTTTTTAAAGTTATCATAACCATTTCTTGTTAATATTTTACTTTAGTCTTTATGGTGTAGGAATGTATTGGTTTTATTGTTTTTTTTCCTTTAATTTTGTCAAGTTGGTGCATTGAGAAGGTTCTTTTTTGTAGTTATCTTCATTGTTGAAAGATAATTTTTATGGGAATTTATTTTTATTAAGGAATATTTATGAAATTTCTGTTATTTTTAGTTGTAATTTAGGTGAAAATAATTGTAGAGACCTAAAAGTTAACCAAATATTTTTGAGATTTGGTACAATTTTCAAAATAGTCTGGTGATTTTTGAGTTATTTATAACTTTTTGAAATTTATGATTTTTTTTGTTTCTATTTAACATTCCTGGTTCTCTTATATTTTTCCCAATTATTAAGACTACATGGCATATCAAAAAACGACTTCTCATGTACCAACTAGACAAAATTTGGATCCAAATGATTTTTGGTAGAAAACCAAAATCAAAAAGATTCTCTGATCAAGATCTAAAAAATATCACACATTGAAGTAGAACCAATCTATTCTACACTACACTCAGAATTTAAAAACAGGTTTTGAAAAAAACAATTTCAAAAATGCTTCAAAAAACCTCACAGTTTGATGACATAATATATATTAGCAGTATTTGAAATTACAAAATCTGAAGTGACACTTTTTTTTTTACATTTTTCTAAATTGTTTAGTATTCCTGCCTAAATGAAACAACATTTCTCAAAAGTTTATTCCCTTGACACTAGAAACAGCTAATGTTTAATTTACTTAACTCGTGTTAAAAATTGTATGGGTATATTTATACATCATACATATTATTCTATGAAACTAGAGATGTTTATAAAATATGCCATTTTTAAATAACTGAGTTGCCCTCATATTTGGTTTGCACTTTATAGCTGTTTACATTTACTATACTTTTTAGTATTCATTAAATACACATCATAATAAATTAATATTTGTGGCTTATATTTTTGCATTTTAAATACAATTATAAATGTTTAAATTGATGAATTACAATAGCAAATGGTTGGTTATTAGTTTATTAAGCTAATTTAAGCATTTATAAATATCATACTATACAAAAATCCCTATTTTCATTGTTTAATACGTAAAAGTACTGTTGATTTGAGTTCAATAAATTAAGAAAGTTTTATTGTGGAGGGGATGAATTATTGAGAAGTGTCAGTTTCATTTAGACGGGAATCCCACAATATATTAGAAAAATGTTGTTTGAGAAAAAAACAATAGTCCAACATTTTGCCTATTAAAATTTCAAAATTCAAATTTTTACATTCCAAATATTATTGTTCCAGATAATGCTATTTGACCATTAATTTTAGAATCATCATAAATAAAGAACTCTTGATTCGTTTACCTGCCACATTCCAATATCTTTTATCCGTTGAGCAAAAGGTCTTTGATATATATAGCACAGTTTGAAGGCATCACTACGTATTTCAATAAGATTGTTGAGTAACGCACATAGGGCTGCCAGTGGAAATGCAGACGAGAACATGACCACATAACCAAATTGGATGAAGATTTCCAAGTGTTCAGAGAATGTACCGTCAAACTGTGTGGACAAAATGGATATTTAATACCAAGAATTGTAAATTTATATTTTTAGATGAATTAAGTATCTAGATATATTCTAGATATACAACACCCTCCCCTCCAGTTTAATACACTAGTTCCATCGCTCTTCTCGTTTATGGAAGCACTACTGAAAAGCTTTAGCTGTCAGGCCTTTCGGAATTAAAATCACAGCACCTTGAATGACTTTCAAATTTCTGTAGTAATAGCTATTCATTGATTCATTGAATTTTTGAAATAGCTAAAGGTCCGGTGAAACCATATCATGGCTCATTTTAGAGGATGTTTTTTTGGTTAAAAACTGGTGCATTGCAAATACCATATAATCAGACATATTGTCATTGTAATATTTTAATATCTTATTATGTTAAATTTTTTACTGTACTTTGGGCCACAGCCCGTATAGAAAATAAATAAATCAATATGACCATGCAATAAAGTTTATTATTTTAGGGATATAAAAGTAATCGGTTGGAGATAAAATTCATTGGTTTTCTTAGTTTTACTGTATAACTGTTAATTGTTATCATGCCAAAGAGAAGAGATTTCACTATACTTCGTTCTAGAACACTGTATTATATATAGCACTCATGTGAACTTGGGAGTTCCAAAGTGCTTACTTACTTTAAACATAGAACACTCAAGTTCGGGCTGGGAAACAACACGTTCACCATTTGGTTTTGCTGGCTCATCTGATGGTGTCAATGCTCCAAACAGATCAAAGCTGATTTTGGCAAAACGGATCTGTTCCAAGATGTATGGTAATGCTGACTCTTTGATGTTACGCATCAACTGTCTGGTAATTAGGAGCACAGCCAATTGCTACAAGCATGATATTTTGTATATTATTGTAGTTGAATGACCATGTTAATAATCAATCAATATTAATTTTTTTTTTTTACCGTTCTTAGTCTTTCCTGATCTTGTAAATAGAAGGCAATATAGAAGAGGGACAGGAACGAATTGACAAATTGAAACTAAAAATTATTATCAGTAAATATATAATATAAAATATTACAATATGATGCATTTTGACTGAACATGGACAGAAATAATATTTTAATATACACACCAGGGTAACTTTGATGATCAGCTGGTTTTCATACTCAGTATCCAGCCTATAGTTTTCTAAATGCAGCATGCGCATAAAATGACCAAACACAATTTTTACAAGTATGTATCTTTTTAACCTTTTTATATGACATACGCTACATTATGTTATATAATATTTAATAAAATATCAGTTTTATTTGCAAACCAAATAATTTGATACATATACTTTGAAGTGAAAATGGTTATACATTTTACAAACAGCTTACCACAATCATTTAACCATACAGCAATGATACTGTAAATGTCATCAAGGACAGCAATGATTAATGCTAACATAATTTTCGGAATGTAACTCAAATATGTAGTATATTCATTTATTTCAATGTAGTAGTCCCACCAGTCCTAAAGCAATTAAACAACATGCGATATTAAATTATTTATTAATATGAATGAGGTTATTGAAAAGAGTAACATATTATTTGGTACCGACTTGAAATTTTATTTGAAATATTGTTAAGCCAAATACTACTGCCAAACATAGACCAATGATTGGTGCACTAACAAAATAACTGAATAATCTTCGTTTCCAATTAGGATACCATAATTCCGGTTTGCCAGTTATAGGACTAATACGTGGTTGACCCTTAAATTGAGATCAATTTAAAAAATAATCCATTAGATAATTACCTAAAGAAAACATTATATTGTAATTAACTATTATTAAATAATATTTTACTTTAAATTCTAATCGAGGTTGTAATAGGAGTTGATGCCTCTGATCTAATGTTGCCCAGCGATAGGCCAATTCGGCACAGTAACGTTTCCAAGTCTCCAAGTAAACGGTTAACCATATCACATTCATAAAAGCCAATACAACAAACCAAACACCCTCTGTCCATTGATCCAAACGCCTTCCGAATCCAAACTATGATTTAAATATGATTTGATAATTATACATGTCGAATGTGATAATAAATAAATTACCCAAAATGCAGAGTAGGCAATAGCTGGATATATCAATGAACCGGTGTAGTGTCCAATCCATGCAAAGTACATGGCAATTTTCACTCCAAAATAATCACAAACTCTATCCAATGGCTGTAAGCTAAAAAAAGACTTGACCCATATAATACGTAACCAAATTAGAGTTTTATTTTCATGAACTGGAAATAGATGCTCAATTATTCCATTTGATATACATTCTGTAACTGAAGTTAAACATACATTGTATATATTAATTTCATATCAATTACTAAGTATAAAATTACTTAAAGGCTGGCTTTCAACTAGTTCTGGGAGCCAAGTACAGTTTTGTACTCTGCGTGTATTTAAAACATATAATATCAATGATTGTCTCTCTTGCATTGTAAAAAAATCAGAACATTCTTCAATTCCTTCAAATGTATGCATTTCAGAAAGTATAAACTCTCTTAAACCTCCACCACCAATTATATGTTTTGGTAAATGCACATCTTGAGCAGCTTTCATTAGACTACAAACAATAGTAATAGTAATATTATGATTAAATGCAATCAGTGTATTCAAAAATAATACCTTACACATGAAATGGTGCTGTCAAATAAAAAACATATGAATCAGTTGATGAATGGTATTGAACATTCACTAATAAACCTAAACCATTGGATTCATCAACTATTTGTGATTTTACCCATTCAATAGTTCTAAAATCTGTAGTTTTAGTAAATGTTAAAACCACATCACATGCCTATAAATAAAAGCATTAACAAAAATGATAATTAATAGTAGTTACATTTTATTTACTATAAAGAGGAGGAGAAAAAAAATTAATTATATTTACTTTTGGGGGAATTGATTGGATCCACAAATGTCTTGGAGTCATTAAATGACCAGCTCTTGGTATTTTTCTACGTATTAATTTTGATGCTAAAAATGAAAAAATAATTAAAATTTAATAAAAATACTTACATTTTTTGACAAATTACATATCATTGTTATATTCTATTTAAAATTATTCACAGATCTATAATCTTGAAAAAATTATAGAAAATAAGATATTGATATTTGATTAAACATTAAAATAATATGTGTTTATGCTTAATAATTAAGTTAAATTAATCATATCATTAACTTGGTGTATTACTTTATAAGTTAAACAAATTATAAAAATTCATTTTTAAGCTATATAAAGTTCTACATGGCCTACAGATTTTTATAAATCTGTTAAGTTTAAAATTTAAATAAATTTATCTCATCATTCCTTAATCACTAAAAATAATTTTATTTGTTCAATTTTTGAAATTTTAAAAATAACCAATAAATAATAAATATTATTCTATATATTTAATCTAACATAACATACATATGCAATGAATAATTACTTAAAATAGAGCTTTTAATTTCTAGAGAACGAGTGTGTATAAATTATAATCAACTGCATTTTACCACACTGTACGATTGGAATTCAAAATTGTAATAAAATGAAAAAAACTGTCATATAATGACTACATTTACAATAAATGGGTTTTTATCATGTATTAACATAATATAGTAGCTAATACAAATTATTTATTGTGTTAGAAATAAAAATGGCTATTAGGTAGGTTCTAAAAAACTTTTGATCGTATATGAATTTATGGTACAATACAAATTTCAGAATTTTTTTTAAAAGTGAATTAATAAAAATTAATTTGTCTCTATGTATGTCTTGACAGAAAATTCAGCAGGAGAAAAAAAATCCGTAGACCATGGTGAGACATTGTATACATATTATACAAATATAATAGAAATATTTTAGAAGAACAAGATTTAATGATTAAACATAAATACAAATAAAATGTATTAACCTGTTTCCAAAGTTTCCTTGGCTATGGAAAGCTTATTGTTACTTCTAATGTCTATGAGAGAATCCATAACTAGAAGTATAACTAAAATAAGTTAATAAAATATACTATATTTAAAGAATAAAGGATATCTACTAGGGAAGGAAAATTCAAATTTGTATTGATTTAAATTTGATTACTGATTAGAATTGTATGATAAACCCATAGATAATGAAATGAATTCTGAGGGCCATTCTGTGACCATCATGATTTTGCCGAGCCAAGATAGATAGCGCTTTTCGGTTACTAAATTCATAGACTTATAATATTATAGGCACTGAATTATATACTATAATTTATATAATTATAGTATCAATGATTATAAATCTATGACTGAGTTACTCTCATACGGTAAAAAACTATTGTACAACTACGAAATTGTTCGTGCCTTTTTATAATATTTTTATGGTTGACAAAATTAAAGATAATTTAAGTCTTGAATCTTTAATATATCTTGTTTCTACTTTAGTTTTTAATATACGTATTTAAATATTTTATTTAAATGAACCTTAGATCTAAGATAATGTACATTATCTACTATAACACTATTAGTGAAAATATTAACTTTTCCGGTTAGTATATATTTACATTATTATAATATCTTTGATTCTTAAGTATACATAATTTATTTTATAGATTTATAACTGATGAAAATCATTAAAAATAAAAATGGATGTACATTGGTTCGCAAGATAAATATTTAGTTTTATATCATATTATACTGCTGGCATTCCCGAAGTACGTGCTTGATCGTAATGAATGTTCCGCCTTTCGGAAATAGGACATAAAGGGCGTCATACTTTGCCAAGAGATAGCTGTCAGTCTTGTGACTTATACGATTTATTTGTTTTATGTTATAATACTTACAATTATTTAATTTCAAATATTATTCAATTATTCAATTACTATAAAATATTTCTCAATATATTGTACACACGGTTTTATGGTAATATTGTTCCATAGACGAGCTGCATCACTGTGTTAAATCGGCATACGGCTCCATGCTTCATCATAATAAAGTTATAGACAATAGGTTATCCATACCTTATCAGTGTTTCAAGAGGGACGCCCAGACTGGTATAGTTACTCCAATTTTCATAAAATGAGGCGTTTAATCTATATTAATATTATAGTGATGAATGATAAATCGCTTCATTTTACCATTCCTCTAGGAATATTGCTTCACTTACAATTGTTATAGGAGCACCCTACCCATTTCTTTATTCTCTATGGGTTACATAGAGGTATAGAGTTATTATTACTCAATGAATGGGTAATACTTAGTATAGATCTGCAAGGACCATCAAATTTTGGGGCTGTTCGAACTAACAATTTTATTTTTAAACCCGGTTCGATCAAATCCAAAATATTTCGTTAAATAGAGCCCAGGCCCAGTTCAATGATAATGCTAATCTCTTAAAAAGTGTTAATTTAGTAGCTGATTTTTTTCATTGCTTTATTATTAAACTTAACACTTATTACGTAAAATGATATCCCTGAATTAGATACTACATTGTTAATAATATATTAAATAATACATATTATCATTTTCATTTAAAATAATAATGATTATTTTAATACATTTTGAAACACCAAATTAAAAAAAAAAAAAGCTGATGCTGGGGATGGATGCAGCCACTGTTGTAAATGGGAAGTTGGGAAGATAGGATACATAAGGTTATTTAATTTATATTTGTAAGCAAAAATAAACCATTGATGACGGAAGACGATTCCAAGTGCAGTTCGGTAATTTATAATTTGAAGTGTTGTAATTTTTTTTGCGATTTTCGTTTAAATTTGATTTCAAAACAATTATTAAAAACAAAAATTTAACAAAAATATGGTCTCTTGTCGTTTTTTAATTGGAGTCAATTTGTTGCCTATTGAAAATAATTAAATTGTGAAAAAATCTATTTTTTTTCCCGATTAATCGTTTTTATTTTAAATACATTTCGAAAATCAAAAATGACCTATGTATTTACCAAGTAGATAAAATTTACTTTCAGAAAAGGTGCTACACTTATACATCGGATCAAGTTTTCTAGGAATAAAAGTGATCTACAGCATAAAAAAAAAAAAGTATTGTAAAAAATATTAAAAAAAAGTCGTCCGATGATTTTTAAAATTTTACCACGTCTAGGTAAGTCCAATATAATTATTATTACCTAGTTTCAAGTCTCTACGTTTTTTATAACTGAATTACAGTAAAAAACTCCCAAAAATTAAAATTCCTTAAAAGCTCAAAAGTGGATCAAAAGTTTTGGCAATAATACCGTAAGAAATTAAATCAAAAAGGCATCAAAAATGGTGTCTGATGATTATTCGATTAAATCATTTTTCTGGTAGAAAATATCATCTTTTTTATGAAATAATGAAATCGTGAAATTGTAATTCCAAAAAATTGAACAAAAAAAAAAATTCAGACCCTGATTGGTTTAATGTTTCTAAGGGCCAAGTCCGGTCCAATTTATTACGAGCCGGGCCAGGTAATATATCTATGGGTGTTATACACAGATATAGATAATAATTTATTATATGTGGTGATATATGAATATATGGCATTGTCACAGATATAATAGTACTAATAATACCAAAGCACAGGTATCTATAAACTACACCATCTGTGGACATAAATAATATTTTTTATTATCTATGATTAGGTTGACAATACGGTGGTTGGTTATTTGATAATGATAACAAATAATGGGTAGGTTGATAATGATAAATGATTATATTTTGTTATCATCAATAATAATTTTTTTTCTAAGTAATATGTTTTTATTAAAACAATACTCTTTATTGATAAATTTAAAGTATACTTAAAACACAAAGAACAGATTGAAGAGACCTTCCAGTGAAGGTATTTCGACCATAAAAATTTAATAAGCTTACTTCGCTCTGTCTTTACCATTCTGTTAACTTATCTTTATTATCTGTAGATAAACCATATAATGACTGTTATCGATTTTTCGTTGTTAATTGTTATCAGCATTTGACGTCACTGATAAGATTTTGACATTTTCCACCTTGCATGAAATTTTGAGTTAACATTTAATAGTAAATTAAACATTAAACATTAGTATTAGTGTTTAGTTATTACTGGATTTTTTAATTTTTTACGAATAAACCTAATAACGTTCTACATCTTAATACCTACAATACCTACTTTATTTAGGGAAGAAAGTTGTCTATTGTGCGATCGTCTAAAAGCATAAAATATGTTATTGGTGCTATTATGGAAAGGGCTGTGACCAAAGAACCTATCTGGCAAAAGTGCAGCTTTTGCCACAATGCCACGTTCGAAAAATTGGATCAGTTTGAACGGTGAGTAGGTATATCTATGTCAAATGTCCATAAGTTGTGGACTATAACTTACTGATGGTCAGTTTTTCAATTATTGAACTGATGTACATTTCATTTTGATTTTTAAGGTACCAATTATATGAAATGATATAAAGTGTTAAATTTAATTGAAAACTATTAATTTAATAATACATATTACCAATACAATATACCTATTGTATTTTTTGACATTGGTAAATAAGTATGAAGCCTTGAAACATGGTGTAAACATTCATTTATACTCAAGGTTAATTGGTGCTATTGATAATTTTAATTTACTTATTTACTAATTTTCAATTTGTATAACAAGCTATATGCTGTGGACAATTCAAACTAAATTCTAATAAAATACAAATTTTTAATTTAAAATATTAAGATTATGAGAACCTCTGAGTGAAAAGCTTAAGAATTATGTTATAATTAAAAAAATGTTAAAATGTATATATATATTTTTTTTAATTTAAGCTTTATATTTATTTTTGTTAAGTAAGGGAAACAAAAACATTATTAATATATGGTTAGTATTTATCCAAAAATATAATGTATTGACTATGTAATACATATTATTTTTTTGTTTTGTTAATAATGTTGTTAGTACTTTGAATCTTTAAAATTTTAACAATATTAAAATTATTTTATAGACATTTGTACAATGTGCACAGTAGAAGAAAAGATAGTCAGCACTTTTGTGAGTATGGTACTAATGGAATCTGTAATACGTGGAATGGAAAAACCGCTAATGAATCTGATTATAAAATACATGTTGTACATGACCATGCTTTTCGAACAATTTCTTGTGTCATGCCGTATCGCAAAACATCAGACAGTCAACGACCAACAGATGAATGGAATTTTTACTCAGCATCTCAGAGTCTTGCTACTGTTTTAAATGATCCCAGACGGTCACGATCTGTTAGTTTAAAACTATAAATAAAAATACATTATTTTAAGATGCCAATTTTTTTACAGTTAAAAACAAAATTAGATTTTCAGGCATACAAAAAATATACATATTTTAGTGTAAATACATACAACTGATATATTTTAATATATACATAAATTATCTTTTTAGAAAGATTTCTTTACCAAGATATGGGGTGATAAATTCACTGATACAAATCCAATTCCACCTCCTCAACATTTGCCTATAATAAGACCACAACATTTTCAAACCTATCTCAAACGTATAGCAAAAGTATGAATTAATTTAATTGTTAATAATTAATAATTTTAATATATATTTACATTAATAATTAATTTTTAGCGACATAAAAAACATGTAGAACTTGAACAAAAAAAAGATAAACAGGATTATCCTGCTGAAATACTCCAGCAATTTCCGAATTTACGATTATCCAAATCAACGGGTAAATAATAAATTATAAGATACTAACTGTGTAACTAAATTAAACAATTTTTATGAATATAATGTGTAATTGATTTCAGACAGGGTCAGTTATGATTTATCTGAGGTTCCATCTATATTTTTGGAACCTCATGTTGATCTCAGTAAACCTGAAACTTTTTTTACCGTATTTCCCAATATTTTTCTCATGTCAGATACCCATGCTAATATCTCGACGGCCAATATTAAGATATCAGATAAATCTATTCAAGAAAAGGTAATTGTGTTTTTTTTTTTTATTTATTTTGTTTTTGATTAACTTGTGTATTGTTTTTTTTTTTAGTTGAGCCAATATTTAGATACTGTTGAAGTAAAAATTGCTCAACAAGTAAGCTCAAAATCAGAAGGATTTTTTCATACTATGACATCACATGACACTGTTATGGAGCAAATACGCCAATCAATTCAATTAACTCAAAACTTACGGTATGTACATACTTTATACTATGTTAAACTAATAGTCTGCTTTTGATGATGAATACTTTTTTAATTGTTCCTTTGGAATATTGAATAATACGTATTTACAAAGTAATAAATGTTTATAAATTATTTTTATTAAGACTTAATGAATATAACATTTTTTTTAGTACTAAAATTAGACAAGTGGATGAAAAAGTTGTGTCAAAATCGATGGCAGTTTTAAAATATAGCACTTCTATTTTAAACCATAGTGATGTTATTGAAAAGGTATAAATATAAAAATATATTAATAAACTTTTATCATTTAGACTAGTTGATTGTAGAGCTTTTAATAGTGTAAATAATTTACTATTTATTGTAAAAATTTTTACATATATCAGAATTGTTTTTTTAGTTGAAATTAATGGCTACAGTATATCACACACAAACAACAATACAAGTGTTGTTGTCAGCTGCTGATTATGTTGCTGCTTTAGACTTAATTTACACCACTAAAGATCTATTGTCTAAAGAACTTTCTGGGGTACATTGTTTCAGGTGATCATTAGTAAATATATTTATAAAATTGATTGAAAATTTTAGTATAATTTTATATTTCGCATAATAATTAATTATAGTAAACATTTTAAGAGGATGCTATACTTGCATCTACTGTCTCAGTCCAACTACCAGGTAACATGTAAAAAAAAAATGTTTACACGGAATAAGTAAAACTAATTTTATTTTATGTTAGAGTAAAAGAGTACCTATCATGAAATTTATAAAGAACAATATTTTGGATGAAATGTTTTAGGGATTTTTTATTATTCAAAATATTCAGTTCAATATAATTGATATAAAAACCTTTATTTTTCTTTTTTAAATAATTGTAACTTTTTTAATAGTTTATAATTCAAAAAAAAACCCATCATTTTCCCTCTAAAATATTGTTCTCCATACATTTTATATTAGGTACTTTAACTTTAAAATCAAAATTAAGCTAGTTTTACTTATTCTGCGTAAGCATTGCTTTTGTATGTCACCTGGTAGTTGGACTGAGACAGTAGATGTGGTTATAACATTCCTTTTTTGTTTGAATAATTATTTTAGGTATTTGACTTCAGAATTAAATGAAATAATTAAAATGATAGATGCATTAATGGCTGGTGAATTTGAAAGATGTTCATCAGCAGATCTTAATCGACCATTAGTAGGAACTGATACAGAAGTATTAGAAAAAGTAAGGTTTTCTTTTTATATTGTATAACACAAAATATAATTTCTTTTTTTATTTAGGACAAACTATTTTCAATACTTCTGGGGATGTTGCGCCGAAAAAATTGGGCATTCTTGGAAGCATATAGTAAAGAATGTGTTGCAGCAATTAGTGCAGCAATTAAAAAGAGTGTTATAGATACAGTTGCAAATAGTGATGTTGATCATCAAGTCAGTCAGTCTTCAAATTTAGAAAGTTATTTACATTGTTTAACTGCTAACGAGTGGCTAAATATGTTAGAAGACTGTTCATATACTTTGTCTCTTCTTTTACGAAGAATAAAGGTCAGTAGATAAGCCAGTATTTCAATAAATAAATATATTTACAAATTATATAATGTATGCATATTATAATCAATAATAAAATGATTGCATGGTACTAAGTAAATGTACAGGATGATTCACTAAGTGTGCTCGCCCCTTTTTTCCAGTTACATTTGGTATAAATAAACTGAGTATTACTTTAAATACATTTTGGTGTCAACAATAGATTTCCATTAATTTTTGACGAATTGCACTTTTAAGTTTGGGTTGGAGGACAGTAGCGGATTATCATTTGTATGGCGCCAAGGCACACAATGTTTTATTAGTGCTCCACTACTCTTCCCCTACCTAAACTTAAAAGTGAAATATCTCATTAATGGTATGATGGAAATCAAAAATTTTAACATCAAAATATATTTTAAATAATACTCCATCTATTTATAGAATTTTTAATATAGGTTTTCATTTGAAAAATCAAAGTTGGTGTCACCATAAGATACTTCTTAAATGTTGTGAACAATTTTACTATTCAAAAATATCGGCTTTAACTACGTTTTACAATTCCAAAATTCATAATTTGAATAATTTAAACAAAAAAATGGGGTGAGTATTTTTAGTGAGTCACCCTTTTATTTTAATATTTTTGAAAAACTTGAAGGTAACTATTTTTTAGAGGTAATTCTTCTAAAAAATGCTGACGTATCAACTTTTTATACAATTTGTGATTTTTATTAATTTTTTAAAGCTCCAAAAATGTACAGTTAATTAGCCTTAATAATAATAATCAATTAGTGAATGTGATTACAGCTCACTGAATAATTATTGGTACCATTGTCTGAACTTTAGAAAATTGTTAAAAATTAAGAATTTAATGAAAACAAAAAGTTAAAATGTAAACATTTTCAGAAGAATAAACTATAAAATGTATTTCTTTAAATTTTTTGAAAATAATAAAATAAAAAGTTATTTTTACTAAAACAAGCAAATTAATTGAACTATAATAATTATTTGTAGTCCTTATCCTCTGTGGGTAATATAAAAAACCAAACAAACAGAATTTGATTAGTCGAATATATTATAAAAGGTATATTTTCATGGGACATACTGTGTAATACAATATGATACAAGCTTAAAAAATTGTATATATATTTCATACAATTAGGTATATATAAACTTATTTATAGTATTATTAATTAATTTAAGACATTTTTTATTTGAGGATGATATAACAATAATCTATACATTCGCCAAAATATCACTTTTAAATTCTAAGCGGAACAAGAAATGTATTAGTTTTACAATGATTATTTAATTTTCTATTTTTTTTTCTGTGAACAATTTTTTTACCAGAAATTTTGCTTCGATTTTCTAGTGTAGCACATTCTGAAAGGAAATTTGTCTATGGTTTTCATAACAAATGGGGGAAAAAAATTGGAAAATGTATGTATTATTTTCAAACTACAAATATTATGGTCTTTCAAAAAAATATGTAACCAAACTTTGCTCATATTCGTTTTTCGTTACCAAAGATTAATTGTTATGTATTGATATAAAATAAATTTTTGTACATCTGAATCTACAATCAAAGTCAAGAAAATAGCAGAGATAATATGGTTGAACTCTGTAATAACATTTTTATTCAGCAAAAAACACGTAATAGTAGGAGAGATAAACAATTTAGAAACAATTTTATCCCAAAATTTAGACCACTTACAGATTTTACACTTTAAAAATCACATCCAACAAAAATTACTACATAAGAAAAATGAGAAATAGCATAGGGTAGATGATAAAATTAATATTTCAGTAGCACAAATTACACAGAAATTACAATTTAAAAACCAGCATACTTTTCAACCAAGAATTACTTATTTAACTACATAGTTTTAATCAAAATCAAACAAAATAAAACTTATTAAACGGAACTAATATAAACTACAAAAATAAGCCTGATAAAATATTAAAACAAAATAGTGGATAAATTAAAAACAATTCAGAAATAGTTCTGGTAGATAAATCTAATGCTATTTTTATCATTTATACTAATGAAATTCATAAAAAAAACTTAAGATTTTATAAATAATAAAAATGTTCAAAACTTAATATACGACCCAACTATAATTTATACTAAACAAATTAATAAACTGATAAAAAATTTGATAGAAATCATATGTAAATTCCAAAAGATAATATTATTGAAATCTGATTATGAAATAAAGGCTCTATACTTACATCCATTCATAAAATTATATAAATAAGATAGTCTAATTCATCCATTATTTAACTTGAAAATTGCTCCAGCTTATAACCTTACTAAATATATTTAGACTCTCTTATAAAAATAAAATTAAACATGTATACTTCTATAAAAAACACTTATGATTTTATTGATAAAATTAATATTGTGCCAGGTTACAAAATGATTTCTCTTGACGTTAAAAATTTATATAAATCCATTCTTAAACACGAAACAGAAAGTTTTTTAAAAAATAAACTTATTCATAGTAATAAATTTAATTCAAACGAAGTACAAATGCTGCCCCTAATTCAAATTGTTTTAAACATGTTTTAGAAAATAACCATAATATAATTTTTGATATTAATACGACTTAGACATATTAAAATACCCAAAATAACATTCACATTTATTCAGTTTTAGAAGATTTACACGTAAACAATTAAATAAAAAAAAAATAATTTTAATGTTCAAACCAATTTTAAAATTAATATCTTATTTTATTTAAAAAACAATAACCAAATAATTTATTTTTTTAATATATTTATGTCTAATAATAACTAATTTTAAATAATCTCTCCTATTAAAATAAATTATTTCTATAGTCTATTTAAAATGACCAATTTGTAAATTTTTTTTCTTTGTATTTCTTCTATTAATTTTTTTATATTTAGTCGGATTTTACATTTTGACTGTGATATAACTGATGATGAATTTTTAATTTCAAAAATTTATAATACACTTATTTTACATTTTTTATTTCTATATTTATTTACTACATTTAATAAATTTCTCTTCTACTTTCCCAACTTTTCACCTACAACTGTAGTCCACCCATTGTGCGAAGTATGTCTGTTTTTTAAAAGGAAATTTTAAATACTTAAAAAAATCTTACTATTTTTAGTAAAAAAATTGTATAATCCATTTTAATACTATTATCCTTTAGTATAAATGAGATATTTAAATTATTTCTGTATGAAGATTATAATATTGTGATAATACCTAAGTATTGAAACATTTATACTTGAACGAAAAGTGCATATTTTCAGATTAATAGTTTCATTAGTTATTTATTTTAAATCTATAATTTTAAGGTACTTCATGAAAAAATCGGGCTATTTTTACTAACTGAAAGAGAGTTTTTGGATAAAAACAACATCTTAGTAAATCTAATTCTTCATACTACATTCAGAATCTAGAATATTTAAAAAAAAAAAAATATTTTAAAATCATTATACTTTTTCTAAAGAATAAATGTAATTCAATAAAATAATGATAGTATACATTTTTTTTTTTTGAACTTTGATTTAATATTAATATTTTTATATTTTAGGCGGGATATATTATTATGCAACATGCTCTTAATGTCAGCGCCAACAAATTAAATACTCACGACAATAATACGATAGAGTAAGAAACATTGGATTGTTAATTTATTTCAGTGACATAAATAAAATCTATTTTAGTTTAGAAGATCCTTCATTTGACATTAATCTAAGTGAAGAAGACTATTCCAAAGTCAGAGTTAAGTTGATAAATCTTTTAAATTCTGTAACCAAATATGCTGTTGAAAAATATGCTCAATTAGTTACTAAACGTTCTAGTGCCAAGTATGTGATTTTATTATAAATAAATTCATTTAAATTACAATTAATAATAGTTACTATCTTAATATTGAATTTATGCCTGGTATAGTGCTGAGAGTGAACAAGTGAATGGTAATACTGAACAATTCAATGGAGATGAAGAATCTAGTAATTATTGTTTGTCAGATCAAAAACAATTAATGCGTTTATCTGAATGTGTAAAACAGTTGAGTGATAGTTATGTAGAAGTATGTTCTAATCAAGATGTAGGCTTTAAAATATTGCAGACTGCGATGCAATCAGAGGTTGTATTCTAGAACCAACAATAAACTATTTGCATTATAAATTCACTAATTATAATGTTTAAAACTGTATAATATATTTCAGGCTAACAACTTTATTAAAAAATTTCATAATGAAAAAATTAATAAATTAAAATTGCTTTTGGACAGTGAAAATTGGCGGCAAAAAGTTGTTCCATTGGAATTTCAAAATTTAGTTGAATGTATTCAAAATACTGGTATTTATGTTTTGGATTATTTAAGTGGGTTTATTGTTAGAATGTATTTAAGTGTTTTGTATGGTTATGGTAATATTTAATAATTACTTAGTGTTTAAAAAGTATTTGACTTTAATTGCTTCTAAGAAATAAAATGATAACATGTTTCTGTGTGTGGAGGAATGAAAGGAACTGTTATGTGCATATGTGAATTTGATCTGGCCTGTAGTGTATTAGTCATTGACAACTGTTATCCTATGAGTGAATTATATGATATTATCAGTTTGGAAAAGCTATTTAAAAAACTNAATATCCAGGTAATTTGAGTTTGGTTTTTTTAATTAGTTGTTTTAATTAGTAATACATATTTTCATCCACTCTCAGAACTTTTTATTGTTGATTAGATATGCGCATGTACAATACAACTATTTTTTTTTTTTTTTAATTGGCAACTCCCCTTTTTAACTATTAGCTAATTTTAAATTCTGAGCGGCCCAAGAAATGTATTGGTTTTTTTCTGTGAACAACTTTTCTATTAGAAATTTTGTTCCTATAATCCAGTGTGTGGTCTTTCAGGGAGATATTTTTTTTATTTTCCCAGTGGTTTTCTTAATAAATCAAAAAAATGGAAAAATGTACGAAATGTATTATTTTCAAATCTTAATAATTATGGGGTTTCAAAACATGTATTACCAAATTCCACTCAGAATCATTTTTTGGTAAGAATGATTAATAACTGCTGTATACCTTAAATTTCTCCTCTACCTCCTCATCTTCTCACCTATAACAGTGGCCCATCCATTGTATGAAATATGTCAGTTTGTTTTTTTTTTTTATGAATTTTAGTGATCAAACTTTTTTAAGTCCAATATTAACTAAGCTGTGGAAATGTACATGTATGCAATATTTTTAAATATGAAAGTATTATAATTTAAGTATGACAACTATAAGAAAAAACAAAATTCAAATTTCATGGCTCTGTGAACAGTTATTGATAGTTTTCAATTAGTATTTTCACACTGTGTATATGTATAATTTGATATTTTGCAAAATAACAGAATTACTAGAATATGAGCTTTGCATCAAATTATATTCAAAGATTTATTTGAAAGATTCAGTAAGCTTTTGGTGATGTCATAAGAATTTCACAGTTTAAGAGATATAAATGGTTCAATGGCCAAGTATGTGTTGAGTGACTCATATTTCAAGAAGGCTCCTCAAACTAGCCAAATTAACAAGGTTATTGATTAATTAAAGGCATTGGTCTTGTAGGATTGCTAGAAGGTAGAGTTTGAAAATAAAGTGATTACTGTAACTGACAATTTAGCTTTCGAAAGTGTCCACAGAATTGGTAGTTACATCATGCCAATGTACTAACTCATTCTTCAATTTAAATGTATACATATCTAAACAAAGTTTCAAGAGTTCCTTGACCCCTGAGAAAGTTGTATTATATTCAAAAGAGATAGTTACGAAGGAGTTTAAGTTTTCTGCTTCCAAATAAGGTTTTTTATTTAAATTTTTTAAACAAATGGATTGGATATTTTTTTAATACACTCTTGGTGCTTTTTAAATGAATATTTTTTCACTCCAATGGATTACACTATACAGTTACAACATACATAAGATTGTATTTTTTCTATTAAGTTTTACTTTGTTAATATTTTGGATATTTAATATACAATATTCGAGGTTTGAGAAATACTTAATGTTACTAAATTCAATATGACTTGCAAATTTAGTATTCTTATAAAATATAACAGTTTCTTAAATTCAAATTTGAATACATGTATTTAGTCCAAATGAATATTAAAGGGGTTATTGATCAATGTAATATATTATTAAGTTAAATTTGTGTTATTTATGTTTTGCTAATGATTAATTAATTTAAAAATATTTAATAATATAAATTTGTAATCTATTATTTCTATTACATGATTACTTTTAATTATTCTAAAGTATATTCATGTTTAAAAAATTAATTTACTAGTTACTTCATTAATAAGTTGTTAATCAAGAAAAAAAAAGTACTTAGTTGGTTTTTTTAACTTTAATTTAATACTATTATACTTAATCATCATGATAAATCCAAATAAAAAAAAATGTCTAATACACAAGAAACTTGTTGGTATAAGCCGGTGTAAATTTCCCCTTGAAAATCAAATGAGTGTGAATTTGAGAAATTTTTTGGAGTAACTGGTGTTAACATTAATGACACTGGTTTGATTGTTCTGCACCATCATATGTAAACTGGTTTCATATCCTCTAATTTCTCCTTTGAAATAATAAATGAACAGATAATTGATAATAATAATAATTTAATTGATAACCTATTCAAATTGATTTTTATTAAGTACTTATTAGCGGGAAATGCACTAATAATGCACTAATAATTTAAATTATTGTTAGTATTATCATTATTAATTTTGAACAGTTTTGGACAGACACCAATTTCCATTGTCGAATCTATATTGGTGTAAAATAATTGGTATTGAGTGTTAGTAAACAGGCACAAAATGTATTGGTACACCGGTTTGTACCAACAAATTTGTAGACTATCTTACATGATTGAGTATAAATTATAGATACTTATATAAAATTATTTATAAAATAATAAACTGTTAATTAGTATGGCTTATATTTGTAGGTCATTTTTCAATGCCTAAAGCGTTGACATCTAAGGGATCCACAAAACCTGCTCAGATATTGAATGTCAATGAGGAAAGTTTTGCAGTAGTTGGGTAAATATATTTGTATTATAATAACTATAATGTAATATAAATAATTTACACTTTTAGGACTGTATTGCTTTTAATTCAAATGGTAACTGAGTACTGTATCAAGGCTGATGAGATAAATTTAGCTGCTCAGAGTTTACTGCGTTATGTATGTGACATATTAAGAGAGTATAATTCCACATCATATCATTTAGTACTTCAAGCAAAGGCAATATCAAATAAGACTGGTCTAAAGAAAATAACATGCACAAACTTGGTGTTGTCACTTAGAGCTCTACAATTATTATTATGGATTGTGCCTTACATAAAAATACATTTTTCTAGTAATTCTTTATGTTTTCTATTTATTTGTATTTCTAACTGTGTACAAAATAATAGAATTATAAAAATCTTTTACTATATTTTAAATTGAATTTGTAGGGTTTTTAGAAGAAACTCAAGTAAATGCAATATTAAATAGAGTGAAAAATGATATAACTAAACACATTAAAGATATTCAAGACAAACTGCATGATATTGTTAAACAGATAATCGTGCAGCAAATGTCTAGTTGGGAGGCTAAACCTCCTATTCCGTCCAAATCATTTCAAAATATTTGCAAGTACGAAAATTATGTTTACTATCAATAAATGTATTGGTTTAAAACTATATTGGTCCTTTTTATTGTTTACACAGACATATATGTAAACTTCATGAGGCTATAGAAAGTATATTGCCAAAAACTCAAATTCAATACTTATATAGACGAATACATATAACATTTAAAGAAATTTTACACGAGTGTGTAAAAAAAATGGACAACACTAACAATGATGGGCCTTTACAAGGGTAATTTAAATATTTATGTTCATTATGTTTAATATCTTTTCTAGTACTATAACATAGTTTATTTCTTTATAATGTGGTTAATATATTAGTTGTATAATAATATATTTATTGTTTTTATTGTTTTTTTATTTTTATTTTGTTTAGAATTGTGTCATCTGAATTAATGTTTTACATTAAATCATTAAAAAGCATAGACGCATTACCTGAAAAAGAAATTACTATAGAGTCAATGAATGATATATGGAATGAAAATTTCTCTACGAACAACGGTCAGTAATAAATTTACATGGAAAAAATTGAGTTGAACAAATTTGTACCTACTATTTAAAGAATATATTATCTATGTTTTAATAAATTATTTTGCACTATATAATAATTAATATAAAAATAACAATAAACCAAATTTAAAATTATTCAATATCTTGTAACAGTTTCATACATTTGTATTGGATTATTTAATTTTTATTATTTTTAGAATAAAATAATTTTTTTTTGGTTTATTAGTATTTTTATTCTGATAGGGGCATAGTTATATAATAATCTTACAACCATCAATTATAAAATTATATTTATTTTTGTTTTTTATTAGTTATTATTATTATTTTCTTTTTGGGTATTTATTTATTATTGGGATATTTGTAAGAATATTAATATTAATTATTATTGTTTTTTAAAAAAACACTCTTTTTACTATTTTATAATTTTAGTCAGTTGGTATCATTTTGTAAGACTGAATATGCTTGGTCATTAAAAAAATAAAATAAAAAATTATTGGCCTATAAAGCATACTAATAGAAACTCAAAATTCTATTGCCTATGATTAAAATAATTTTAATAGTGAAATTATTGGATAATATTTTTCTACATTTCATTATTTATTATTATCAGTTTACTACATTAATGTTCAACAACTTTTTTACAACTTTGACTGAGCATAAAGTATGATTCATAGTTAACAGAATAATATTATAGTGGTTTATTATTATGCTCAAAAGTACTCGATTAGGAATAACATATAAAGCTCTACAAAAGCATATCTATTTTCCTATTAATAACAAGTTGTTGAAGTTCAAGTTTATGTGAAAATATAAACTGTGAATCGTCTTTGCATTTATAATGTTTGAATTATATCATTGGATGCAAATATAAATGTTTTATTGTTTTTGTAAGTATTTATATTTTATATAAACTAATACATTTTAAATATAATCAATGATACTTTATTAGGATATATAGCATATTAAACAAAATATTAATACTATTTCATTATTTAATATTATAAGTAACCAAATTGGATATTTATCCAATTGAAAAGACTCATCAATTTCTTAGGTTTTTTTTTTCTATTTAATTGTTTATGCTCAACTATCTTTTCTACTTTTATTTACAATTGTTAAAATATTCCATTATTATAATGTTGGTGTTGAAGTAGAGATAAAATTTTAAATTTTAAATGAAATATGTTAAGTTTTTATCTTTTCCATAATATGTAGATAATTATTTAATATTTAACATTTATTACTTGAAAAATCATTAAATTTAAATTTAAAAAAATGAAATCAATATTTAATGATGAAAACAAATTGTTTACAAATTTAATAGGTACTTTTAGAAATAATAAATGTTCAATATTAAAATAATTACCATTCAAGTTATAATATGTTGCATCTACATATGTAGTGTAAACTTAATATAAACTGGGTATCTATTTTACAAACTTTGACTATAATGTGTACAATTTTTAGGTTTATGTTATGGATAAAAATGTTATCCACTTTGTAAAATGGAAACCATAGTTTAATTAGTGACATTTGTTTTTAATTTATCCTATATGTGCAATTATATAAAATTAAAAAAAAAAACTGACATACTTCACACAATAGGTAGGTTACTGTTGTAGGTGAGAAGTTGGGAAGGTAGGATATAGAGAGAAATTGAATTTATATCTGTATGTAAATTTTCTCAGTTTTTCTCAATTATTATTAAAATCGCTTAGAAACTGACTTCCCTAAAGTAGCACTCAGATACAACTTCCTTTCAAAAAAAGTACTATACATGAAAATCGGAGAAATATTTCTAGTAGAAAAGTTGTTTGCAGATAAGAAAAAAAAAATAAACAATGTAAAACCACTAATACATTACTCATCATGCTCCAAATCTAAAAGTGGATGAAAATGAAAATTCGTAAATTTATAAATTTTCATTATTTCAAATTTGTATGTGTTATGTTTCTACCAGAAATATTACTCCAATAGAAAAACTGCAAAAGACCTTTATTTTTGCATCAGCAAGTTATTCTTTTTTTTTTTTTGATTTTCCATCTTGTGTTTTTAATAATTGAGTAAAAAGAGTAACCTGCAAATGTTTACCCATGTAGCTTAAAGTAAAAATAAAATATGCATGCGTAATAAAATAACATAATAAAATTGTTTCCAAAATGAACACAATTTTAAATTTATTTTATGAACCTAAAAGTCTTACACACGTTATGACACAATTTTATAAAATGGCAAATAGGTAGGTATATTCGTGTGTATATATTATGTGTTTAGATGTTTTATTTTATTTGTACCATATTTCTTTAAAAAATTTAAATTGATTAATGTGTACAATAGAAATATTAGTAAGTTAAAATAATTTATTTGTTTAAATATGACCAATTAATATTTTGTTGTATTATTTTAATATTAGGTATAGACATTCTGTGATAACCAAAAAAAGTTAACTAGATATATGCATTCAAATATTTATGTATAAACTTACTACGTTTTATTTAAAATAACTACTACCTATTTAAAATAATTGTTTTTGTCTTAAATTTTAAATTAACTTATTATGTTTTTTAAAAAATTTAATTTAGAAATTAATTGAATTTTTGATGGAATTCAGCCATCATTATGTTTTTTGAATAAAAATAAAATGAGTATACAAGTTTTAGTTTGTTTAAATATTGGATTTCACTTTTACAGATTATCTGACACATACATCAGACTCATATTTAGTCATTTTGGGTTCAAATAATTGGTTATCATTACTTATTAGGTACTTTTATATCTAAACATATATAATATATATACCTGCATTCATTAAAATTCAGAGTGTAAGGTCAATGAAAATAAATGTCAATCAAATATTTGACTCAATTGAGTTTATGATACAGTGCGTATCAATATATAGGCGCTAAAGTTTAAGTTGGTTTAATTATATTCTTTTTACGATTTAAGCATAACTATATCTTAAATTATGTTAACTACCTTAAATATTTCACTGGTCAACCTTTCCCTCCATTGTTCTATTAAAATATTCTAGGTTGTTGTAGGTACCTATCTACTTAAGTATTTCTTGTTAATAGTAAAGTTATTATAGTTATTAAAACACATTAAATATTATTTCTCATGATTTTATAATGCAGTATAATCAATCCTTGACACTTAATACATATGTAATGGCATAACTAATAATAACCACATCTAGCCAGAGTCATGTTAAGCCATTTAGAGCATCTAGTTTTTAAAGATCCATTTAAAGGGGATGATTCGGGGGTAATTCCCTCAATTTATGGTTTTTTTTTACAATTTTATTACACTCATAAAAATTTCAATACTCAACTTTCTCCAAATAAGATTCTTCCTTACAACTAAATTTTTTTCTAGATACATATTATGTTATTTATACTCTACTAATTAGTAAATAGTAATATTAGAATATTAAGAATATTTTTGTTGCATATAAACATCATATTTCCAATGTTTTAACAGAATATAAATCCAAACTCAAGTAATTACCAAACAATATTACTATTATTATTCAATATTACTCTATGCAAAGTGTTTAAAAAGCAAATAAATAGATACATTTAGTATCTATTTATTTTATGCCATGAAATAATAATACTGATTTTGTTAATTTTTTGTTGGGCGCTTATAAGTTTTAAAAATAGGTATGACACCCTAGGGGAAATTCCTCCGTGCCCTTCATTACCTTTAACATGGCTCTGCATCTAATCCTCTACAATATTTCAACCAACTCATCGTTAACAAGGTGTGTGATAGAGTCTTTTTTGTTAACACCGGTACCATCAATGTTGAATTAAAGAACATAAGTTCCTCTTCAATGAATTGACAAAAATTTTAAATTTCCAATACCAATTTATATTATTTAAAAAATCAACTATTATTAGAATTTTTAACATAGATAACTGTTTAAAAATCAAAAGTGGGAAGTAGTATCCCCTCCAAAAATAAGGGTGACAACAAATAACTGTAATGTAGGTGATATTTTATAACTACTTATTTCATACGTCGTCAAAATAAAATTCCTGAAAAAAGTAAATATTTTCCGATAATATTAGTGCAATCTTATCTAATCACTCTGTACATTATTATTATTAAGGTTTGTAATCAAATGGACCAAATGGAAATGAAAATTGTACAGAAAAACCAAATAATTAGTTATGTGACATTAAGGAAAAATCCTCCCACACCCCCTCACCACTTTTTGAACACACTTCCTACGTACTTATATATATATATGTATGTATATAGGTACCTACTATTTAGTTAGTATAATTGGGATTTATTATGTCAATTTCATAAGCCTCTATACCTAAGTTGTTGATACCTACCTATAATAAATTGTATTTTAAACGGTAAGTAATTGCAAACATCGAGAATTTTAATAGTTTACAATCAACAATAAATTGTGCAGTGTTTTATGAGGTTTTTATTATTATTTTTTTTTTTAATTGATAGGTATGATGCATGATTATTTCTATATTTTATATTTTGAGTTATGATAAAATTACACATGATTAATCAAAAATTGTGCGTTTTTTATTAGGTGCGAAACGCCATTTATAAAAAAATAGTGTAGATAATATTATGTAAAAGGTAGATACCTAGTTATTTTTTGGTTTAGTTATGGTTTAGTTATCATATTTGTGTTTTACATAATCAATAGCTAGCTTATTGCACATATCATAATAAAGTAAAGAAGTAGGTAGTTGGTTGGTATTACAAAGAGGATTTGGTATAGTAGGTTTTCAAAATTAATTTGTTTTTTACATAAAAGAGTATACATTATTATTTTTAAAAACCTATTCATAAATTAATCTGCAAAGAAAAATTGTTCGCAAAATAATAGGAGTGCCTATAGAATAACTGTATAAGTAATGATCTATGAAAAACAAAAGTTGGCAATAGTTTCACCATCATAAGTGACATAAATTAATGCAATGTAGTTCAAAGGGGTATATGGGTATATCTCAATTTTTTGAAAAAGTTATTATCTGTGAGTATGTACAAGTACCTTTGAGATAATGATAGTGTTTTATAGAAGATTGATCACCTTGTGGTCTATAATATTTTAAATTTTAATTAATTAATTATGCAACATAAAGAACTTAATTACAACGGCCAATGACATTAAATCTAAAGAAGCTCCGAAAAAAAAATATAGAAATTGATGGTGTAAATATAAGAATAACGAAAAAAAGAAAGTCATCAAGAATCTGAATTAGGTATCTACTTTCACAAAAAGGTCTAAGTGATATTAATACTTTATATCAATCAGTCGTGGTTGTGTAGTACTTTTATAGGTGCTTAAGTACTCCTTCAAAATTGGGGTAGGTGGGTTTTATCTTTTTAATGATGGTACCTGCTTTTGTTTTATAATAATTTTTTGATTTTACTTTTTTACTTATTTATGTTATTACTAGGGCAGAGGACTTGTAGCATTAACATATTTTTTTTGCATTGTCACAAAAATAGCAGAGTGCGAAACGAATACGTTTCATGCTTCCACAAATCTAGTTTTGAAATTTGATTGTGCATATAAATCCATAATTTGCGTTTTTTTAGTTTTTAGGGCATATTTCTACCATTTTATACTTTTAGATATATTTTTTTTAATAATTTATCATTTTATCAATATTTTTTCGTTGACGTTTTTATATATTTATTTATACAAGCAAAATTCAAAATTATTTTAAATTTTGATCATAATATGAATATGGTTGTTGACTTTTTCCAGACGCATGTTTTTCCTAGAAACGCGTCTCGAGAATTACTGATTAGATTGATTGTCGGATTATTAATTTTATTTATAGACAGATAAGATAATATTGTTCAACGCACAAAATATTATCGTTACGGGCCACGGGGACGCCTGTCGCCGAAATCGGACATTTTCATATTTCAGTAATCGCTGTGTTTCTCGACGGTTGATCGTCGACCATACGTTCAAACGTCTATTTACTATTTATTAAACAAAATGCCTAAAGTTAAAGTTCTTTATGTTCACAATTAAATCACATTGTGTCTGAATTCGGTCTTGAAGTGTTCTCAACAGACGGTAAAATACTTTATTGTAAAAATGTGTGATATCAAGTGTGGTAGTGCTAAAAGGTTCAATGTTGCACAACATTGAACTACAGGAAAACATCTGAAATTAGTTGCTCAGAGGAAAAAAAAACGTAAATATAAAAATATAATAATTCATTACCATTCAGTAATAATAGTGAGCACTTATAATTGGTGATAATTTTCATTTTTCTATTTTTTTTTTTTTTTATTCATAAATCGCTTAATAAATTTAAAAATAGTACAAATTAGGTAGATAATTGCTTACGGAGCAGTCCATCGGGAAAAATTCCGAATTCCAAACCAATCCAGACCTGATGGCAGATAACTGGTATGTGTTAGGCACCTACTTGAATAATACTTGGTTATAAATTATTATTATCAAACCGTTTTAATAATATTCTACTAATAATGGTTGTTTTCACATGTACCGACCAGTGGTATCTTATAAAACGTACAAGCCATCTCGGACATCTTAATAAAAGTTTTTGTGAATATTTCATTTTAACATTTTTGGAAAAGAAATTAATTCACTAGGACTCAAAAAATTCAATAAACTACAAATTTTATTCATTTTTACAAAACGGTTATGAAGTTGACAAACTAAACAAACCACATTCAAAACTATAAAACATGTTATCATTGAATAAATATTCATTATTTTCTAATCTAAAATCTTGAGCAAATTCATTAAAATATTTTTTTTGTTATTTTTGTCCTTTCATTAGAAAATGTTGATTTACGTTCTATTTGTTAGCAATATTTAAAGCATTATTAGTTTATCTTTATGCTTTTCTTTCCCAGTAAATGTATTTGGCATTAGTAATGTTAAAGCTATTTGGAAAACTCCATTGAACCCAAAGACAAATTGTAAGTAGACATAATTAATTATATATAAATATATAACTTATAAAATATAATTGATTATTATCGTACCTACTCAATTTTATCCAGTTACATTATTATTCACATATCACGGGTTTCACTATTCATATTTTTATGTTATATTTGGTGAAATTCAAAACAAAATTTAAAATTTTTGCATACATAAATTGCATTTAAGAAGACACTATGGGGCCTGTTTAAGTCCAGGGCCCCGCTTTGCTATCCCGCAGTTATGTCACTGCTCTCGCCTCAAAACACCCCTGCATTGCACCTTGTTAATCCTATCCGGTTCTCACCTGGTGAGATTTGAGTGTCTTGGAACAAAAATTATAAAAAGAAATAGCCCCCCCCCTCATGTGGTTCCCTTCGACTGGCGCCGTCAGTCTGGCCAACTTTCGCCAACACCGTTAGCGTCTATTTTCACGACAATACGTTGTGTGACCAAAGTCCAAAGTTTTCCCGATTGGCTTAAGGAGTTGTGCGTACGATTGTTGTATAATAAAACCACAGCGCTATCGTCGTCGAATTCTAGGAAATTTTTCGCCGTGATTAAACGTTGACAATGACTGTCAGTAAAGTTTGTTACCTGAATATTCTGTTATTGTTTCCAAGTACTACTTGACTTTAACCGCTCCGCTCATGAATTATTCGAACGCGTCGTCGTTGTGTAATATTTTCTGTTTGCGCGTACCGAACCCGTCGCCTTTGGATATTAATAATATATTATCTATTGTAATAATTCTTGTGTGCAACGAACATGCCGGACTCCGTCGCCATTAAATGTTTTCGTGCTCACGAATTCCGTCCGCGGAAAGAACGCGTCATGTCCTCCGTCGCCGTTGAATATCGGCGATATTGTAAGTACCTACCTGTATTTACGTTTAACGACATTTAACGGAAAATACCACCGTCGTATTTCGTCCGCGATACGATTTACGTTTTATTCTTTTACAACGGTTTTACAGACGGACGACGGCCGACAGTTACGCGGAATCGCGACTCCTGCACTTTACGATGTATACAGTTTTCTACCTACGAACCGTGCGATTAGCCCTCGTTTACTAGCCGTTTTTTTCGATTCGTCGTATTGGCCGTGGTCCCGTAGCCCGTGTCCGGTACCACATCGTTACGTTTCTTCTCCCATGGGCGACGGATTCAACGATGACGATTCCTCGCTCATCGGTGGCTCGGCGTCTCCGCACTCCGCACTCTCCTTAGTTTTCGCCAAGCCGCGGTTGCGGACTTGCGAAGTCGCCATAGTTTTTTCGCTCGTGGCTCGTAATAATATATAATATTTTGTTGTATTTTTTTTTTTTTGTGCCGTGTTCGAGTTGGCCTTTTTATTTTCATTTACGATAAACGCGTCGACCGTACATGAATTATACGAATTGCGAGTGCCTTTGCGGTAATCGTTCGACACGGTCGTGGCAGCGGCTATTTGCCGATTGAACACGTCTCCGGTGACGGTGAGTACTTATATTAATCGTAATATTTTAATAAAAAGAATCAAAACGATTGGGGTTTTATGACGTTGTCAATCTCTTTAAGTATTACGATATATCGCACCCATTCGATAAATATATCTTTATTGTCACCTGTTTTTTAAATTTCTTTTTCGAAGTTAAATTTCTTTTCTGATGTTAGAAGCACATAATGACTTCATCTGGCCGCCTAAAGAGGTAACCCTTTACCCCCGCCTCTCTCTCATAACTCCGTCCCTTCTTTGCCTTTGTCGCAGAGCTCGGAATGTACCGGAATGCACTGAAAATATTCAGTTGATAAATATTGGAAAAAATTAATGAAATTACCATTTGGTTAGACGTTTGCGATAGGATAACGATTCACAACCAAGAGAAATATAATTATTAATAATAATTGTTATGACTATTGAAAATTAAATTTCCGTTACTTACTGCCGTTAATTTCTTCGGCTTGTCGCAATAAAAACGTTTTGATCGAAAATGTACACATGCGACAATAATATTGAATCCGATACCACCATCGATAATGCAATCAAATTAAAGGCGATATTTTTGTGCACAACTCGATTTTAAGAACTCTGTCTATAGACTATATCTGTAGGTATCTGATAATTTTATTTGTAAAAGATGATAATAGTGACAAAACTTATTTAGTCTGATATTTGCTTTGGTCGCGGTAAAAAAACGTATGTATATTTCATAATGGTTCATTATAAATCGTGCAAATCGTCACATTTTCAAGAATTTCTTTTTAATCTAATAATTTTATTCACAAATTAAAATGTCCATAAGTAACTCAAAAATGGTTCAAATGTTTTTAAAATTTTACCACGCCCAAAAAAAGGCCTACGAATATCTTTAACTGAATTGGATACATTCAAAAAAAAAAAATGTTAATTATATTATTTTATTTTTAATTGTTTTAGTATATTTTCCGGTTCTTTTTACGTATATTTGGTTTTGCTTAATTATTAAAAAAAAAAAAAAAAAAACGAAAATTAATTGTATCTAAATATAATTAAAAATAAAATACTGTTTACTGGGATAAACGACAAATCTTTCTCAAAAATTCGTCCGCGGGCCGCTATTTAGTCACCCTTGCTGTACAATATAAAATATTCACGGTAAAATGTCTGGCGGCCATAGTTCATCATCGTACGCATCGGACGGATCGTATGAAACGGATTTTCGAATTCTTTGTATAGTAAGTTATAAGTGTGTCCACCAAGGGCGCCCATCTGTCAAAACCTATGGGAGGGGAGGTGACAAACTAAGAATCAATTGCAAAATTGTTTTTATTAAATAACGAAAAAACAAACATACATTTTATACGTGAACAAAAACTGTAAATCGTAGTTTTGCTTACTAAATTTTTCAACAAACTTGGTGTCGTGATGAACTTTTTGTCTGTTTTTTTTTTTTTTTTTGAGCATACACAGTCCTCCACCCAACCTATATTCTTCCATAGTACTTCTTGGAAGATTATAAAAATGAATTTGTTTTAACTATAAAACAAATGGCAATGCAATTTTTCTAGGGGGGTGATATATTATCCCCTGTTACCCCCTAATGGGCGTCCTTGGTGTTCGGATGACCGCCACGCATCGGGCCCGTCGGTAATGCCGACGAAATTTCTCCGAGGGGTAACTTTTCCGACTGCAGGTGCGGATCACTCGTTATGAAAACGCGAATGTCATTGAATTAAAATCCGATTGTAAATGACCGTCGCATCGGCAATCCGATTTCTGCGGTTTCAGTTGGATGCACAATCACAAATCGATCCGTTTCGTACGACTCGTCCGATGAGATCGGTTATGAGTCGGTAAATATTGCAAAATAGTTTTAAACAAATTAAAACTAAACATATACTGCTCCTTATTTCTAATTCAAGGATTTTGTGTTTTTGTTTATTTATTTTCACTTCATACATGCGTGTTTGGTATTTAGGTTTTATTTGCATCTCTGGTGGTTTTCTTTCTTATTTTCTGCTATTCAAATTCGCATTATAATATCATGTCTTCGGTGCGATTTTTTGGGACGCGACTAAATAAAATTATTTATAGGTTTATTCATAAATCTATAGGTATGTGTATGTATATTATAGATTTGAACATTTTATAGAAAAACAATTACTATATGATTGATATACCCGTTCGACATATGTTATATTCAAAAGTTGCGGGCCACGCAAACGATTTACACTACTCTTCCCTTACCACGAAATGACAAACTTAAAAGTGGAATTCCTCGTCAAAAGGATTTTACTGAAATTAAAAATGTCTTCACCAAAACTAAAAGTTTATTTATTTATGCAATTTTTAATATAACTAGCTTTTTGAAATTTAAAAACGTGATAGAGGTTTTACCCGAAAATTAAAGTGTCAATAAATAACGGTAATGTACAATTTTAGAACTCCTTGTTTCATACAATTTCATCGTTGCAATTATGTTTATATTCTTATATATATATTTTGGTAGATTTAAATGTATTAAATTGTAAGTACAAAATGAAATACAATTGTTAAAAAATTGCACGAGGAATTTCATCATAAATTATGATGATCTTGTAACAAACTGTTGAATATGTTTGCTAAACCAAAATTGATTTATTCACATAAATCTAAAATGTATCAATGCACGCATTATAGTATGGTATCTAGTGTTATTTAGTAATCATTAATCACGTAAAATAATGTATTTGATACAAAAAAACATTGAACGTTTTTATTAGGTACCTATCGTGTTTTATCTCTTGGTATGCCATCACTCCAATCATTTTTAGTACTAAGACAGATAATCAAACTGGTTTTATAAATTGTATAATGTATTCTGTATTTCGTATTTTGTATAATCGATATTTAGTACCTATGTGAGAAGAGAACATATTAAACTATAACTGTTATTTATGTATTTTTTTTTTCAAATTTGGCATTTTTAAGTGGATGATTATTGACTAGTTTCTTGATGAACGCAGCTACCTATAGTGATTGAACCTTAATATTTGGAAAATAGGTACTTAATAAACTACATCTATTCTGTGCGGTTTGACTGAGCATCTTTTTGCGTTCTTTCTGGGTTTTAATTTATTCTTCAATTAAATAGATTGATTAGTTGAAAATAAATATTTGTTAATAAGTATTAAATTTGTTAACAATTATAATATTTAGATTATTTAAAAAAATTAATGTATCTATGTAAGTAGGTAACAAAATATTGTATAATATATGATAATATATTAGGAAGGGAAATCCAAAATGGCCGTCCCTGTTTTATGTATACGAGTATTATTAAGTAATAATTAATATTGGTATTCGAATCTTTCCAATGTATGTGGTTCTAAATCGTTATAAATCTCCATTCCCCATACATTATTTCAATGACCATGACTTTTTTAAATTTAATACAATCGTTGTACTATGGAGTGTTTTGGGTGATGCACATTTGGAACACGTTATTAATTCAATAGCTGAATATAAATTATGTAATAGGTTGTTACTATGCAATTTAAATTTCATACAGCATTAATTATATTTATAACTGTAATCCCAGGATCAATTTTAAATACTTTTTGTAGTATCTAAGTTTTTATAAATGATAAGTGTTGGCCCAGTCGCTGCCAGATTATCGCATAGTTAGAAGAAACTGTTGTTTATATATTCATTTAAAAACTTTTTGGTAGGTATCTACTTGGAAATATCCATATAAGCAATATTAATTAAATTCCTATAGTTTGTACTAAATTTGCTTTTATATAAGAATATATTTGACGATAGTAATAAATTACTCAAAGTCCTAATGAAGTATAAGTTTATGATATTCCCAGGCATTCACCGTTTTAATTATTATACTGTTGCTTATCCGGATATTTCCAAGCTCCAAAAGTTTGTTGATTAAATTGTATTTTTTTTTTTTTTGGTTAAAAATATAATTTATAGGAAAAACTAATTTTTCGTTGAGTTGTACAATTTCAATCATTATTTTTGTAATATTGGGAAGTGGAATAATTCTTACATTAGACTTAGATTCAGGGACGTTAGAATGAAATTTAGGTGACAAAAATAGGACATTAAAAATGTTTGAAAAATTAATTTTTTTTCTATAATCTCATTAGTAGATGATTACTAGTGTAAATACAAACTTTCATTTTCATAACATTTTTTTAACTGGAGTTATAAATAAGTGAACTAGACAAATTTCGTTTTTTTGTTATTTTGAAAATAAAAATGCCGTTAACTTATTAATTTTTTTGGCTATTTAAAATTTATAAAATGAAAAATCTGTGTATTAAGTAATTCGCATATTAAGATAAAAAAAAATGTATACATTTTATTTTTTTAAATCTAAGTTTTTAACGGTTATAAATCATAAAAACAAGTTGAACGTTTTTGTGTTTTTTATTTTCATAGACTGGAGTAAAAATTTACTCAAATTTACCCTATACCCAATGTATTTGCATTTTGTAGAGGAAGTTCTCAGTTATAAGAATACATAATTTTTTATTGCGTTCCGTCACATCTGCAACGCACACAAATCATATTTTCATAAAAAAAATAGTGTTTTTAAAAATTTAAAAATTTGTATAGAAAATTAATTATTTGTGTACAATTTAATAACACAAGTGTTATTGACTAACACGTGTTAGACGTGACAGATTGTATGAGGGGGTAATCCGTAAATAAAGTTATAACAGAAATCCAGTATTTCATTTAAACAGATATGATATTTATCAGTACAATTACGATTAGAATAATATTACGCCTTACAGTGTTATAAATACACTTATGTGCAATATGCATTAATTTATACGAGTACCTGTTGCAGTTTCATAAAGGTTAGTATTACGTTTTTATACTGTAATGAATATAGTACCTATAACTACGTTTTATAAAGTTTACTAATATTTTGTATTTAATAATTTTAATTTTTACTGATATATTTTACAATAAAGTAAATATTTCAAATTTATTTAAACACTATGAACTTGTAAATATGAACAATCCGAGTCGAAGCCTGAAGCCTAAAATATTACAAAATAATTAAATATATACATTAGCGTTAAAGATTTAAATTAAATAAAAAGTTTTCAAGTTATAATTTCCTTCTAGGCCCTGATATTGTTCACCTAATTTTCTCTCTTGGGATTCGAGCCGGTTAAAAATTCTTGAAAATAGGCTAGGAATAAGGATTATAAAAATATTCGAGCACATCATATACGAAAAAACTTTAGACAAAACATTAATGAAGATCTTTTAAATATGTTGTTATAAAAAAAAATAGTTTCATCTGATCAATATATTTCGTCGCTAAGAAATTCACCAAAAAAAATCCTAGACATTTTCTGATGATGTTCTTATATTAATAGTTATAAGTAACAACGACGAATATAATACACTTAATAATCAATTTTCTAAAATAAATATAAGTATTTAAACCAAAACTTATATTTTATTAAATTTCTGTTTAATTTTAAATTTTAAAAAATGTTAAAAAAACGTCAATTTTCTTATAACAATGTGATTTTTGTGCGTTTCAGATGCAGGTAAAAATACACAATTTAATATTAATAACTATAATAAGAGGGATAATATTAAAATTGTACAATAATTTTTGCTCATTTTTTGGAGCAAATAGCCCAAATATTTTGGGGGCTAAGTTCCCATAATATTGATTACCTATTAATACTTAGTATTTACTTGATTACGATTTTATTTGAGAGGCTTGGATGTATTTCAGGAAGCTCAGCCCTCACGTTTGTACTAATGAAGTTGGTGCATTAGGTATGTAAAATTTGCCAAAGGCGCCCACGGAGGGTAATAATTACGACTCTGGGTTAGGTTATGTACATGTGTAAATTGGTGTATCTGAATTGATTTTTAGATTATTTGAAATACAATTTCAATTTTCTTTCCCATTTTGTACAGATGTATGACTGTTTACGTATTACCATTGATTATAATATAACTATGCACTTAATGATATTATGCAAATGCAAACACCACTTTATACGTGTACTCTACGGTTTTATTGGCTTAGTGAATGTAGTAACGAGTAACGACAATTTATTAAATTATAATATTTTATACTCGTGCAGAATGATAGAAAATAGTGTGTTACGTTCATATTAAATAATATATTATTAGATTGTATTTCGCATCTTTTGAAAGTTTTTATCGGGAACCAATTCGGATGCTGCCTATAAAATATAATTACGATAAAATTAATATAATCTAATTTGTTTAACTCGAAATCGTTAATATCTCAAACTTTTTCCGCGTTCATTAGAATTTCCCATTTTAACAATGTAAAAAATCGCGATTAACTTGAATATTTCGTGGGTAACTCGGAGTTCCGATTGTATAAGAGTCGGTGATGATACCGAGTTATTCCCATGCGTACATTTACTATTGAAAGTAAAGTTTATTAATGTTGCAGTTACTGATACAACTGGTTTACCACTTAATAATATTACACGTTATCCACTCACTTAATTCGTATAAGTGTTTCAATGTTTACGATTTTAAGATAATTGTTTGTGATATCGGTATTTAAATGAATAAAATTAAAATAAAACGAAAATTCTCAAATACTCGAATTCTCAAATACATCAAACTTTTTTGCCTGTCCTTGGATTTGACGGATTTAAATTTTAAAAACGGTTTTTGATTTTTTTAGCTATTATTTACTAGGATATGACGAAAATAGAAATGTAATTATTTTATTGGAAATAGTAAAAAAAAATTTGATTGTACACTTATATTTTTAAAAAATTGTGCAAAATCCTAATTAGTGTTTAGCCTTTTACTTTTGATAAAGATAATTGAAATGTCAAAAAGTAACTACAACGTATCCTAGTGAAGAACCTAAAGAATCGTAATACTTTTCAAAATTTAAATTAGTCGGATGATGTTTACAGTTTTGTCTGACTTTTCGATACAAAACGTCATCTCCATACGTAAAAATTATCGTAATACTGTATGGTCGTATGGATGTTAATATTAAGCAGACATCGAGCAGTAGGTAAGTGGAAAAGTCTTTAATTAGGTGGTTAATAAAATGTAAAAAATTTTTTTTTCAAAATTTTCTCCAATTGTTTAAAATTTGAAAAACTCGCCAACTGCGTTGTATAGTTAAATTTAATGAGCACGTTTGTTATCATAACGGACGTAATACTGATACACGATCATACAATATTGAATTAAAAATTACCGAACCGTTTAAAATCTCGTAAATATTTAAAAACTGCAAATGAGATTGTTATTTATTTTTTTTTTTTTTTCGAAACACGATGATGTCTATATACACTAGTTACGGCTTTGCTGCTTGAATGCATTTGTAAACGCTTCGCTTACAGGTTACAACAGTAGAGTTACGGGACCTGCATGCGTTTCAATTAAAATATTTCCCGCAGTATAGTTATTAAGTACCGCCGCCGCCGGCACAACGGTTTCGCGGTTTAAACATAGATAATAGGTATTATAATATTTACATAATATAATATTATTATGTTCCGTATTCGTTCGCCGCTGCAGTGATTTTCGTTATGCACATCCGGCCCAAGGTTAACCATGTCTGTGACGGCGGCGGCAGCCATAACTGTCCAGAAGAACAAGATGACACAGAATCCGGTTCTAAAAAAAAAGAGGTGCATGACACACGTACAACACGCGCACACACGCGTGGCCAACCCGGGTTTTGGACGGCTCGCAGAGGAGACCGCGGCGCGAGGGGTATACAATGATAATAATGTATCCTTGTGTGTCTGGCAACCTCGCAGCCTTGGCGTCATCAGCGGCGGAGGTGCCGTGATAGTTAGAGTAGTAGTAGTAGTAGTAGGAGCAGGAGGAGGAGGAGGAGGAGGAGGAGGAGGAGCACCATTAATCCCATTAATCTCTTGATCTATCGAACGCTGCCGCCGCCGTCGTCGTCGTCCGCATCGCATCATACTCGACTGCAGCAGTACTTCAACTTGTACGGGGAAATCCCGCGGTGACCAATAGGAATGAAACTAGGATAAAATCTCCCCCAGTTCAAAAAAAGCTCCTTTTTTCTTTGTTAATAAGCCCAAAGGTGAACCGAATTATTTTCAAGTCATTTTTTAAATTTTAATTGATTAATCAGACGTCATTAATAGATATTTACTCAGGTTGCTTTGTTGATACCATTCGCATAGGCTCACAAAATGGAAAGCGATTAGGTGCTTATCCTTCTTCAAACTCGGCGTATAGCCCCCTCCCTAGATTAAATGCTTATCAAGTAAACTCTTAAGTATATATTTCTAGTAAGTTTTTATGCTTAACCGATAGCTCCTTCTCAGCCTTGTCTTGACAGTTTTTTGTAAAATTTGGTTTTAGGGACATGTCCCCTTTCTGGTGATTCATATACAGTGCATTTCACTCAAGTGGTAACATGAAATATTTTTGTCCAGTGACCTTAGATTGAAATTTGGTTTTCAAAAGAAGATAGGAAATACTAAAATATCTACACATTTTTTGAAGGATTTTTAAATTTTTAAACCTTTCAGTGTATGCATGTGCAATAAAACTTAAATTTTTTTAAATGGAAATACCTATTTCCAACACTTGATTTGGATAAACCATTAATTTTTAAGCAACTTATATGTATAAAAACTTTTCCCTTATCTCGAAAATTGGCCGAAATATAGCTCGTTAACGTTGAAACAAAATTATTTTATTATTATTAAATTAATTTAATTTTAAACAATTTACGAAATACAAAAAATACTCATCAGTCATCATTATCTTATAAATTGTTCGAAGTTTTGTCCATTATGTTGTAAACATAATTCTGAACGTCGTATGACTTCATTTTGAGTAGCTGTCAAATTTGTTTCTTTGTCAGTTGTGCGCATGCTTCCGTGATTTTTTGTTTTAAACGCTGTAGTCTAATCGGTGGGTCAGCATTAACTACAGCAAGGGAGTACCATTTTGTAGAAAAATTACGTTTTCCTTAATATCTAATGGAACACTTTCTAACAATAGTGGTAAATGGTTAGAAATAAAATCCAAAATTTCCTTACATTTAATGTTCTATCATAAAAATAGAGACCTATTATAAAACCTTCAATTAATCCACACCATACATTTGTTGGATGGGGACATATGGACCAATAACTTGGCCGGAGAGTTCATCTGATTTAACGTCTCTAGATTTTTTTCTTTGGGGACATTTATAAACTGTAGTCTATGCTGACCCACCAATAAGTCTCCACCATTTAAAACAAAACATTATTGAAACATGTGCACAACCACTGGCGTATGTTTAATGTGTATTTCAGTATTTTCTATCTTTTCTTGAAAACTCCATTTCAATCCGAGGTCACTGAACAGAAATATTTCATGTTACCATTAAGGTGAAACGCACTGTATAAGTATTAATAAATATTATGGTTACTTGAGCCCTCCCTCAAATATTTTGGTGGTTTGCGCACATGATATTGTAGTAACTAAATTTGAAAGTTAATGTATAAGAAAAATTTTAATTAAAAAATGTATATTACATTATTACCTTATAAATACACGATGCTGTATGCAATTTAATTAGTCAGAGGCGAAATCAGGGAATTAAAATCGGGAATTAAAACACAATCAAAAATTTAAATTACCCTTTAATTTGTATTGAAATTTTAAATTATAAATAATTGGTTTACAGAATACAAAGGCTAATTTATTATAATAAATATTCTTTTATACTTCCCTAAAATATTTTCATGCGTTCGTTTCTGCTTAATTGTAATATATTTATTATATAACTAATAATATATGTAACTATAAGTTACAAAATAAAAATACTATAATTTTTATATTATAATATTATATATTTGGGGTCCCAAATATATTTGGGACTCCTCACAAAAATATAATTGAAAAATCACATAAAGTTTAATCACAAAAGATCATAATATGTATGACGTACTGTAGTTTAAATTAAATTAATAGCAACTGTAAATATGACCTAAGTTTAAGTATGTAAATACATTGAACAACAATTTTGGGCTCTTATGCATAAAGCTACAGAGTAGGTGGTAGCCGTGGCATACACTGCATACCCCATGTGCACGCTTATGTCAATAAATTTAAATTATGCACGGTGTATAAACGAATAGAAGATTCCTAAAATTGTCGATTGACAATAATTAATCACGAAACAATAAAAGGTAGACTAGTTGAAACGACGGTGTTCACAATACCACCGATTTATGATAAAACCGAGAGTCTTAACAGTTGTTAGTTATTAGTATATATTGTATACCCAGTAAACTAACTAAGACACCTACCTGGTTAGTTCACCGATTAATAACGGCTGTTTGTGATTTCTCACATAATCGATCTACTATACTATATAATACTGTTAAATAATAAATATATAATCGTTTTTGCGGAGAGTTTTCCGGCGTGGCTTACAACTGCATAATAATACCGTAGTTGCAGCAGGTGGGCGGTTACGCGTGTGCCGTCGTCAGGTATCTGTTGCTGCATGTGTACGTGACGTTACCGTTGTAGTAATGGGTGCGATTTTTAACTTCGGTCACCTAGACCTATGAGGAGATTTGTATATGTGACACTCATACAGCTAGATAACCAAAGAGAAAAACCAGCTACCCGGTTAGTGGTGTAGGTACGCGTCGAAACGATTCTGCACGGCACGTTCGACGTTATGGCACAGGGTGTCTGGGCGTCTGGAGGTCACAATCCGTATTGTTTCGAGTAGACGCAGCCGTTGGTAGTGTATAACACAGTATATTAACATAAATCATTATTACAAAACCTGACGGATATACCTGCAAATGTCTGAAGAAAATTACGCGTGTAACCTGTAGTGGTAGATCTGAACAACTTATTTAAGGGGGAGGGGAGTCAAATAACACTTACTAGACACAGTAACTGAAAAACATATTTCGGGAGAGAGGCGAGTATCAAAAAAGTGTATATGAATGCGTTCATAATTTTTATGGACACCTTGTCTCACAGGTACTTGTATACATTTTAATTCAAATGCCAAACGATTTTCTTTAAAAAAGTCTAAGGACGCCTCGTCGTAACCCCCCTCCCCTTACAAATTCGTCACCGCATAATGTATAGATATTGTCTACACGTTTTCTGTTAATAACGGTTGTAAATTTGACATTTTTAACTAAATATAGTGTATCTAGGTAACATTACCTACCTATACGGCTGATAACGGCCACAAAAGTATAATATTTTATTCTAACGGTAGAAACATCGATACATAATAATAATAATAATAATAAAAAAAAAAAAAAAATGTTTACTGTTATATATTATTGTTCAGTGATGTATCAGTTTTGCCCGAGTAGTTTTGCTCGATGCTTTTGACGTCCCGCCGCCTTCTAATGGACCGTCATCCGTTTGAATACTCCATTCGGTATCGGACGAAAAGCATTTTTCTGACCATACTGAAACGTCGCTCGGGCGGTTTGCGCATATATTACGGATCGGCGCGCGTGTTCACAGTATAGGCATACACGTTATAATAATACACTCACTGCTATTATTATTACGGCTTTCCAAATGTTTCTTTAACGACAAAATAAACAAAGGAATCATGGACAATATATAATGTACCTACGTTGCCCATGGCGGCGAGTGTGCTGTGCAGGTCGTCGTCGTTGTCGTCGGTTTAGAAATGTCCTAAAATCCCTCCTCGCCCCGCCCCGCCGAAACCCGACCGGTTAACGAGATTCATAAATGCGATGATATTGAAAATAATATTACTAATACTAACACTACAAAAAATATTATATAGGCTGTTATATAATAATAATGTTTAGGTAGGGTAACGCAGGTGCATCATGATGCAGGTAGGCATTCACTGCAGCAGTAGTTCCATACGTTTATATTCGTTATAATATTAAATTTTAATCCGTAGGATCGCTGGGCCGTCCGTTGTTGAGCAAAAATACATAGTTTGACAGTGCACAGTGACGTGACCACGGGTAGGGAGGTCAGGGGGCTTATCTTCTCTCCCACCATTGGATTTTCAACACAACAATGTGTATATATTTAGTAATTCAATACTGAAATCTATAGGTTTCAGTCAAGCTAGAAGGAAAAGTCTGATCTATTGATTAAAACTTGGTTTTTCCAGCTTTTTAACTCCCATTATTGAGTTGTTAATAGAAGAAGATTCTACGATATGATTAATATTAATATTTGCTACATCCCCTTCAATTGGAAATTTTCTGTGGCACGCCACTGCCTATGCGATTATTGTATATTTTATTTAAGGCGGGTCTACATGGACAATAATATTATAATAAGTATCATATTTTGGAAAATGTTCCTTATCCATATACATTATTATCATTGTGGATATTATTAGTTTGATATAAACAATTTATAGGTATGGCAGAACTATTTAATTTAAATGTTTATAAATAATATATTATGAAAATAAATGCGGTCTTTTTTAAAATATTAAACGGAATTTAAAAATTATAAATTATCAATTTTAATAGATTTTCTTCTATTCGTACAAAGTGAAAAAACATAATTTATTTTATTTATTTATTTAGCTTCCATTGTTTTTATAGTTATTCTATAGTGTTATTTTTGTAATGTCGTATTTTAGGTAGGTACTTACTACCTAAGTAATTTATTGAATGATTGTAATATTTTGTCCGAGTTTTGATAATAGCCGGTACTATAGAGATTAACGACATGTGCCATTCCAAAAGAAAGGAATTCCCCCAGTCAGTTCAATAACATTTAATCAACCTCGATAAATTAAAAATTCAACAAGTACCTCATATTTTAGTTTGTTCTCCTTGAAACGTAAATTGTTGAGAATCTATATACTAAACAGCTAACAGTGTTATTCATAAATATTATAGGTAGTATAATATAATTGAAACCAACTGACAAATTCTAAATACCAATGGAAAATATTATACATATTAGTTATTAGTTATTAATTATATAAAATAACGTTATAATATTAACGCTAATTGTAATACAACATTATTAAAAAATAAAAAATAAAATGATAATTCTATTTAGTTAAGAAAATTCGGACTAACAATATGAATATAGTTATGGTATTTACCTAATTTAATTATAATTTAAACAAATTTAATGCACTTAAAAGATTAAATTATAAAAACAACTCCTGAAATTTACTAGATTTTAATGATAAACCTAAGAAAATACATATATAATATTTCCATAAATAGTTTATTTTTATTAAAATTACTGTTCGTACAAATATATATTATATACACTTTGCTAAATAATTGAAATATATTATGACGATTATTTCACAGTGATAACACTATAGTCTTATTTTTAGTATACCTACCTATAGATATACTTTAGGAAATATGCGTACGATTTTCGACTGATATAATATTCATTATTTGCGTTCGAAGAGTTTTGTGAACAGCAATTTTAGAAAGTGAATTTTATTGACATTAATGCGTTTCACGTTACATAAAACGATTAACATTATATAACAGTAAAACACAGCATAATATATAAGTACATACTAATAATAATACGATACAAATGTCTGTTCGAAAAATACAGTTATAAATAGTTACATAGTTTTATATTCTACAAAACTTGTTGAAATATAAAAATAACTATAGATATAGATAAAAATATGGTCTATAGGTTCTTATAGTGACTTTTAAGTACCTAAAGGACTAAATTATTACCTACCCATAGGACTATTATAAGTAAGAAAAAATTGTATAATATGTAATAACCTCAAAGTGGAATAAATTATTTCGGTTGAAAATTAAACACACAATACCTATGAATTGGCTACGATGATAATAATATGTTAATATCCTTATATTACGAAAATATGTATTGCGAAAAATAGAAAATCGTTACATTTCGACAGTATATCTGAGCCGATTTGAAATAACGATCGCCACGATAGTGTTTTGAAAAAAACAAATTTATTTTACCCATGGGTACATAGTATATTATACATAATTATTATAACATATTTTTAGAAAATATAATATAATATTACCTGCAACCGATGCATATTACAATTGTCGAGTTGCGTATGTCGGCGGAGATGTGATGCAGCTGAATGACGGCGATATTCATTAGTTTTATTTATTGTTATACATTTTAAGCACGAACATTCATCGTTTTAATTTTTTTTTTTTACGAATCGTATGAACGTAAAAACTGACCTACTACTGTAAGAACAAAACCATAGGTTAAAGTAATTATAGGTACTATGGAACAGTGACAATTTCTGAGTGTGGAAATGAAAAGTATGGTAGGGCTAAAAGAAGAAGACGACTGTGGCACCAAACTGTTGTTGACTAATGGGCAACCTGTAGGTGTAAGGTCCAGCGATCTGTGCACACACGCAACCGGTTCATATTTAACGAACAGGTACTGGTTTTCGTCCCACCAGTCACTACAGTATCGCATGTACGCTACGCTCTCACATAAGTCTCGCACACACACACACACACACACACGCGCGCACGAGCGCGATACTTACGCACGCGTATACCTACACATGCACACACACACACACAAACACAACATACCTTTTGTTAGCCCATCTCCTAATCTATACGAAAGCCGTGTGCATATACGTCTGTTTTTTTTTTTATATAGCTATACCTATTCAATTTAGCGTGAGCTAAGGTATAGATAGGTAGGTATATTATAGGTATAGATAGGTATACGTAAATATCGGTCTACAGCCAATAAATATTATAAATTCCGAACGTGTACATATATGACGTAGGTACGTACCTAAATATAGTGTTTTAATACGGTACGTATAGAACCGATAGTCTTGGGTGATTACTGCAGTTTACCGGTATATCTGAAAAAAAAATTCAATATATTTTTAGATTGTGAACGAAGAGAGGAATGCATAGATGTAATATAGGTATACCTAATGGTTTCACTGTGATCAGTGTGTTTTTTTTAACCGTCTGCAGTCAAACACGACTTCGACCCGCAGAAGATAGTTGCTCCGATCGTATCGTCGACATCTGGGGAGCACATTATAATTTCTATGTAGTAGTATTTTTTCGATAGACAATAGTTTACTTTACCTATTATAGTATTGAGGTGGTCGTCATTTTTTAAATTCCTTGTATATACTTTTCTTCTATAGTATATACCAGCTATTGACAAAAAATCAGGTATGAAAAGTCGAAAATATTTTATATGCGACACCGGTTTTTGACAAAATCATTTTTTTTTTTTTTTTATATATAATTTAGCGAGAAATAATATAGCGGAGACTTGATATTTTTACCAAATATTACCGATTATTTTTTTCCAAACGTGAAGTTGTTTTTAAAATATTTGAATTTTTTTCCTTTTAGTTATTTATAGATTTTTGAAATTATTGAGTTTTTTGGTTTATATTTGATGTTTGAAGTTTAAATTTTTGATAAATCCGTTCAAAACATGATACATTGAAAATTATTTTGTAGTTCAAATTGTATAAATTTGTCAATGTAAATTTAGAATAAATAATTTAACCGAGGTCCATTTATAATTGTTTTTTGTTTGCAATAATTTATAGTTAAATTCGTGATTTAAACATTTTAAATTAAATTATCCTACATTATGATATCTTCCCATTGGCACAAACTGATTGCTTCCCAACTACAAGTATCAAGACAGTTTTTAGTGAATAACCATGGTGTGCCCACTCCCTTCCCTTAAAAAATAGATAAACCAAACGTTACCCATGCTTTCTTATTAGACTTTCTTCATGCAGTAATTTCTCTCCTCAGTGACGATATTTCATACATAAATTATAGTATTTTGTTGTAAAATCGATTAAGTACCTATTTCTGTTATTTCATTATTTTACTAAAACAGATAAATAAATTACTCAAATTAATTAATTTACCATTTATTTTTTAGTGGATACACGTAACAAAAATATTATCCTACTGGGTGTCCGATGGACTTTATCGTGTGTCCATTTGAACATCTACAGAAAACCATTTAAATATGCCCGGGTTGGTACCGTGATTCTTTTCGTAAATTATCAATAACATAATCACGAGTTGGATACAAAAATTATTTTTAGTTAACTTTAATTATTATTCTTAATCTAATTAATAAATATTAATTTTATATAGGTAATTAATTCAGGAATCTGGATTAGTGCCTTCCCATGATACGACGTACGTCCCATCGACCATCCGATTTTTTTCAAAAATATTTGTTTATAATAAGTATACAAGTAGATAATTTTGAGTAATATAATTTCGATATGGTTTTCATACATTTAGAAACGTATGCATGTATGATGAACATATTTTATAATACGTTTATCTTTTTATAACATTAGACGTATTATGTGTAATACAAAATATTAAATTGATCTTTAGAGATAGGTATGCCTTATAGCTTATAGATGGCCATTATTATGTTTTGAGCTGTCTATAAATATCGTTGGGTAATCCATTATTACTTTGATGGAGTACCTAATTTTGACCACAAACACTACAAGATTTCAATATATATCGAGAATGAGCGTCAGTATATTATAGTTGTTTCTATGGAGCTACGATTCAAAAATGCCATGGTTATCCCTCGCCACTGATTTGTATATATTTTTATAACTCTAGCTTAATGTTTAACCTCATTAATTATATTTGGAATGAAAACTACATGCACGATTTTCTTTTAGAACTTACATAGGAAACACGAAAAAGCTTTGAGTGTACAAATCTGAAATCCAGGGTTTTATAGACATCGAAATATGAACTTTAAATTTCATTTGTACATTACAGATTTGTATTTCAGGTTTCGATATTCGTAAAACTCTGGATTTCAGATTTGTACGTTCAACGTTCTAGAATTTCATAAGTACTTGTATAATCCATTTTTCTCGAGATTTTCAATACTATGCTCATAAATTGAATGATATAAGTAAAAAAATATAATATTTATATTCATATTCAATAATTATTAATTTTAAAAATGAAGTTGTAAACGATAAAAATATAACGGTAGGTACCAGATTGTAAATATTATATAATTAAAGTCGTTTTTTTGTCATGCAGCAGACAGTTCCGGACCTAAACATTTTTACATCCTGAGATAAAAATACTAAAAGCTCCAGGCGTTGTTTTCTACCCACATCGTTTTATATTAGTTCTACATTGATTATTACTTTCATAGTGTACCAATTATTTACTATTTCTCTTCTAGTCCCTTCTAAGATACTGAAAAATGTAATTAAAGTAGAATTTATCAGTAAACAAACAATACAAATATGTGAATACGCCCCTGAATATTTTACGCGTAAGGAAAAATCTCTGCTTTCCCTTCTAGTTATAGACTGGACCTGGTTGTATTTATACCAAAATTAAGACAATTTTATTTAATTTTGTTGAACTTGCTTAAATAATCTTTAATTTGTATGTATAAAAAACTGTTTAGTTGTATTCATTTTAAATTGTAATAAATAATTAAACAAGCTAATTTATTAGGTGTCACAACCTGATAGATATCAATTTAAAGTAGACGATCATAATATAATAATATACAATTATACTTAGGTATCAATTCAAAAAAGGGATTTTCGAAATTATTCTTAAAAATACTTGAAATCAGATTTTAAAACTATCCCAATAGTGGTATAGTATCATAAATTATAATATATAAAATCATTAATATCGTACAGGTATTTACGGAAAAAGTAAATTACACAAAACAAAAATATTACTATTATTATATTTCTGTTACATACATAGATACCGGCTGTATATTATTGTGTATGTATGAAAATTACAATTACACTGTATTTAGTTTCTATTTTATTTTGTTGATAAGTTCAAGTTAAATTAAGGGAAATATGAAAAAAGCGAGCTAATGAAAGCTTATAATAGATTTTAATACTGCGTGAAGGTAGATTAAAACGAATCTGCCACTTAAGAGTAGAGATTGTGTGCAAGCACTATAATATAAGGATTTTCTAACGGTTGTAAGAACCGTTTTCTGTATTCAATCTAATTTTGAAAACAAATATAGATTGTATTATATAGTGTGAAATAAATACAAAAAAATACTCTTCATAAATAATTATAGCTCGTACAAACAAACATTTAAATATGTTTACATTTTATATAGTGTTCTACTTCTAAGGGGATTTACTGTATATTTTAAAGTGGTTGCATTAGTTGGTTTTCTTTATTTAAGTAAGTTTTCTCTCTATATTATAGTTGGGCAAATTATTGAGGAATAAATGAGTTTGATTAAATAAAATTTAATGACTTATAATCAACTAAAGTGTAATATTTGATGTTAAATTTAATTGAAGCAATTTAAAATACAAATAATTTGTATAAATTAGAATAGACACTTAAAAGTTCCAAAAAAATCGCCGTGTCGAGAAAAACTGAGAAGCAATTAAATGCATATAGATTTCCGACATAATATTGGTAGTCTATTCTATTATATTGTTGGGAAAATATACAAATTATAATTTAAATTTGTGTGTGTTTTTCGAGGTTTGATATTTGCATATGGTTTGCTTTTTTTTGAAGAATACGCTCAATATGTGTTTTTAGCTTAATAGTTAATATGATAAATTATTTTGTATCAAAGAAAATACGATGTATTACCTATTTCAAAAGAAATTAAAATATGTTGAAATTAATTTGAGTAGATATTTATGAATTTTAATTTATTTGTGTTGGGATAAATGTTTCTATTTTGCTAGGTATTCTATTTTGCTGAACTTAAATAATTTCAATAAAATTACACAAAGTTAGGCAGTAAACTCGGTAGTTAAAAAATCAAAAGTCAAGTTATAAATTACTTTATTGATTGTTTTTAACTTACTTAAGAGAAGTTAGATAAAACGTTAGAAAATAACTTAGTTGATACATTTCGTAAATTTATGGTATAGTTCTTTCAATAAATAATTTTACATTCCGACCGTAGCAAGGGAGCTGATGGTTTTCCTAAGATGTTTATTTTTATTTTTCTAGTCTGTGAACACGTTTTTTCCTAGTAAACTTGCTCCAATTTTTACGTGTAACAATTTTTCTGAAATTTCAAGTTATCTAGATTGTACTCAAGGGTGGTTATGTTTTGATTTTCGACGCCATTTTTTAAATAAAAACACTTAAGTGGGAAAAAACGTAGGAAATAATTATTTTTTAAAAACACGGATGACGTTTTTTACCAGAAAAAATGATTTGATCGAAAAATCACAAGATACCTTTTTTGTTGCCTTTTTTATTTACTTTCTTAAAGTATCATCGCCAAAAATTTTGAGCTTTTAAGGAATTTTAATTTTTGGGAGTTTTTTTCTGTAATTCGGTTATAAACACACGTAGAGATTTGAAACTTTGTAATAATACTTATATTGAACTTACCTAGACGTGGGAAAATTTCCTAAATCATCTGACACATTTTTTTTTTTTTTATATATATAAGAGTTTTGAAATCAAATTTAAACGAAAATCCCAAAAAAAAATACGCCACTTCAAATTTTGTATTACCAAACTGCGCTCGGAATCATCTTTCGTCAAGCAATGGTTTATCGTTGCTTACAGATATAAATGAAATAACCTTTTATATCTTACCTTCCAAACTTCTCATCTACAACAGCGGCCGCTCCCATCCTTAGTATCAGCTCTGTTTTTGTTATTTGTTATTTCTTATAAATGTGTAACTTGACTTAGTTACTCAAACTAATTTACATTTTAAAACTAACTATAATTTGGTTAGTGATTTTATTAGATAATTTAACATAAACTAGCTGTTTATGCTTTAGCAGCTTTGAAATTGCATTTGTTTGTTTTGTTTTTATAAATAATTTGAATAATAATAATAAATGCCAGAGTTACTGATAGTTATATCTTATACCTATGTTATTACTTATTATTTATTGATATGTAATGTTTTTATAGCCCTGAATACTTTATTTTCGATTATTTTATTTAAAAAAAATGACAAATACAAAATTGTTTTTATTTCAAGTAAAAAAAATTAAGTTTAGGATTGAGTACCCATGCATAAATTTCAATTTTCTTTGATACTTTCAATGCTGTTATCTGTCCACTTAAGTCCAAATTTTTTTTTTAAAATTTAACTTTTATATTAGGACACACACACGCACATAGACAAACGCCAGTGCTGGGAATAGGGGCGCATGATGGGTATCATGCCCTCCTACACTTAGAAATTCAAACTATTGAGTTGGTAATTCAATGGTAATTTAATTTCAAAGTCAACAAAATAAATTATTTATTTATTTTTGGTATGTTGCGTGATAATTTTTATATTATTATCGTACAGTGTATCATTTATCGAAGGATAGATTAATAGGTCAAAATATTTTTAGAAGTTACCAAATTTGGTATTTGAATTTGGAAGATTTTAATTAAACGCTCCTCCTTCGATTTTTTTAGCACCATTTGTTAGGCTCTGAAAAACACTTCCTTATTATTATTATATTATTAGATTCATGACTTTGTGTATTTTTTTTGTATTAAATCATCATAAATTACATAATGAAAAAAATATAATATGCATAGAGTTTACATGATTATCTATCTCTTTAAGCTATTATTTGTGTTGCATTGATAACAAATACAAATGAAAAAAAGCAGTTAAATTGTATAATTTAAAAATATAAGTAGGTACCTGCTTAAGTGAATAATAATAATTTAGCTTATTGAATTTTAATTCTCGTGTTAGATTCATTTTATTTATCGTCATATTTTTAAATGCATTTCGGTATTAACATTTACAAATTAAATTATTGTTGTGATATACCAAACCTATACACTTAAATAATGTTTATGAAAACGTATGTATTTAAAATATATCGTTAAAAGCAATCACATATTTATTAAATTTTTTTACATATAAATCTCTTGGTTTATGTGAGTTATATTTTCAGAAATTAAATAAAATGTTCAAATAATAATGGTTAATATATTATAATATACGTATTATGCAAAAAGAACATTTTATCCTATAATATTTTGTTGTTCGGTATGGAGAGAAATTGTCAGTTTGCAAAATGTTCTATAATGCTGCTTAGAGTTGTTTAAATTTATTTGGGCTATTCATATTTTATGGATCGTTAAATGTTTGCTGTATATGTATAAAAAAAAAAAAAAAAAAATAGAATGAGAGTGGGCGAGAGAGAAACAACATATATAATTCACATATAAGAAGAAAGCAGTCGCGAATATTTTTTTTTTCGTGAATTCTCCATGTAGAACCTGTTCCTTTGTCTCGTGGAAAAAATCTCGAATTCAAGACAATACGAATGGCAAACGAAAAGGAAAAATATACGTGGCTGTACACCGATCAGTGGTTTTCAACAGTTGATCTCGTGTTTCGCTATACAGTATGAAAATTATTGTAAACTTGTGTTATAATACACTGTATAGAACTCTACAGAGTGATTATAATATATGGTTTGTGGTTAAAATTAAAATATGATTAACTATAAGAGTATACAGATAAAACAAATTGCGTATAATAAACACTTTAAATTTGTAAATAAATACCATACAATTTTGATTTTAGACAGTAATATTTTTAAGCTTAGGGAATTGCAGTTGGTTTTCTAAATTTCCTCTCATTTTGTAAAATTTGTAAATTATGTTTTACTTTTTAATGACCACTATAATCATAAGACTTTTCGATTAATCTAATGCTCGATACCAATTTTAGAGGAATGGGTATGGTCGATTTTCGTTATTTATTAACGTAAAATAGCTCTACGCCTAACAAAAATGTTGGTATCTACAGTTGGTCTATTTTAATAATGAAAATATGTTTGATTTCATAAACAAGTTAACTTCGCATAGGTTTTTAAAATTGAACTAAAGGAAGTACCCCAATTTTTTTCAAGCGTTTAGGTTTTTTACGACAATTACATGGTGAGTAGGTATTTGTATAGCAGTGGCGTGCCGTCAGGACATGTTAGATAAGCGGTGCATGCCTCGTCAAAAATTCTTTTATGAGTATTCAATTTAAAATAATTTATCAGTTTTCTTCGAATGAAATTACATTTTGTTTTTAGAATAGGTAATTTTTTTTACAGAAGTGCTCGTATTTTAGATTATCTGGCCCATATCGTTTTATATAGGAAGCAGTTAACCACGTTTTTATACGGCGATATTTTAGATTCTTAGTGGAGCGAATAAGCTTATAGTTTTACAAAGATGTTTTTTTTTTTATCTCTATGCTACTTTTCTTTTAGAAGATTTTTTCGGATTTTTACGTGTAGCAATTTTCTGAAAGGAAATCGGCGTGGAGAGGTACATTAAGGTAGTCATTTTTTGACTGTCCTAATAGTTTTTTCAGAAAATGTGAAAAATCAGGATAAAACATAGGAAACACGTAGGAAAACAGGGAAAATCGGTAAAACATTAAACAAATTTTATTAAAGTTTTATATAAAGCCTATTTGATTAATTTACTTTAAAATGACATATATATTGTTGAAAAATTATCACTTTCAACTGAACTTCAATGAAAATCATTTTTTTGTAAGCAATAGTTTATCGTTGCTTATAGATATACATTAAATCCCCGTCTATATCTTACTTTCCCAATTTCCCACCTACACCAGTAGTTGCACCCATCTTTATTATTTTACCTTTTTAAAAACGTATTTCAAATATTTTTCCGTTGCATATCGAATTATTATCATTATCAATAAGTACACTTTTATATTATACGGGTACATTAGCTATACAAGTAGGTTACCTATTAATATGATTTTGCCATCAGTCACCAACGTGCTAACAATCTGTAAAACTACAGTCTATAATACAATTGAAATTTATATCAATAAAATGGTTTTTTTTTTTTTAAGATTTAGTTTGAATTTTTATTTTAGCGCTTAACTAATATGAAATATCACGGCACGCCACTGTCACATAGATTTATTTTAAATAGGTATAAATAGGTAAACGAATAAGTTTGTATTATTTACATAGGTACAAAATATTATTTATTTTTTAAATTATAATATTTTATCCTCTGATATATTTTTTTTAAATTTCACAGTATAATTATATATTTTTTTAACGAATTATGTTTATGTTAAAAGGTATGCACTTAAATTGAAGGGCTTTGTGTAATAATAACCAGACTGATCTATTTTTCAAACTTTTTCAGAAAATAAAAAATAACGTTTTGGAAATGTTTGGTTCATAGTCAAATTAAGTTAAAAATTAATTTAGTTACATTATACCAGAATAAAAAAAAAAAATTTCAGTTTGACTTAATTTAATTTAATTGTTTTAAAAAGCTATTACGTTTGGAGTTATCTTTAAAATCGTTTTTTTATAAACGTTTTATTAAAAATTCGATGGAGTTGTCTGGTTTTGTCAAGAAATATTCTAGAATCTTGTTATCCCGTTACCACTTTAATATGAATAGTCAGATTTGTCTCGTTGTTGCACAGAAAATATGAGAATAATTTTCTCTATTATAAATAATCAAATCATGAAGTTCTTTAAATAGCAGAGCTTCCTGGTTATTGTACAAAACGACGAAACCCTTCAATTTCGTATATTTGGTTTTATGGGTTTTAGAAAATCGATTCTTAACCAAGTAATATTTTAAACATGTTAGCATCACCCATAATTAAATACTCACTACGTCATAATAAGTAAAGTTTATACTAATTCTTTATCAAAATAATATCGCCATCATTTGTTTAATTTTTTTTATGTACAATTATAGATTATCGGGCCATTTTTTATACATTTTATTACATAATAACCATTTTATTTACTATAATTATATTGACGTGTCATACAATTTGTTGCTATATAATATTGCAAATATAAATTAATGAGAAAATATGAATAAATTACTTGGTAAGATACATATATATGTTTATAATCATATTGATTATTTACATTTTACGCGAATAGTATAGTTATTAATATTAAATTAAGTCTAGTATATTTTATAGTAGGTTCATGTATAAATACGTTTAAATTTTACGTAGGTACCTATACATATTATCTAAAATAAACTAAAAAGAAACCAATTACTGTTCTGCTACCTATGCAATTATTTTAAATTGTTTTTTAAATGTAATATTTAAGTTTTAAATTTTAAAATAAAAGAACTCCTGCAGTAGATGTAATTTCTAGTAAAACAATAAATATATAATATGTAATATTTATAGGTGTTATCTACTATCTCAGTTTAACCAACGGTAATTAAAGCAAAATTAAATTACTGAGAACGTAAATTGTGGCGTTTTGGTTGAAATTAGAGTTCAAACACAAATAACCAAATTTAATGAAGAGAATATTTTCAAAGATTGTAGTTATTTTATAAAAAATGATTGTAACAAAAAACTTATAGCCATGTTAGTTTTTTGTTTTTTTTTTAATAGCTCTTACTTATTTTTATAAAAATGTTTTAAAAAATAACTATGCACAGTCTTCAAAAATATGTAATGTAATTTTGTTATGTTATCCGTTAGACTGAGACAGTAGATGCGAATGTGGCGTCTTCTTAATATGTATATTTCTGAAATAATATTCGCCAATGTTTGAGTGTTAAGATTTTAAATTATAGAATATATTTTTCGTAGTAACAAATAGTTAAAAAAGAGAGTTTCGCTAAATAAATATTTTGTTACCAAATATGTATATCTAATATACCTAGGTTAAAATAATAGATAAAATACCAGCACAGATATAGGGTTGGTATGTATCTGCATGATACTATAAACGCCACTCTATAATCTTATGTTGAAAAGACATTGATTATAATATATCCATTTTACCACTCAGAACCTATATGAATATAGTTATAGTTTTGTATAATCCAAAAATTATACGGCTTGAACAATTGGTTATTTAATTTGGCATCCAAACACTGACTCTTAGTAGGTACGCGGATGCTGTGCAACTAACAAACGTTCTATAACAATAATAATTATTACATAGGCGTCCTTGAGTACTATACATCTATTAAATTATACACGATTCGATAGTTTTTTTTTTTATCTCTATTTCTTTCTTTCTTTATACTTTTAAAGGTCTTCGACTTCAGACCAATAAATCCTGAACCGGATATATTTTTTGTCATCCAATGTCGTTTTTTTTTTTTTTGCTCGATCGAACGTTAATTAATGGAAACCAAAATTCATCGAGATGTCTATCTGGGAAATTTAAACAATCAGGAATATAACAGTTACAACGAGTAGATCTATTGGATACATAAATTTATTATAAAATCTACAATTTTCACTATATTATATTTTATTTTATTGCATGGTCACGTAGATCTATGATGTAAGGGTCTATATATATATATATTCATTTTTATTTTGTTACTATAAGTACATATTTCTAAATTGAAATTTTTCAACCAAACGATATGCTGCATGAAAATTTGATTGCAATTTTTTGGAATTTGTACAATTACTTTATAGAAAAAGAAAAACTAAGTGTATGTATATCGTGTATGTATCTTTTCCAATTTAGGCGGAAAAATGAAACGTAAAATATTTTTCCCTTTTTGTGCAATTGTTTGTAAAAAGAGTTCTGAAAGAAAAAAAAAATAACTAATTTATATTTCATCTTAAACCTATTTCTTGATGTTTAAAATAGTTGATGATATCGTTGTTTTTTTTTTTTAGTTTAGATTTGAGGGTTTAGGGTAGGTTTTTACAACTTTTACTTATATTATACGTTTAAATATAAGTTATATGCACCGGTGGTTTTTGGTCGATTTTGGTTTTGGTTTTAATTATATAAGAAATAAGAATATAATATGTTCACTGAATACTTATAGGCATTAGCATTCCTTTCAAATTCAAATTAAAAAATAATTTGTATACTATATTGACTTAATGCTAGTTAGTTATAGGTTAGCAAAACGATTAGAGGACCAAACTTTAAACCTAATTTAACTAGGTTAGGCTAACCTTAATAAACTTAATATGATTATTTCCTACCCAAAAAATGGTTAAAATATAGTTCGAAATTACGTTTTATTTTACTTCAATCTACACTAAACACCAGCCATAATAATTATAACTTACTATATATCATATAATTTTGTTAAATAAATTACTTCATGTGTAGTATTTAGGTACACTTATTTATATTTTTATATACTAAATTAGGTTAAGTTACTCAAGTATTTATAGGTATAGGTACTCGTACATGAGAACATATAAATATCGTAAATATAATATTTGTTAGTTTATCTATGTAAAGTTATACTATACCTACCAATTTTCATTTGTTTGTGAGCAAAAATATCATACAATTTTCATCAAAATATAAGAATGGATATTAAAATTGGTTTTTTAATAAATAGATAAATACGATTTGTGCGGTTATTGGTTAGATTAGGTTCGGTTAGTTTAGGGTAAGCTCGAGTTATTTACAGCGATTAGGCGATTGAGAAATAGTGCACCCATATCAGAAAGAGGCCGAAATTATTACAGAAATATTCGCGGAAAGTACTTGCACGACGTATAATATTATAGCTGTATCTTTGTACCTATTTCATGAATTTTTGCACGGGCGAATTTCATAAAAATTCAATTGGATAACAAAATTATATTTATCACGGGTAGGCTATTTGTTGTAGGTGAGTAGTTAGGAAGGTAGATTTATTTATTTTATATACTGTATGCAACGATAAATCATTAGAAATAAAAAAAAGACTTATAGAGGGTAAATTTATTAAAATTTAGATAAATGTTATAAATAAAATATTCCCAAACAAAAAAACTGTATTTTTTGAGATGCTGAGTGAAAAAAGTCGGAATATTTGCCTAACTAAAAGAGTTTTAAACAAAAACAGAAAACATTTAAAGAAACTGTTTGGAAAAAAAATTGGAAATTTCGAAATATTGTTCAAATAAAGTTCCTTAAAGCGAAAATTTTGCTTTTCTTAGGTATGATATAAATCAATCATAGAATTTTTACTAACTGTAAAAAGTGTTTTGGGAGAAACAAAATCTTTGTAAAACTAATAGCTTCGTCGTTATATTCAGAATTTAAAAATAGGAATTTATATTCCTCTCTATTGGCAAAACTTTATTTTCAGTTTGAGATAAATGTGTGTTACAAAAGAAGGGAGTTAGTACAAGCTGTTCGGAATGTTGTCCATATTCGAAACAATATAACCAGTATTCTATAATGTATACGTTGTATGATACCATATATTATCTTGTACATCTATATGTTCGTATAAGATACTATAGTTATAGAATACAAATAAAATATTTTAAATATGTTTTAAAAAATATGCTAAATTTCTGTATATGTTACTATTTATAATAACGTATGTGTAGACAAAAGAAAAGTTCTAAAATTTGTTGAAATTATAGGTGATTATAATATAGTGATTAATATAATCAATTGATATACAATTATTAAGTATAAGTACTTACAACCATTGATGTTAAAATATTATATTATTTATTTTAGATTCTGATTAGTGATTAAGCTTTATTAGTTTTACTAATATCTGGCTTTACCCCACAAAAATATTTAATTGGTTAGTAAAAAAGTTCCGATTTGTTATGATGTATCTTAAAGGAGACGGATTCTTCACTTTCATTAGAAGAAAAAATTTAGATTCCTTAAAGTTTTGCTAACAAATTATGTCTTATTGCTTCCAAACTTCCCTCCTTTAATAATGGTTTATAATGCATGGTGTGAATTATGTCTGATTGTTTTATATTTACTTTAGTGGATTTCGGGGTTTAAGTAAAAAGTATAATTAGGTATTTGATAAATTGATTTTTTTTTTTTTTTAGGGAGGAAGGGGTTATTTTAAAGTTATTACTAAGTTAAAATAACGAACAATAATATATGTTTCTATTTTATTATTGTGTAACTTTTAAACTATTTAATAGAGAATGTTTATTTTATACATGTACAGTTGTACAACCAATATAAACCTAATCTATACATATTATATACATGAATTATGACCAATTAGTAGTTTTTAATATAAGGTCGTGTCATATTTATTTTTATAATTTGTGAATTTTACACTTTAAAATAATGCTTATTAATAATTTTGTATAACATTTTATACAACGCCTTGTATTAAAACTAGTATAATTCAGTGCTTGAAAAGTTCTTTTCAAAAAGGACTTAGTTCACATTCCAGGCCCATTTCACGATTGAAGAAAGGGACTAGTTCCTTTTCTCGTTTTTAACAAAGAAACATTTTTGTATTTTTTTGTTATTCAATTTTAATATAATATTGATTCCGTAATGCCTAATTTGCGGGTATCCTTCACTTGGGTCACACATAAAAAAATCATATATTATTAATAAATGTTAAAAAAAAAATGTTTAGGGTTATTACAATTATTAAAATTAGGTGTGCAAATTGTTCATGTTCCTTCAATAAATTACGAAATTCCAATACGTTCCTTCACAGATCTGTTCTCGATAAATTCCTGAAAAATAAATGAAATCAAAAGAGTGATTTCTATTGAATTCGTTCGTTCCAAGCTCTGATTAAGCCGAATCCATTTAGAAATCATTTGTGTGAACGGATTGATCTGTAATTTAGTTTTAAAAGTTATAATTTGAATTAATCACTGTGCTATAGTTGTTACTGCATTATTTCTGTAGGCTTTTTATCTAAAGTAAATCTACCATATAAAGTAATAATATTATATAACAATTATTTTAGTATATATTTTATTATATATGCATCGATAAGTATTGACTTATCAATACCTTATACAATTGTAATTTGTAAAATTGAAATTGTTTTATTTATTAACTGTACAGTATAAAATACAAACGCACATTCATAATAAATGTATTATTTTTATTATAGAGGAGATAATAACATCTAAGCACTGGATGACTACTCAAAAATTACTGACGGGATACAATAATGACTATAGTATGAACTAAATCGCCGTATATCGGTTTTCATCCTATACTTGCTAGTTAGTCAATAAAATCTGCTCTAATAGTAAATTCTGATTAATTATTTAACAATTTGATTTATAAGACATTTTTTTTTTAGATTTGAAGTGTTTATACAAAAAATACGGGTTAAGATTTTTCGAAATGTTTAAGTATGGATATGGTATATATTAATTACACACATAAACATATTATTCCGTTTAGTTTCTAAGTGAAACACTAGTATATTGCGTAATATTAAAATTTAAAAAAAAAAATCTTTGTAATTCGCTTGAAAATTAAAATATCGAGAAAAAATCGATGTACAGACACATATATAGTATTCTTAGCTTTATGCTCGATAATAAGCCAATCTATTCTATTAAATATCTATTAAAATCAACAGCAAAAAACTTGATTTAATGAACGAACATTTGAAATTATCTAATTTAAAATTAGATAATTTGTTAAAGCCATATAACATAATGTGTATTATGACGTCGCGTCCTTAATTATAGTTATATTACAATTAATACGGTTTTAATACTTTCGTTTTAAACTATCTAAACGAGGAGAGTATTCCAGGTTTTACAATGATTATTTTTTTATACTATGTACAAAATTTCTACCAGATATCTTTTTTCAATTTTCTAGTCTAATACCTTTTCTGAAAGGAAATTTGATCTATGCGATGCTTTATAGAGGTTATTTTTTTGATTTTTCAAGCGGTTTTCATAATAATTGAGAAAAATCGGTAAAAACGGGAAATTTACGGATTTTATTATTTTCAATCTTGTTTTATTGTTGTAATTCAGTTTAAAATATTTGTAGAGACTTAACATTTATAAAGAAAACTTATATTTGCCTTTTTTAATTGTGGTAAAATTTTCAAAACATTTGTGTTATTTTTGAGCTATTTATAGATATTTTAATTTTGTAAGCTTTTTACGTAATTTTTAGTTGATAGTCTGTTAATAAAATAGTTAGATTTGATAGAAATGCATGGAAATTTAACATGAGGTTCATTATAAGTCGTATTTTGTGGTGAAAACAAAAAAAAAAAAAAAAAAAAAATAGTGTATAATATAGAATTTTTTTTTTAAAAGAATCAAAAAGATCAAATTTCGACGGAAATCGTAAATATTACGGCCTTTCAATACATGTATAATCGAACTCCGATCAGAATAGTTTTTCGTCAGCAATGATTAATCGTCAGGTACAGATATACATTAAATTCCCATATATGTCCTATCTCTCCAACTTCTCACCTATACAACAGTAGCCCATCAATCGTGCGAAACACGTATCCGTCTTTTTTATATAGTGCATTTGGAAAACGGTTAACCGCGCAATCGATCAAGTCACCTGGTCATCGCGTAATATTTATGCAGTTATTAATTACACCTATAGCCATGTATAGGTACCCATTTTATAGTGCAATACAATAATAATAATCACTCGGTAGCATTTCGGTTTTTTTTTGTTAAATTTTATATGGACGAAAATAACACGTCCCCGCGCACTAATATTACAGGCACCTATACACGATATTAATATTATAAGTATGTATATTCAGGTGCACGCCGATCCAGAGTGAGTGACGCGTATACGTACGGTGCGTAATTTTTTAAACCGTTCGCCCAGAGGGTGAACGTAATAATAAAGCATATCTAAATATTATTATTCCGTCGGGTATCCCGCCGACCGACGACGCGTCGTGGTTCGGATGAGGCTGGTGTAGGTATTATACGCGTGGTGCTTTTTGTGGCTCAAGGTCGTCGTCGTTACACTACAATATATAGTATGGGTATTATAGGTACCTACCTGTAATATTATTATGTTGCTGCGGTGTATGCGCGCGCGCGTACCTACGGGTACTGCAGACATTCTCTAAAGTCTTCTAAACATCTTTGAGCCTGTCGATTAAGTCGCCGGCCGACGACGAAAAAACAATACCCGCATCATAAATGTATTATAATAAATAAACGGCTGCGTCGGCGACTAAAGGTACGCGGAATAAAAAGCCGGAACGCCGATTTTGCATTTCTCCCGGAGAACAATTTTATTTGAAAAATAAAAAGAGTTAACCGAATAATTCATAATTATTTAAATCGTTAAAACGACGCATCGTCAGTGCAGCCAAGTTAACCAATATCGAATTATATAGACTTGACGCTTAAATTCAGGATTTTAAAATTCATCCGTTAGGATGGTGATATTTTGTATTGCTATTTTAATAGCAAAAAAAATAGCAAATAGCGTTCTGCGTTCTCGGAATTCCGTTATTATATAGTGTTAGCATTTTGTTTATAGAATACTATTCCTTATCCAGAATAGTGAACTATATTATTTTTCTAACTCATTTATAACTAATATAGGTATCTATGTTAGCCGTTCACCGCAGAAGTGTATAAAGAATTTTCTTGTGAAGGGGTCGCGTGGGTAGATATGTAGTATGCAATTTTTTTAGAAGGGCCAAATTTGTCAAATTGATAACTTTGTCTATTATTATCTCTATGTAGCAGTAACAAGACGACATTGCTTATCCATTAGGTCTATGAAGTTAATAGACAATTGTCTGTATGAAACTATGAGCAAATTTTGTTGTTACCGTTACCGTCCTCGCTACAAATACAAATTTCAAAAATAGTTTGAAATAAATTAAATACATTTTTGTGACTTATGCACAATTATAACGCACGTTTAATTCTTTTATACATTATTCCTAAGGAATGATTTTATTTTTGTTTGAAGTTGAGAATAATCACTCATCAGGAGTTCAGCAATCATTGGCTGATCTAGAGGGGGATCCAGAAACCTCGGCCCTCCCAGACTATAGAATGTACAAAGGGTTTTACTTCCACAAATAATTAATATTTAATACAAGATTTTCATAGAAGAAAATCGAAGCGGAATGATGGGTGTGTTGATTGTATTTTATGATGTATTTTTATTTTTTTATTTTGTTTTTGCCAGAAATCTTACTTCAATAAAAAAAAAAGTTAGCAACGGTTTATCGGTGCTTATAGATATACATTAAATAGCCCCCCCTTCCAAAATTCAACTCTGAATCTTTGCATATATTCTCATGTGCCTGTAAAGTTCCGTGTCGAAAATAATATGCAGTATTCTGTAACGAATTTCGATTTTCGCGTATTTAGTAAGACTGCAGTCTTTAAGTGTTTATTGAAAATAATATTCTAAACCGTTTGATTCGAGTGCAAGCATTTTGGTACGGAGAAATAGAAAATCGGTACGCCGTAAATAATATACACTACTGCACCGGTCAGGATCGACGGTCGATCACTGGCGGCGGCGGTTGCACGTTGTTTGGGAATCACTGGAACGTCCGCGCGTAATAAAAATAGAACCTAACCGGAGCAACTGGCCGGCCGCCGCAGTCGTGCAGTCGGCCGTCGTCTCGGGAGCCCGTGACGCGGCGTCAGCGTCGTCGGATGCTGAACACCGCCACCGCGCCGCCGCCGTCGCCTGATCGGGTACACGTATAATGTCCGCGCTCCGGTTGCACGGGGTGTCCGTCGTCCGGCCCGCAGAGAAAACTGGTTTGACCGGCTAAACGTCACCGCCGCCGCCGCCCTCGACGGTCGCCCGGGTCTACGGCCGTCGTCGTCGTTGTCGCCGCCGCCGGAGATTTTACAATATTTTTCGGATTACGCCGCCGCTCGTTTTTTTTTTTTTCCACTTTGTTTTATTATTTATACATACGCGGGCGCGCGCACAATAATATATTTAACCACTGCGGTCACATACGATTCTTTATTGCGTACACATAATAATATATTGTATAGGTATCAACCTAATAAGAGAAGAAAAATTGGTCGGTCGGACGGACGCGAGCGTGCACCAAAACGAAAAAAATACACCGTGCTTCGTTTAACGTCATCGCGTCGAAACCAAACGCCCGTAATAAAAGTACACGGTCAGAAAAAAAAAACAGCGTGTAGTGACCAGAAATATTCAAACGGGAGGGCGTTTAGGCGGAAAATAACAAAACCGCGAATAAATCGTAAAATATCTTCTCAACTTCTATACTCAACTAGATATTGGGAAATTATAATAGCTGCCTCCAAAAAAAGCCAACCCTTAATAAATCAAGCTTTTTCTTGCGACTTGGTTGCAGTATATGATTTTTCAGATTTAATTCCCCTAATAAATACTCACAGTGTTTTTAAGTCAAGTTAGGATGAGATAACCCCTAACCTTCTCACTTCATGGATGTCCCCCGAGGTTAATAAGAAAATCAAAAAGCCCCCAAAAATGGCAACTTATAGGGAATAAACTGCTGAAAATATTTATGCATGTATCGAATAATGTATTGCCGGACAACAATTTTGTATCTTTTGAAGAAACACGTGAACAAATCGGAACATTATCAAGTGTTTTCACGAAAAAAAAAAAAATAAAAAGAGATGTATCCGAAAAGGAATATTGAACATGACATGAAAATCGGAGTATTATTATTAACCATAAAAGTATCTTCTGGAAAAAAAAAACATCTCTTTGTAATATAAGCCCATTCGAGATCTTATTTTTCTTCTTCTTCTCCTTTGCTTTCATCCCAACTATTGGGGGTCGGCTACCTTTATCCTAAACTTATACTTGACCCGATCCCCCAAATTGTACTCGCATACAATCCCCGTCCTCGTAGATCACATCTAACTATCTCTTTTTCGGTCTTCCTCCTTCGTCTATTTTCATTATAATTCTACAGCTTCTGATTCTTTTCTGCTTATGACATGCCTAAACCACCCCAGTCCATTTTTTCTCAATTTGTCCACTAGCGAAGCCACATTTAAACTACCTTTTATGTACTCGTTCCTTATCCTATTTTCTCTCGTCACTCCACTAATCCACCCAAGCATTCTCATCTCTGCTACACTTATTCTCTTTTCTATTTGTTTGTCTATAAATCCATTCGAAATATTCGTTTATGCATACAGACGAACCGGATTTGTTCACGTCGATAAATGAATCACACTGTATACACGATCTATAGGTACGTGGGGACCGCCGTCGCCGTCGTCGTTTGGTACGCTCACACGCACTTACCACGTTTATTATAATACTCCTACAAAAACCATCATATTATAGTAATAATAATAACTTACGGATTATGCGTGCTCCGTAAGCACTCAATGAGCATACCGCCTTATTTAATGGCCAATTTTAGCAGCGGATATGAAATGATCTTCCCGAGATCATAAAAAAGATTATTATTATTTTTATTTTTTGTCATACACAATTTCCAATACAGGTATACCTATATACCTATACGGTTATACCTACAAGAATAAATCGTCCTACCTATATTTTTATGCGATGGCCGATCAACGATGATGATGGAGGAATTGGGATTTATTTGTTAGAAACTTAAAAAAATATAATTATTACGGTTTATCTATCGTAATACTCTTGTACTACATATGAATACGACCTCGTTGAATCGATCGATTTATGAATTTAAACCTAACCTAATGACTATATATTTTGATCCCAGGGAAAAAGAGCTTTTGTAGTCAATTTTGTATAGTTAAAAAACATTAATCATAGTAAAACTAATAGAACAAAGTGCTGATATCGCTGATAGGTACTACTATTATAGGTGGGAAGTTGGAAAGATAGGACACATAAATTTATTTAATTTATATCGGTAAATAATGATAAAATATTGCTAAAGAAAAATAATTCCGAGCGAAGTGCGTTTATATATGATTTAAAAAATCATTATTTCGTAATATTTGTAATTTTTTGAATAACGGGGTAAAAACATCGAAAATGATATTAAAACGAACAAATTTACAAAATTTAATTTTCGATAAATAAAAATTGAAATTTTGTTTTTTCTTTCTTTAATTCAGAAAGTTAGGTAAGTTAGCTAAAATTTATATTAGCGTTGTCACAATTTGTGTTGTTAAATATGTTCGAAATTTTAATGTCGGTAATTATAATCGTAAAAACAAAAAAGTCGTAATCATTTGGTGCCAACTTTCTTTAATTTGTTGTTGTATATAAATTTATTAATAAATTTAACATTTATTATACTATATTTTAATTGTTTTAAAAATCAACTCATTTTACATAATTTACAATTTTAGTACTTGAAAAAATGTAAATTAAACAGTTTACATACGCGTCATAGTAAAAATTCAGAAGCGTAGCTCCGTACGGGTAACCGAGGCAGTTACATTGGGGTGTACATTTTTTTGGGAAGTCTATATGTCTATTGTACAAAACAGTTACTATACAAAGAATTTCATATTTTCATAAATGTGTTAATCATTTACAAAAAAAAAAAAAATAAATAAATAAATAAGACTTAATTATTCTTTCAAAAACACATTCACAGTGCTGATTTGGTGACAAAGAGTATAATTTCTATTTTTCATTAGGTATAGGGGCTAACAAATATTTTGTCTCAGGGTGCTTTAATATATACGGCACTGTATCAATAGGTGAAATATTACTTATTACCTTATTGAGGAATTCATACGAGTATTATCAGCACAATTAATAAAATTCTAAAAAAAAATATATTATACAATAGGTAATCAGAGTGTTTTTTGTACAATGGTATGCATTTAAATATTTAATACAAATCTATAAAAGTGAACAGTTAAATAAATGAATTTGTATTTCTTAAAAAGTTGGTTAAGAACTTTTAAACGTAGGTATTAAACGGTGTAATATTATAATCCGAGTATATTTAATATTATATTATTGGTAAATCCGTAGAAATATATTTTAAAAAAAGAATGGCTTTTAATAGTCTTGTGTTAGTAAACCAAGGACGGTATAAAGCAAAGACTTCAAATTACGGAGGCCGAATAAACTGGTCTGGGGTTAAAATTTAGATAAATTGGATAATTGGGTTATCGGTGTATTAATAGCGTACCTATATAACCGGTTTGAGTTTTTGTAAGTTAGGAGATTTATATTAGTAAAAAAAAAATAATACTATATGGTTAATACATTTTTTTTTTTGAAATATTTCAATACAATACTGTATACATCGATTTATAATTACATATTTACAAACCAATTATTTAATGGACTTTAAGATAAATTAATATTTTTAAAATAATGATAATTCTACTAATTAAGATGACGCTATGTCCGCGTGTATCGTCTCCGTCTTATAAACGTACGACATTCTGGCAAATTTGTGTTTACGCGGGATATCTTTGTCTTGTTAGTTTTTATATATTGAGTGAATTATTAGAAAGTTTATGAAATTTTAAGATAAGAACGTTATCTGTGCAACTTTGGTGATGTTTTTTGATATTTTAATTTTCATGTGAGATAAAAGCATTATAAAATTGTGATATTTCACATATTCATATCTCTATTAATAATTAAAATATTATAAAAAAAAAACGTTTCACAGATAATGTTCTTATCTTTTAATTTATAACTAGGTCACTCTAATATTAAAACTAACAGCACAAAGCTGCCCCACGTGAACACAAATTTGCTAAGATGGAGACAGCACATGCGGATACAAATATCTCCCGTGATTGGGATAGAATTAATAATATACAATATTAATATTGGGCAGATGGGTATATTCATAAAAAATGTGAATATTTTATTGGTAAACAAATGTCTACATAAGTAATATTATTAAATATTAATATTATTAAAATTCAAATTAGTTTTTAGAAGTCTGTAATATACCTTCCTATTTACTAATTCGAAAACAATATTATTACTCTATTGATTGTAGGTTAGGTTATTGAAATAAAAAATAGAAATCTCGTTTAAAATATTTTGTATATTTGATAGCATCGCCAACACTAATAATTTTTAGTGGATACGAATCGGGTATAATTCTTCTAGTTTACATAATATTATTACATTATACTATTATATTGCATCGTTTTTACTGAATATGTTTAAATGTATACGTCGTTTACGTATTATTTTGTATTTATTTGCATACGTTTCCCGAAAAGAGTGAAAAAGATCTGTTGTTTTGTAATGCCTTTTTCGGGTCAGTAAAAATATTTCAAAAGTTTGTAGATATATATTTTGACATTAAAAATAACATTTAATATTTTAAATAGAGAATTTTTTTTTGAAATTTTTAGTTTGATACATAGAATTATTTTTGAATGCAGTTGATTTAAACACAATAGCAATGTGTCTTATTTTTCCACCATTACGTCTATAACCCGCATCCATGATGGTAAAGTATGTCGGCTTTTAAATTAAAATACATTATAATAGTATATAAATCTTATATAAACATTAATATTCGAGCATTTGGGCCTGAGTTTTTTGCACTTAATATTTTATGTTTTAAATTAATATGTTATACAAGATAAAATTGTATATGAAAGTTATGAAAATCTAAAATTATGAATAGAAATGGTTGTGTATTAATCGATTTTATATTTTATTCACATCATCGGTTTTTGATATATTTTCATATAGGTACTTAAAAAAATATTTAAATTTAAAAATTTTGTTCAAGATTTTACTTATTTACTCTAACATGTTAGTATAAAAGCAAGTGTAAAAATATTTATCAATATAGTAAATAAAACTACCTACTATAAACACAAATGTTTAAATTTTATATTGATATCCATTTTGAGGGGAGTGGGGTCTTCAAACTTCCTTCATACAGAGGTTGTAAAATCACAATAATAAATTAGTTCAATATTTCGACACTGAAATTCTGACAATTCAGAATCCCGATAGTTATAAAGATGTCATTTACGTAATATTTAAGGGGTTGTGTATAGGCTATTTAAACGAATTTTTTTTTTCATATGACATATTTTATTTATAAATAATTATGAGAATAATTTATCAACCAGAATCCTGACTTCTGTGTACGCAGATCCTTACACTAGTAGTGGGCACAACCGAATAGTTATTTAAATTATCGAAAACTATTGATAACATAAACTATTTAGAAGTGTCCATCACTAAACTGCACTAATTGTGTACATAATGTATTTTTAGCTAATTTTTGTATCTCTTTGTCCGTTTAATATAGAAACTACCGAAACAGTGACTTAAATCTTAATAACATAATTTGTACGTTTCGTATTATTTTGTGTTAGGTTAGTGTGTTTACGTAGGTAAATAATGTATTTTATTCCATCCATAGTTTTTATATTTTCATAGATTTCATCTAGGCACTTAGCTGTTGTTGTATAGTAGTTTTTAATTTCATTTTTCATAGTATATTGAACAATCTTGAAGCTATTATAATATGTAGTAATAAATTAAAAAAATAAATATATACATATATTTTTTTTGTTTCAAACACCAGGACAAAAATAATATAATATGTAAATTAACTTTATGCCGTTAATTTATGAAATCGTTTTTGTTGTAAATTTGATAGGTAAATAGGTAGTTTATTAAACGTACAAACTTTGTGTTGGCGTATGTTTTTAGAGTGAAATTATTGTAATGATTATTACTTTAAAAATAGGTAGGTATCTATTCGTATCTATTCGATATATTTAAGGACGAACGGTTTTAATTTCGAATATTTACTGATATTACTGGATAATGTTACTACGTAATAATTATTTTTTCCTTAATAAACATATTTATACTATCATTGAGTATCTTTTCCTAAAATTCTAAGATCGCTAAGATGCATATTATATTTAAATAATATTTATAATGTTTTTCTATGTAAGTGAATATAAGACTTTTGTTATAATTTTTTGTAAAGTAGATTTATTTTTCTAGTTCGATGTTAATTATATATATAACTATTTTATTTAAATTTTAAATTATTAATTTACGTCCAGAATATACTAAATATTCAATATTATAGAAGTATAGCCAATGTTAGAAATTGTATATTTATTAATATTATTATAATGAATTTTCAATAATTTACAATTCAAGAGAAACAAAATACAATACCCCCGTACATTTAATAATAGAATTTTAGAGATATTATCTCTAGTGTTGGATACATTTGAATACGAAAATATGTTATTAATCATTTTTACCGTTTGATAGAAAATGGAAATTGTTAAATTATTATGCGTACGGTATATCTGTACTGTAATGAGGTATATGAATACATTGATCGTTGATAGTTTTGGTAAATAAGAACATATTTTTACCTATCAAATGTTAGAGAGAACCTTATTTAGTGGCAATAAGGTTGAATAAATTTGAAAAAAAAAACAAATCTATTTACGGAGATAGATATTATATACGACGTTAGGGAATCCATTATACGTCATAATTTAACTTTAATCCGTTGTTGACTGTTGGTCATCAATATTAATATGGACTATAATGGTCCTCTTTAGTATCTTGCACCATATCCGTATAGTTTTTGAAAAATAAACTTTCTAAATATCAAAATTTTGTGAAGCGGTATTTATCCCGAAATCTCGCTACAATAAACTTATTTATATAAATTGGTGACATAGTTGATAATACAGGTACCAATAGATATGAATGAATTTAAAAGTTCATTGACGTCTTCCTGCATAAAACCAGATTTTATCTTAAAATGAATATCAAATTTTTACCATAGGATCCAGACATTGTTTGTTATTATTATATATTATGGCTTATCGTATAAAGAGAAACTGTTGGTCGATGTTAATGAGAATGAACACGAAGTAAAAAACTGCTATGCTAACAAAAATTATGTAACGCGTATAATTTTAACGAAGTTTTTTCTTCAGAATCCGATTGAACTAAATGCATGTTTTTATAATAAGCATAATGCGTGGGAAACACATGATATATATCTGCTATGTCATGAAAATTAAACAACATAATGGTTATTCTAAAATTTTTGCAAAGCGATTTGATTTCAAGATTAGAAATCTATAAAATATAAATTATAATGTATTATGTAGGTACGTCAAATTGTTGTCGAAACAAACAAAACATTATAGTGTTTTAGATGATTATGTTAATTCAATTTAAGAAAATATATTTATATAATTGGTTTAATGTATATATGAAAAAATTATTATAATGGGGTTCGAGTAAATTACAATTTAAACAAATATTACATAAGAGTTATGAAAATACCGTTAATGTTAGTTTATACAATTTTATAATTTACATGCCTTTAAAATCTCTAAAATGATAAAAATATTAAACATATATAGAAAATATTATTAAAACTCTATGTTTTCTTTTTATACTTATAATAATATTCATTTTCTAAATTTTAAATAAATTTATAATTCATAAGAATAATTTGATGATATTTAGTCATAATGTATATTCAGCAATATGTTAATATGTTAGCAACATTTAGATTACGAATTGAGAAAGTAAAGTTTTATTACTAGGGATAGAATGACCAGGGAGTGAAGATGAAGAAAAAACAGAGATTTAGAAACAAGTATAGTGAAAAGAATATTCTAGAGATTTTTAAAAAAGGAAGACTGTGATGGGCTGGACATGCGTGGAGAAGTGAATACCTGTTACATTAAGAACAGAACGCGATAGGGCAAAGACTTAATGGAAAGACAAAAAATGAGACGGGACGATGTAATTGAAAAGGATATGGAAACTTCAGTAGGTAGACCGAACTGGACGATTTTGGAAGTGAGTGAAGATAATACTCGTATTGTTGGAAAATTGATTGTGAGATCTGATGGTTCTAGAGGTCGATTTAACTTCCCTTCCTTGTAAGTGCTATAAAAAAAAAATCATATCAAATATATAATTATTAATATTATTATACTTAAATGTTTTTAATGTTGGGCAGATGAAATATTACACGTAATAATATTTACGGGCTAATTATTCAAATAAGCAGGTAACCATATTTTAGGTATTATTTGCACATTTATGATTTAACAATTATTAAACATTTATTATCCTACAATGAATATTAGAAAAACTATGAATTATTAAAAATGTCATGTTTTAGATTCTGAGGGGATCTATACGATTGTTGTATTTTTTATTTACTTTCTTACAGTATTATCGCCAAAACTTTTGAGTTACTTTTGAGCTTTTAAGGAATTTTAATTTTTGGGAGTTTTTGCTGTAATTCGGTTATAAACACACGTAGAGACCTGTAACTTGGTAATAATACTTATATTGAACTTACCTAGACGTGGGAAAATTTCCTAAATCGTCGGACGACATTTTTTATTTTTTTTATAAGAGTTGAAATCAAATTGAAACAAAAATCGCAAAAAAAATTACAGCACTTCAAATTTTGTATTACCGAACTGCGCTCAGAATTATCTTTCGTCAAGCAATGGTTTATTGTTGCTTATTAATATAAATGAAGTAATCTTATGTGTTCTACCTTCTCAACTTCCCACCTACAACAGTGGCTGCACCCGTCTCCAATATCAGCTCTTTTTTTTTTTTATGAAATTACTGAACGCGGATATTATATTTTATTTCATTAGGTATATTAGATATCATCCAAAAGTACTATAGCCATTGAAATACTTTTCAAGCCTATGCAATTTTTAAAATATTACGATGATAAAATCAATTTTTACTAATTATAACATATTTAAATAGATAATCGAATTGTTACATATTGTAATTGTGTAATATGATTTTAATAATTGAAAAATAAATAATAGGTTATGTTATAATGTTATTAATTGTGCATGATTTGTGTATATTTAGTTATCTAAGAACAAAATTATAAGGAGTAAACAAATCTGTTTCTTAGTTTTTGTTTTAATTTTCAGAATATAAACATTGGAAAATTGTTGTTCTTTATTGTTCATTTAACCGTTATATGATATAACCGATTTTAATAATTATTTAAATATAATATATATAACCAACGGGTCCTAGACTAAATTGGATCATGAAAAGTGACATATTATGTGAGTTTTAAACTAAGCCAGGTGTTACACTATTATAGTGCTTGGATGTGCGATAAACCAAAATTTTAGCAACGTGTCAAAGTTCCAGCCACGGATCCAGGGATTTAGTGTGCTTTAAAGTTTATGTATACCTATTAAACCTATAGAAATATAGATGTAAACTTTTTAAGTACCTACTAAACTATCTAATACCATACGTATAGTGGTTAAAAAATTAATTTTGTTTATAGTTGTTTAAAATTGTTTGATGTACTTAATAAATTATTTAGTAAAATAATAATTGTACTACAGAATTTTATTTTGATTTCTTAAGAATAGTAAAGACAGAAAATTGATTATATTTTTAAAACGAGTGATATTATTTATTTGTAAGAAAAATAATAACAAAAACGTGAAAGATATTGGGTTTCGCTTATAAGTACTATGGGTATAGCTATATATACTATATCTATTCTATTGTACGGGTGAAAAACGATTTACAAGAGAATGATGTCGACAATCTACGTCGTTTTTTATTTTAAGGTTTTGAAATGGTTTTTGAGCGTAGGCGACTCGTGTATGTTCGTGTACAGTGTAGGTAGGACGGTGTGGTGGTTATACTGGGAGGCGGTGGAGGGGTTAAGGAGCGGACCGATACCTGTTGTTCGATCGGAGATCATGCCGTGATTTCAAATTTCGACGATGAGAGAACGCAAATAATATAAGCACAAAGCACATAATATAATATAAGTACATACAACGGCGGAGGACATATGTGAAACAAGTGTAAATAAAACGATACTGTGGTGAGGTCACGACGGTGTAGAGTTAATATATAAGGGATGACGGTGAAAATTTTTCATGTAAAAAAAAAAAAACAAAATAAAAAAAAAGAATCAATGGATAAGTTACCATAAAATAAAACTGCTGAGACTTTAAGAGTACCTAAACCACTTGGCACTCTGTGCTGAAGGGGTTGCATATAAGTAAATTTCAAGGAAATCATTGAAAATGTATTCAAATAATATGTGTTATATAGATATTGTAAGGGTTGTTTAAAAGTTGGTACCGATTAATAGCGTAGAAATCACCTAAAAGGGGAGGTGGGCATCAATGACCTTTTTTTTTTCGCTCATCTCTAAAATATATTGCTCCAGAGCGGTAAAATTGTAAATACACCACTGAGTTTTATGCTAATTGAATAAATTTTTGATTAACCGAATAATGATATTTGTGAATGTTAAAGTTATTCCTATTGTTAATGTTAATGTTCTTAATTATTATTGTAAACGCAGTACACACTTATTGACTTATTATAGATAAGTAAAAATATGCTACGCTCGGGTCTAATATAAAATAAAACAACTTTTTATTAAGTTATAATAATATTAATATATTTGCTTTTACATTATAAATTATAAGATATAGCAATCTTATTTTCCTAGAGTCTTTCGCAAAGTTATTAAGAATTTCATCTATTATTAAAATTATTTCGTGATGAATATTTAGTAATATTAAACCGTTTAATCTATTTTCTCCAATAATAATGTTTCTAAAATATGTCTTCAGTCTTTAAAATTTAGAAAATTACTTTGAACTGCTTGCTGTAGTTATGAAAAGTGTAGCTAGTATTTGTATAAGTTTATAAGTAGATAAAAAATGAATGGGTTACTTGTTATACGAACTTCCTATGCATTTTTTGACAAAGCGACAACGTTTTAAACTCTCAGCAGTATGATTAAAGCTCAAAATCAATTAACCGTAGTGTGCATTCATTTTTATTTTCGTAGTACGTAATGTGTATAGTGTATTAATGCGTTATTACTTCATTCTGCAATCAAAATTGATATCGATAGGTACATCGTACGTGGCAATATAGTATTACACGACATAAAGCCACTTTCTCACCAAAAAGCTATTACAAATAATTTATATAATAATAATTTCATAGATTAATACTTCTTATTAATTTAATCAATTCTGTGGTATTAAAACTTTAAACATTCTAAAGTTGCCTAAAATAAGTTACGTTAAATTTTATAAATATAAAAAAATTATAAATTTATATAAATTATAAAAACAAATTCTGTATCCTTTTATTTTTTAGGTCAAGAGGGGTTTTGAACCCCTAAAACCCCTATGGCTACGCCACTGGTAACGATACACCATTAATAAATTCGTACACCGTTAATGAATTAATATTTAATTTAATACTGTAGCAGTAGTTTTAATAATATAAGTGAATCCATGTACATAATTTGTAACTTTAAATGATTTTATTAGTTTTTTTTTATTACGCTTTTTGTTAAAATTGTTAGAAATCAAATAAATACAATAATCAATATTTCATGCCTACAATAATTATCAAAAGTGGAATCTGAAATATCGAACTAATTAATTTTTAAATCTATTTTAATTGGTTATTAATGCACTTGTGACAATTAATACCGTTAATTGTATACCAGAACACGTGTTTATAATTTATAAGAACCCAAATTTTAGGAACCAAACGCTTATTAGAGAGAACATATAACATATTAAACTCAAGTAAGAGTACGGAAATAATAACACTCGGAATTAGTGATATGTGCAAAATTAATAATAATTAAAAAAAAACATATCAAGAAATTATTAAATGTTAAAACAACAATAATTTATTTTTGTATTTGTGATATCGATTTTAAGTAAAAACAATGTTGAATTATTGAACTATTCGCCAATATATTAATCTATTCTGTTTTTTTTCCGCGATGAACATTTTACTGGCGTTCCATTTTCTTTTACTAATTTTATTCACTCCTGTACACAGAGTTAAACTCGGTAAATCGTTGGGTCTATTATTTAATGTTCTACATAATTTCTCAAGATTTGTTGGTTTCATTTTGAAAGTACCTCATCCTGGAAATGATTACATTGTCATTAGTGTATATCTGTTGCCAATCAACTAAATCTTTCTTCATTGTTTGACCGCAGACATAAGGCCAACATAAAATGTGTTAACGGTGTACTGTTTGATATGACGATTCTCCATCTATCTCATTTTTATTTATTTTTGAAGTTCTCCTCGATATATCTTCTAAACTATTTCATTTTGTATCCCAATTTGTTTATTTATTTCGTATGGTAACATTAATAACATTAATAAATAATATATGATTACAAATTTACAAATTTAGAGTTAGTGAAATTTTTATGATAAGTTTACTGTAACAATATAAAAAAAAAAATAAATATTAATATTAGTCAAAATATAAATTAAACATAACACAACAAAAAAAAATTATAATAATGAATATATAGTTATAATTAACAGATTACCATAGGCTAATTCTTGAATTCATTTAAATGCATCGGTATTCGCTGCACATGACTTGAATAAATTTCCTCTCTGGAAAATCTATCGTAATATGGTATATTGTTTGGTTGTTAAAATTACAGTTACATGCAGGGATTTAAACCCCATTTGAACATCATGGCATCGCACCATCCTAGACCAGTATGGATTCTGTTGAGTACGGACCATACACTCCGTAGATCCATACCTTGTACACTCTAATTTGGGTAGGTCACAAGATCGCTATTTATAATTTTGCAATATGTAACACCAACTGTATTTCGAATGAGTCAGTTCGTAGGTTAATGGAGTCGACCAATCGGGACACCTCTTTTTTTGCGGAAATGTATATCCTTCACGTGTAAATGTATTTAATTTAAATTCTAAATTATTTCTGTAAAAAAGGTTTGCCCGTATATAGATATAATAGTAATATAAGAAATATAATTTTTTGAATTTGTTTTCGTCAGAATCGTTTTGCTATTATGTTATCGTAATAGTGTATGTAGAAAACGTAGTCACACGATTTTAGGATGCTCGGGATGGTTGCGGCGGTGTTGCGTTCGACGAGGGGAGGTAAAAATGGGAAATGTCGAAAGTCCGAGGAGAACGAGGCGCCACCGTGGAATTTGCACGGCCGTTCTACGCCGCCGCCGACCGTTAAACCATCGGTTGCGTTTTCGCCGAAAAATCACACGGTCGCGCGCCGGCAGTGTTAGGTCGAAACCGCCCCGTAGTAGTCACACGCGTGGCGACCGATACCAAACCATCACCTATTCAAGACGATGTGCCACAAAAAGGTAATTTTTGGTTTTTTTTTTATAATTTTTTTTATGTAGGTAGATATATATTATGTATACGCAAAGTTAGAGGCTAGTATCTATACAATTAAAAAGCCAAAAGTTAAATTATACAAGCTACAATTATTTTTTGATAACTTTTAACTTAACTATAGTTAAACAAAAATGTATCGTTATACAGAATAAATTAGTTGCCTAATACCTGTTTATTTTAAAAATAAATTTTATCCTAATTTAGTTATTTAATTATTAAAATTCAAGTTATTTCTAAAAAGTTAATTAAGATTTTTTTCATATAAAAATAGTATATCTATGCATTGTTTGACCAAAATTACGAATATTCATGAATTACGTTATATTATACAAAAAGTCAAGGGCTTTATATTTTAACTGAACATAAAAATAATGAACGACCACAAGTGTATTTAAATTGTGATTTTTATGTAGTATATTCAAAAAGCATATTTTTCAACTCTTATCGAGCATGTAGGACGTAAGTACGAACATTTGCGTAGTTTTCTTTTGGTTGCTACTGATCACACTTAGCAGGAGCAGATAGGCTCACCGGAACACCAAGGATTTTTCCAGTGGGCTACCTGGTTTTTTTAACATAGTAGGCCGTGATGATGGTTGATTTTCTCCCGGGCTAACATTAATATTCATCTATCCTCCCTTGATACTTGGTGGTAATTTATGTATACGTTTTATGAGCAATTTTATTAATTTAAGATATTTCCTACTATAAGTATCTGCTATGATTAAATTTAAACAATTATCAAGGTTTTTCATTTAATAACGTAATTCAGTAGTTTAATCACTTTTAAATATTTGATTGTTCGTTATTTATTCACAAAATAGTATTATTGTTTATATTATGTGAGCCGGATTAAAAAAATCGCTACATTTAGATGAATTCAGAAAATCTACACTTTCATGACAATAAATAATCAGAATTAGTAAATAATTATTTTTGTTTTTGTTTTTGTTTTTTTTTTTTTGTCAATTTTGCCAATCACAAGACGTTATAGAACGTTCGTTTAATATATGATGTACCTATGAAAAAAAAAATTTAACTAAATATCTATGTATCTATAAATTAATATATAAAGCTGAAAAGTTTTTATGTTTGAAAGCGTTAACCTTAGAAACTATTGGTTCGACTTGAAAAATATGATTGGATTAGATGGCTCGCTTATTAAGGAAGGCTATAGGTTACTTTTTATTTCAAAATTCAGCCTCTAGAGGGTTATTGGCGCAAAGATTATGGTAGTATTGGAAAGAAAATTGAATTATTTGTGTTGATTTATGGGTAACTTTGAACAAAAAGACAGTTATTATTAGTTAATTTGGGTGTCACGGGCAAAAAAGTACCCTTTAAAATAAATAAATTATCGGGCAACAACGATTAACTGTGATAAGTACGGGGTGGAAACGGGAGGAAAAAACTTGAGAATGGAAAATGCCTATGAATAGCTTAAAAATCATTTATAAAAGGCTAATATAAGTGTTCAGTGAAAATTTTAGATTCCTGCAATTATTTCTAACCGAGTTACAGCAAAAACAAAACACAATTCATTATAGGTACCTAATGAAACCGTTATTTTAATTAAACTCCTGTTTTTCTCCTAGATTGCCCAATTATTTTAAAACTCCACGGAAATTACTACGCTTGAAATTTGGAATAAGATTTCTGGAAGATAACAAAAATTGAAAAAATTAAAATTTTGAAATCGTAACGTAAATATATGAGGTTTTTAATATGTTTTTTTTCTCGAGTTTTTCTCAATTATTACAAAAAAAACTTGAAAAATCAAAAAATAGCCAGGTAATAGTACACCAACTAGATCCAATAAAACATTTCTTTGTTATTTTTTATTGAAACAAGATTCATAGTAGAAAATTTGAATACAGATTTAAAAAAAGAGACATACCTTAGTTAAACCAATATATTTCTCGCTCTATTCAGAATTTAAAACCAATAATATTATAGAAAACAGTATTTACTATCTCTAGTGTTCCGATCACCTGCTAAAACGTTCCAAAACTGTGATAACATAATACATATAATGAATTTATGAATATTAGTGTTACTGACTAAATTTGTATACTGTTTTATACATACTTGTTGTACACATATGAATAATTCCTAAATATAGCTTGTATGCTGTTTGAAGATACGACATAGTGAATGCATACTAGCAAAGGTAACGAATTGTACGTACACGAGTTTGTAAGTATGCGTGTGGTATACATTTTAAAAAATATTGCCCCTGGTCACAATAGTGATTGTTTTCCTTATTATTCTTTATTATATTATATCAAAACTAAGATAATAACACTATTTTTCGATCAAAAAGTACAAAATACGTTTATGAGTGTGTTAAAAGTAATTTTTTCATTTGAGCTTGACTTAAGTTATTTTTTTCTAACAATTAGTAATTTAATTGAGTCAATAAGTTAATAAAATTAAATTATATTTTAAAATTAACTTTAACTTAGTTCAATAATTATTATATATATATCTTTTGATAACTTGATTTAAAGTATTTAAAATTTAAAATTGTTTTACTTTTTCGGTTTTGTGAATATATATGTTGAAACCATTTATATAAGGGGTTGTGTGTACGCAATTTTTGTGAAATTTTTTTATAGACAGATCATATTAGGTATAAAAAATTTGTGTTTAATGGGGAAAATTGTGTACTATCAGTTTAATGTTAAAGTGAATTGAACTATTTTTAAACATAAGAACATTATCTGTCATGTTAGTGTATAGGTTTTTCGGGTTATTTTAATTTATAAGCAATATATAATTATTTTAAATTCATGATATTTTAAAATAATGTAGATATTATTATTAATATACCTACATAATTATTGTTGTACATTTTTTTTTTGTAACTTTTATAGTTTATATGATTAATTTTTTTATAAATGTTGTACTTGTTAAACCAAGTAAAATTTAAAAATACTATTGCACCGTTTCAAATTTATATTTTTCATACATAGAATACAATATACAGTTGTTATTATAAGAATTTAATTTGATTATCTTATTATATTTACTAAAAAACGAAACGAACTTAAGTTTATAGTAGGTATAGATTATAACCTATGAAACTATTTATATCTTTAACTATAAAAAAGTATTTTAGTAGTATTTAAGGTGTCGCGTGGAGGAAATTTTCAAAAAATGTAAATTTCTAAAAAATATTCGAACTAGAGTTCGTAGTTACGTATAATTTGCATAGGTTTTATTTATACAATCATGAGATACACTAAAATGTTTGCGAAAAATCATAACACTCAGATAGTATGTTATTCGAAGATTATAATATACAGTTAATTACATAATAGCCTATAACTTTATTTAAGAAACTTTATGCGGGCAACTTTATTTTAATGTTCTCGATATCACTGTTATTAAAAAGTATAAAAATATAATGCAATTATCAGTTGTTTAAACAATATTAATTATTTTTGTTTTTATGATCACGAAATAATAAAACTACGTTACATAACGCAACTTTATTTTGTGATTAGTTTTCTGAATAATAATTAATACTATAACAACGATTATTGGCATACCATATTAAGTGGATGTGTAAAATAGTATTTGACTTTTCAGTGATTTGGATACTTGGTTACAAAATGGATAATTTTGATCAAATTAGCCGCAGATACTGTATGTGTATTTATAATTTTATTGATAAATTTGATTGGTTTAAACTTCTAATGCATTTACCGGGGACGATTTTTAGTTTTCAATTGTTGTGGAGTGTTGGTTTTCATACAAATTGATAAAACCTATGTGTACATGCTACTGCCACTGCATATATGCCGTAGGCTTTTCAATTTAAGGACGGGGGTAAATATAATACATATTGACACACGATTTATAGGCGAAAAATCTTTTAATTATTTATTAATCTTCCAAAGTGTAATATGTGTGTTAAATATAAAATATAAATATTGTAAATAATTGAAATTAGTATAGTATATTTCAGTGGAATAGTAGGTATCTGAAATATGTAAAAAAGAAAAGACATTTAGGTTTTTATATTGAAATATGTTCATGAAAACTATGGAAACTTATTCGCAATTTTATGTAGAAGCGGTTATTAACAAAAGACACAAGGGGAAGGGGTGAGAAAAAATAATATTTTGCATATATATTATACATACAATGTACATTATAAACAAGTGACATGTCGTGTTATGTGATAATGGAATTTACGTAGAGGTACGTAATTTTTATCGAAAAACTAATGCAATAAAGTTTTTTTTACAAATAATTCTAGTATAACTTATATGTAATTTAATTTTAACGAAATAACTACCTGAGTTATATTTATATTCTATTTTTATTAACTTAATATGTCAAAAGTTATCCAAAAAGAATTTTTAACTACCTATACTGACTGTTCCAGTTTTGAATAATTCAATGAACACTTTTTTTTCAGAAAATGAATCGGGAAATTCATTTGATTTTGATTTTCTCTTGTTTTTAAATGTTTTTTTTCATGCATTGTTTGTTTGCTGTAAAACTTCGTTCTTCTTACCATACTGTAACCACTGAACCGCATAAAAGTGGCCGACCAATGTCGTCGAGATATTTATTGTAAAACCCAACGACTTTACTGCTTTTCGAATGCTCTTTTCTATTATTGCAGTGAAAAAAAAAGAGGTCCTTTTAGTTTTAATTTAAAAATTGCGACCATTTTTATGTAGGTACAAAATCAAATTATAATACAAAATCGAATTATAATCAATTGTGAAAAGAATTGATTTTTTTTTGTTGAATAGATCTATTTAAATGACATAAAAAAAATTTAATTGATGAAAAAATTAATCTGTAGAAAAACATTAAATTATTAAGATAATTTAAAAATTAAATGGTATAAAATAAATAATATATTAAAAATAAAATAGCGATGATTAATTCATAAATGTAAAACTACATTTTTTTAGTTAATCTCTATTAGAAGGGTCTTTTTCGCTAAACATTTTTTCACAAGAGTTAAGCCCTTCAAAAAATTAAAACTAGATTATATATTTTTATGTTTTAGATGATAAAATAAAACGTAGTAGTATTAGAATTCAGGGTTACGGCTGTTATGAGTATCTGTTTTTGAATTTTTATGAAATACTTAATTTATTTTAATTTGTATAAAATAATGATACATTTTCAATATAATAGGTTTTTGTATAAAAAAATATATTTTGTGTATTTGCTTTATGTATATATATATATACTTATGTATATTGTATGTACACATATATGCATTAATAATAAATATTATAAAATACCCACAAAAATATAATTTCTTTTTAGGCTCTAAGTTACTAGGTATTTTTAAAATAATTGTTCTGAATTAAAGATTTCTATTTCGCTTAAGTCACTATATTGTACATTTATTATACAAATACTAGAATATTGATCAGTTATTTGAGATTCACAAACAGTCGATACGTATACATTAAATCGTGTCCAACGGAAATGTATATCTTTTCCGAGTTTTAAGTTAAATGTCCCCTGTTCGCCTCGGGATTATGATATTGTTTTCCATATCCTTAATATATCGTAGACATGTTTTAAATATTTTATCTATCCAAAAACTTATCTCTGGTTTTATTGATTGTTTCATTGATCTTCTTTCTCTCAATCACTTAAAAGTACCAACCTGGAACACTTGTTTCCAATTCCAATTTTTTATTCCTTTTCATTTTGAAAATTATCATATTAATGAGCTCTTATACTGCATAATAATATTTGATGATGATGATCTCTATTTTGTTTAAACATTTTAGATTTTGAGTAGAGTGAGGAATGTATTGGTTTTACAATGATGTTTTTTTTAAATTTTATTTTTTTATCTGTGACAAATTTTCTACCAACAATTTCGCTCTGATTTACAATGAAAGCACTATTTCTGAAAAGAAACTGACTGGAATGGTACTTTAGGAAGACCATTTTCGTATAGATATTCATTAAATTTTTCGTTTACCTTTTTGTATTTATCCCAATAGTATTTATCTTATATAAGCTAATTTGTGCATTGCTTACTTTTATGAAGTTTTTCATAAATAAATACTGAGTTATATTTAGTAAAATGTTTAATTAATACAATTAACTATGGTCAAAATTAATAAGTGCACGTGATATGCCACATAATGACATTGTACATACATTTTTGTAAATTTACTTGTATGGTTCCATATTAATATTAATATTGCTCCATTTTTCAAGTGTAGAATCTTATCTGAAATTATATCTAGTTTGTGGATTAGGGTGGTAATATTCTTTGTAGTCTTCTTAATAATTAAGAAAAAACCTATAGAAAAAAACGAAAATATGAACTAACGACAATAACAATTTCATTATTTTCGATTATGTTATTTTTTGATGTTTTTTTGTTAAAAATAATCAGATATTTTAAATTTTTACAAAATATTAATACTAGCCCTTTTCAGACGTGGTAAAATTATTGCGGTGTTTGATAATTTTTTGTGAAAATTAAATATTATTAAAATGTCACCAATATATATATATATTTTAATGAATAAATAAAATAAAATATTTTATATTTTAGGTTTGATCGTTGAAACATCATGACAAAACAAACAGAAAATTGCATTAACGTAATTTAACTTTGGAAACAATTAACAAGTTTTAACATTTTAAAGGTATGTTCATTGTATTTCAAATATTACCAAGTATATATTAGGTATAATTATATGTTAAATAAACACAATAAGAAGTTAGCTTAGGTCAATAGTTAAGTAATTTAAAATAACATATATGTTTTTGTTATGTTTAAACTTTGAAGTTGAAATGATTGTTTTTCTTTACATACGGAATAATATATTCTATTTCATAGTTACAAAAGTGATAATGTTCCAATGTATGAGTTTTTTTATCCGAAATCTGATAACAATTTACAATAGAGAATACAATACAATAGTTATAAGTAATCTGAACGTTTTCATTGGCATAGGCAACTAAATTAACTTTACAAATATAATTATTTATATAATGCTATTCAAGATGATCAACATAACAAAAGACACCTAATCTTATCTCGAAATGTACTAAATATTTCCGGAATTTGATTTTTAGAAAATTTAACTATGAAGTAGTTCCAAAATGTTGTATTTTTAATATTTTTTGTCGTCCCCATTTTTGGAAAAGAAACCAGTACTCATTTTTAGTTTACAATTACCAATCTAAATTAGAAATTCTGTAAGTTAAGTAATTAAATATATTTTTGTATCGATCCCGTTAAAGGAAATTGAAATTAGTAATATTCCTATTCTCAAGAACTATTTTAATTTTAAGTAAGCATATAATAAACTGTAGAGTAGGCTTAAATTTAGTATAGTATTTAAGGGTTTGCATATAGGCAGTTTTAATTATATTTTTGAAAAAATGGAAATTTATTAACTCAGAAATATTCTAATTAACTTTCGAATAAATTTACAAGTAGTCTCCTACCGTGTCATTATCTTGATTATTTATTGTGTAATCATGAAATAAACTAATAAATCTTAAAAGGAAAACATTTAGTTTCACGGGGGCATTTAATACGTTGGCTATTTAAGAAACCAAAATATTTTTATCATAAAAAAATAGAGACATTTACCGTTTGTGATATATTTTCGATAAATCTAATTTTCGAAAAAATGTATTTAAGCTTAAAATAAAATTAACAGGTATTTTAACAATAATAATTTTTTTTATATACGTGCAAATAACCCCCAAAAAATAAAACAACTACGTTGCGCATCGCAATTGTCTTTTTTATGATGAAAATTTGTTATAGAACTATACTATACTTCTTTCGAGTGATTCTTATCCACTCGAAACGGTTTTTATAATAAGTAATAATAAAATAATAATTATTAAACTATTATAATTATTATTATTACTATTATTTACACTATTAAAATTTCACAATAGAACACATTTAGTTTGCTGAAGGTTCCACCTATTTGTTTTCATTCTATTCTGACACGATCAAAACTAAAAATGAATACGGGTAAAATAATAATAATACTAATTGGTCCGAGCAACGCCGGGCGCGGAACAGCTAATGATATATAAACTAAAATCATATAAAACTATTGATTATTAAATATGTAAATGACGAATAATAATAATTTATATTTATCAATTTTTAATTTATAATAAATTATATTTTTTATTAACATTTCAATCCAAATAATCTTAGGAAAAAAATGTGAAACTATGTGCAAGTTTACATTTCAAAAAGTGTTATATTGCATATGAGGTATTTAGTTTATGATAAGTTATATTTCTGAATAATGGATATTTTGATGATAATTTACTAGATTGTCTTTTATATAAGTTTTTAATTTGTATATACTATCATTAAATATTAGATACAAAAAAAAAAAAAATGTGTTTATCAAAATTATTTTATAATTGGTAATATTTAGTAAATTATTGCCAATGATCAATATAAAATGTACTATTAATTTAATAATTTTTTTAATTTAATGGTATAACAACCATGTGTGCTTATTTTTTGTTCTTTTGTATTTGTAAATAATTTTTCTACAAAAAAAAATTGATCCATTTAAAAAAAAATTTTTTATAAAAAAAAATTAAAAATACTAAGATATCTTTTACTTTATTAGTTTTATTTTACATCTAGCTTCATTGGAAGGTCATTTTTTTGATTTTCTGGTCAGTTTCCAAAATAATTGAGAAAATTGGAAAAACGAATAAATGTATATTTATATTTACGTTAACAATTTAATTATTTTAAATTGTTTAAATTTTTGTTTTCTATTACAAATCTTGTTCCAAATATTCCCAAATTACCTTAAAGATACAAGAAAGTTGTTTTTTGATTTTATGTTGAACAGAGATAAGCTTGCTTCTTACAATGTATATTGTAGAAAGACACGAACAAATTAGTTTAAAAAATAATTGTCACTGGTTATATTCAAGTTCTAATTATATTTTTAAAATCCAATTTTCAAAGCGTTTGTTAGAAATCTTCCTATTTCAAAAAAATAAAATAAAATATGTTTACCTTACGGGGAATGAGTATTTTTCCTTTTAAGTATGTTTTTGAAAAAAAAAAAAAACATATAGTACGAAGGCTCTTAATTGTAGATTTCTGATATTTTGGAAGATCATTTATCTAAAATTTTCATTCTTTTAATAGGCGATTTTTTGCTTTTTAGGGCTGTTTATTATCGAACGGATTATAAATATTTTACTAACACCTATTATATTTTAGATTTGTTACACAGATATAATTTATAATGATTATCACATTACAAAGAGTTATATTATACCTAATCCTATTGGCTAATATATTAGTGAATTTGTAATACATTTAGAAAGATATTTTCTGAGAAATTCCTTAGAACCATTTTGTAATTATTTATATACTAGGTACTAAAGTTTGACAGGTTAAAACGGACTTACATATTTAGCACATTGTTAAGAGTGATTTATGCGCATTACAAACTCACTTAAAACTTAATATGTTTCAGTTTCAATAATTATTTAAAAAAAGGGGTTGTAATATTATTAAAAACAAATTATAGATAATTATTAAATCGAAATTTTTTAATTAGTTATGTTTATATAAAGTAATTACGTTATATTTTTAATTTTATTTGGTTTTATGTTGATACAATAATCGATCAACAATGTTTGGAAATTTATTATACATTTTACTTAGTTGTCAATTAAACAATTTAAGCTTAATGTAGTATATGTTTAATTTTTTTACCTATCTAATATTATTACTAATTTCAAATTTTAAAGACAATTTTAAAAACAATGATATTTTAAAATTTGTTTAATCGAATTTCGCAATGATTTATCATTGCATACAGAAATAAATTAAAGAGCTCGATGTTTAGAGCATAGAGTAATATAGAGAGGCCGTTCTGTTTATCGCCAATGTTCATAAATTGAGGCGTAAACTGTATGTATTTTACAGTGTTGATTTTAGATTTTATTGATGATAAAAATATCGTACAAAAAAATTGTAAAACTGGTTGTCTGTTATACTTTTAATAGTTTATTATTTGAATTGTGAGGGCTATTGTCTACTATAAAAAAATTAGTTTAAATTATTTCTATTTTTTTTTTTTAAATCTCAGTAAAAAAAATAAATTGCCTAGCTGTATGATTTGTGGAAAAACAAGTAACACAAACCCTATAACTGCTAATTTCACTTTTCACAGGTATGGTTAAGATTTTAGAGATATAGTTCAATAGGTAACTTATTTAATTATGATGGCAATTTTAGATTTTCATCCAAAGAAATCATAAAACGTAAATGAAATGACTTTTTAATTAAAAACTGTTTGAATCTTAATAGCGTAACCAAAATAAGTATGGTTTGTACTCTTCACTTTGCTCATTCATATTTTGTTACAAATAAAAGTAAAAGATTATTGCATAATCATGCATTTCCATCTATTGTTGTTGACCAAAACAAATATGTAAGTGTACTTTTTTAATATTTAAAAAGTATATTAGTAAAGTATGGAAGTATTTATAATATGTTTGTATTATATAATGTAAATTACACTAAAAGTAAACAATTCGTAACATGATATTATTTGTGCATTAACAATGGATGAAATGGCTATACGCCAACATTTGGAATATGATAAAAGTACTGGTAAATATTATGGTCGAGGGGATATGGAGAGTGAAATTAATAATGATAGTTTAGGTATTGCTAAGGAATGTTTAGTTTTCTTAGTAGTTTCAGTAAATAAAAATTGAAAATTGAAACAAAAGTCTTAAGATATTTTTTATATAATTCTACCATATTCAAATCAATATTTAAAGTAGTGAATCTCAAAATTCATTAATAAATCATATAACTTTATTAAAAAAATCTATAACTTTCTCTTACACAAATTTAAAAACAGATTATACATTAAAAATACAAAATAAAACACCATCTCTCAGAATGTGGTAAAATAAATTAACTATTTTTTTAAGGAAAATAAACAATTATTATTTAGATTTCATTTTTTTTGTCTTATGTATGTAGGTATTTTATGTTACAGAAATGTTTTTTTGTATATTTATGGGAGAAACATAAAATACTGATCACTCTGTTTAAAGCCTTTAGTCATAAGTTAGTATTAAATAAATTTTAAAATATATCATATAGGTATTATAATGTGTAATTTTTCTTTTTCTGTTATTTATAAATAAAATTTTATCAAACTTCATAATTGGGATTTGATGTAAGTTAAATATTTATTTCAGACCACTGTGCGCCGACGCCGCGTGGTCGTGTACAAACACTAATGGCTGTATGACTGATAGCCTAATCACACGCCAAGAAAACCGGTCATCTGAATTACCACCATTTCATTACTGCGTGACTTCCTACAAAAATACTAAAATCGCAATTAAAAAATGGTGGTTGGTGGTGGAGGGTGAAATATACTTTATGACCTATTTTCATACATACCAAATATACAAAAACATTTTTTTATTAAAATCGGTCGAGCCGTTTCGGAGGAGAGCGACCACAATCACCGTGACACGAGATATTTATGTATTAGAATATATCTCCCGTATATCAGGGGTTGTAGATAGGCAGTTTTTTTAATGTTTGGAAAAATATACAGGGAATATATTTTATAATGAATAATTACATAATTACTATAATAATCACCACATTTGCACAACACAAGCTTATTGCCCCTAGCACCTTTGGTAAGCAATACTATGTACATGGTATTGCAGTTTATTCAAATAATCTGGGATCGTGATAGAAGCCAATTTAAATTTCGAATTTTGATTTTCTATAGTCGATAATAGTGATATAGCGCGTTTTTTTTGGTTGTAGGATATGTTGGATCTTCCCCTATTTTACTAAACTTGTGCAATCGTAGTACAAAATAATATATGGTACCAATTAGAGTTTTACAGTTTAGAGTTTTATTGGTGGTAATACTGTTAAATATTACCATTTTGTGCTTCAATTTTATTTCATTACGGCCTCTCTATATTACTCTATGGTTTAGAGTGGTTACAATGATAAGTAAATGTGATAACATATTTGTACTCCCTGTACAACACATCGTTGTTAGGTTATGCCACTCCACCCGTCAAAATCATAACTATTATGCCTTTTTCCTTTTATAAATTATAAGTCATGTATCAAAATATATATTGTCTTTTTATCGTTTTATTTAAGTTCTATAAGAAAACATTAATTAAAAAAGAAAACACTATCCTACTTTCCCAGCTTCCATCTACAACAGTGGCAAACTCGTCAGATGTATCAGCTCTTTCTTTTTTATTGCATACCTATATAATATTATTATTTTCGTGATTTTGTAAATTGACTACTAGTAAAGTGGAAATCTCATTATCAATTGTCCTGTCATCTGAAAGACTGCCATTGAAACAACGTTGAATTTATTTAATGTAAAATATTCGTTTATTTCTGGATTTGTTTACCCACTACGGTTGTACTGTAGGCGATAACCGGACGGAGATTTTATAGTATTTAGACTATTATAACATTGCCGCTGCGTAGTTTTTGCCCTAAGATGACTATTAATAACTTAATCCTTAAATTGATGACATTATATGGTTTTGTATTCGTTTCGATGACATTTGATAAATAGTTTCCTTCCTGATTGTACAAAAAATGTTATCGAATTAGACAATGAAAAAAATAAAAAATAAAATCAATAAACATTCAGGATGCATGAATGAAAATAAAAAAAAAATGCCAAAGAATTTTTTCAAAGTTTCTGTACGATTTAAAAACAAATAATAAAGTTACGTAGCATTACAAACATATAATTTTTTTTTTTTTATAATAAGCGCAATGTCAGATATTACAAAATTAACATGGCTTTTTAGATTCTGAGTGTATTTTTAACTTAATTAATTATTTTTTTAACAGACTTGAATTATTTTTGTATTAAAGTTTCCTCAGTAAATTTGTATACGTTTTCAGTGATTTTAAATAACTAATAGGTGGTATCATTGAATACATTTTTAATATACCTAGGGTCTATATTATAGTATATTATCAGAATGTGTGGGACTTATATCCTTTAGAAAAAGGACGAAAGGCACCTATTCTATCGAAGTAGGTAGGTATATTAAAAAGGCAATCAGTATTTATCTTACAAAATATATTCCAGCCTCACTATTTTGAAAAGATGAATATTATTATAAGATGAATTATAACTATACAATTTAAATCCCAAATCCTTGTGAATGAGTTCGAAGAGCATAAATAAGATCAATTGATTTACGAATCATGTTTAAGAAGATCACGTTTATTTCACAGAAAGTATCAAATATATGGAATAAAGTTCTATAAAGTAATCTACAGTATATCTACAGATAAATGAATAGTGTCATCATAAAAAAAACTTATGACTAACCTTATATAACATTTTCGTGATTTTTAGAAAAGTCAACCAAATTGACACAAATTTATAAAATTAAAAAAGTAAAAACTACAAAAATTAGATAGTATCAAATAGCTAAAAATAACTGAACAAATGTCAAGCTTATTTTTCACCGAACAACAATAAAAAAAATAAACCGAAATTAATAAAAACCGTAGTTCCGTAAATATTTCCGTTTTTCGTATTAAGAAAATATCAAGAAAAAAAAACACTCGCACAATGCACCAAATTGAAAAAATGTATTACCATTGTAACCAACCCTGATGTTGAGATAATTGGAATTCCGGTTGAAAAGTTGTTCATATAACAATAAAAATAAAATATACATCCTAGTAAAACCAGTATACTGTATAGGTATAATATTATATTAATATAGTTTTATTTTAATTACTACTTTATGGGCTAAAAATCGTAGGCGTGTGAAGACCATGGGTGCGGCATACCTATTTTAATTCTGAAGAAAATTAAGCCAATTTATGATACACAATATACATTAGATAATACACCTATGCTTTTACGTTTATTATTAAATATAAAGTGAGTACTTGAATTGTATCATAATAAAATAAACCGAATAAACAACAATTCAGTTCGTGGCCACCTGTATTGTAAATTAATATACTTTTAAAATTGCGTGTGTATTAATAATAAAATAATAAAAAAAACAACAAAATTATTAAAATGGTTAATACTCGTAAATAAATATAGTAACTAAAAATATAAATATAAATAAAAAATAAATAAATGAATGAATGCGTTGCCTGGAATATTATGATAAATGTATAATACGACCGGTTTCGAATTAAAAATTCATCATCAGATGTATCACAGACAAAATATAAAACGCGACTAAATATAAAAGACGTCCTAAGATAATGGGGTCGACTGCAGCCACTGTTATAGAAAATTTAATGTATATCCGTAAGCAACGATAAACCATTGCTAACGAAAAACCGATTTTGAGCGAAGTTCAATTGATAATGATGCTTTTTCAACAATATATATGTATGTCATATTATGGTAAAATAATTAAATAGACATTGTATATTTTCTTTAATAATATTTGTGTAATATTTTACCGTATTTCCTGCATTTTTCCCGGTTTTCCCATTTCCTCCCCCCCGGTTTTTCACATTTACTCAGAAAACTCTTAGGAAAATCAAAAATGACCTTTTTAAAGTACCTCCCTAGACAAATTTCCTTTTAGAAAAATTACTATCATTGTAAATTAGAGCAAAATTGCTGGTAGAAAAATTTTCTACAGAAAAAAAATCGTTATATTTTACTTATGTGTTTTGTACATTTTTCCGTTTGTCTCCGTTTTTCACGATTTTTGGAATAAATCAAAAAATGACCTCCTCAAGTTACTATGGAGATTAAATTTCCTTTTAGAAAATTAGCTACACTTGATACATCAGAGTAAGATTTTTGGTAAAAAAGTTTGCATAACAAATCGAGGATTATTCGCGATTAAAATAGTTCGAGTGAGCGATGGCTTAGGTCTCTAGGTACACCCAAAATGCATTTGTTTTTTCTTAGTTTAGGTAAAAGTGGAATAAAATGTAAAAAATTTTCTTTTGAAACACGGGTTCGAACTCGTGAACTCTAGGATGAATATAGGTATGTGTAACCTAACTTAACCTAACCATTTAGCTATGACAAACATATTTAAAAGAAGATAATATTTAGTTATTTAACAAAATTTAATATTCGCATAATATCAGAACTTTAAAAAGTTATAATTTTGAAATTTAATCAGTCCGTTCAATTCTGACTTCACTATCGTTCTTAAATCGGCAGTATACATATTTAATTTAATCAAGTGTAATTATAGAAATATCAGTATTCATGTTTAATTTTTCTTTTATAAGAAAGTCTCAATATATAGCAAGGTTATAAGCTGGTGCAGTTTTAAAATTAATTAATGGACGAATCGGATTATCTTGTTAAAATTTCGAATCGCTTAAATTAGGTATAATAGTAAGTAAAATGTAATACTCCTATAATTTTTTTCTGTCTGTAAACAAATTTTCGAAATTAAATCTTGCTCCGATGTATAATATAGAATAATATCTTCTATACATGTTTACTCAGTACATTGTGTATTTTATGAAAAGAGAATTGGTCTAATTAGTGCATTGAAGAGGTCATTTTTTAATTTTCTAAAGAGTTTTTGAAATAATTGGGAAAAACGAAAAAGAAAGTGTATAAGTATAAAACGGCAAATATTGACGGTGTGGCGTAGTGTTACTGTTTTCATAGTTTTTAATTTGTGTACATGATGGTTTCTACCAGAAATATTGTTTCAATAGAAAATAAAAAAAGATCTTTTTTATTAAACTTTTTTTCTAGTTGGAAACTAAGAAAGTAGTTTTTTGATTTTCTTGTAGTTTTTTTAATAATTTAACTAAAACCGAAAATTACGTAGAAAGTACTTTGAGATAGGTAAGTAATTTTTAACTTCAAATTGTTTTACTTTTATTTTTGTTGTACATCAAATGGAAAATCGTAGATTATTGTGGTCTGTAGCATGTTGTAGTTTATGAATTTAAAAAAGAAATTGGTAGAAAAATATTACGGTACATTACCAACTTATTTTAGGTGGTCATTAAAATGTTGAAAATAATTTTAAAATTTTACAAATTTTGAGATAATTTGAAAAACCAGCATTAGGCCCCTGAACAGGTTGATTGACAGTGTCATTATACTATATCATTCATAGTTATTAGTTTTTATATTCTGTATGAGTGTTTTAGCATTTAAATTTCAAACCTTTGAAAGTGATTTCAACTGATGATCCTAAAAGAGATGTTTAGTTAGTGAATACTATGGCATTTATGATTATAAACGTGATTAGTAAATTGACAATAAGTACATATTATTGTTTTATAATTTATAATATAAATATATATTTTAAACCTTGATTTATGGGATTTTTTATATTGTAACCAATAATTATGTTTAATTTTTGAGTATTGAGTATAACTCGTGGTCAAATAATAATTCCAAAAATAATTAAATACATATTGTAAACGTTTTTTTGTTTGTGCATATATTAACAGTATTACACAGAATTAATTCAATTTTCTTTTTACAAAATATTAAATAGTGCGACTATATTATATGTATGTGACAATATGACTATAAATAATTAATAAATACTTAATAATATATAGTTGATAAATATATATAGGACAATAATTACATTTCAAGTTAAACATAAATTAAACAGACACATTTAAAAAAAATAACAAGTTATTATTAAGCAAATAAACTTTCGCTTCTCTATATACTTATTATAATATGTCTATTGTCTATAATTACATGAACGTAACACAAAAAAAAAAAATCATAAATAAAATTGGTTATTTTAAAAATATCCACACGAATTTACACATACAGTTGATAATGATGAATAACACAAGAAATATAACGAGTACGTGTAACGTGGCGTCGATCGTTTTGGTACTGATGCCAATATCAATTAGGAAAAACGTTGATCGGGGTTTCGGTTCGACGATGGGCACCGCTTTGTAGCCCAACCAGCCGACGTCGTCTGATGTGCTCAGCGCGTACACGGGTGAGATGAGACTATCCAGGTCAGCTATGTCACCAAACTTCCGTCCCATTTTGTTTGTAGACCAAGCTCGTTTCGGACCGAACTATTGAGTGCACACCTACGGCAAAAACGAAATGTTTAAATGTGAGAATTGTATACATGTAATAATACGCAGTTCATAATGGTGGTTGAATGGTGTCTGCAGGGATGGGCGAGATTTTTAAAATGAAAGTATTTTAAATACTCGGTTATAGATAATATTTATGTAACAAATATTGCAGTACAAGATACTCGATATTTATATTTTAATTGTTATTTATTTGAATACTCAGTACTCGATACATTAATATTCACACATTAATTACAGTTTTTATACGTGCATATAGAGGAATAGAGGACTAGGTTTTAAGCATGTTCACATTATTTTTGTGGTTAAATTATGTATACATTCTAAATTCTGATTTTTGGATTTTGTGTGTATACTGAAAGACAATATTTTAGAATACTTAGATTTTTCACAGTATTTAAGGTGTATCCTGTGGCAACACCAACTTTAGTTTTTAAATTGAGAACTTACATGTTTTAATGCAAATAATATCATAGAATCAGATTTTTGATAAATGATTTAAAACAAAAAATTGCTTATTCAAACCCAATAAAAGTCCATTATTTTCAGTACTTAAAGAAGAATAACTCAACAACTTTTTATTAAAATTTCGATTTCAAAAATATATCATCATTTCCAGAAATATCATTTGATTGATAATTTGCATTAAAATGTGTAGGTTTTCATTTCAGAAACCAAAGTTGGTATCATTACAGGATATTGTGAAAAATCTAAGTATGTAAAAATATCGTCTTTTATTATACTTAAAAATTTAAAAAAATTATATTTGAATTTGTACATAATTTAACCATAAAATTTAATTTTTCGAAAATCTCAAAAATTATTTTTAATTTTTAATGTAGTTATTGATCTGTCATCAGGGAGAGGAGGAATAACTCTGTTGGTCCTCCTTTCAGGAGCCTATGGGTAATATGATTTAAAATAAGTATTTAGAATCTAGAAACTCGGTAATACATACTATAGATATATTGAATTCAGAATCGTATTATAAGATACAACCATGTTAGAATAAATAAAATATACATTTTAAACAATTTATTGGACCAAAAACAATTATTTTACTGGATTTAAATTTAAATTTAAATTCACGAGGAAATGGAATGCTAAAAAAATTGTTAGTGAAAATCATTTCACGTGGATAAGAACCACTCATGCTTGTGTTTTATATAATTTTAAAAATTACAATTTTACCTACCTAAAAAAGGAATATAATATATTGTGCATCATACGAGAATTTTTTTTTGATAATGGTTCAGTATAAAAAATGTATGACTTCAAACAAGTTATAATTGTTTTAAAATCTGATAGGTTTATGTTTTTTTTTTTAATTCGAATAATTTTTTCCGTATAAAGTTGACCGTTGTGATATGGATAAAAACATTCGTGATATTTGTGCATTTATTTGAATATATGAGTAGGTTTGTATTATTTTTAATTGATAAATATTGTATTTTTTTCAAAACCACTGTTAAAATTGCCTATACTTAATTCACTAAATATCGCACTACGACATCCTCTTAATTATTTTCAATTAGCGTCTTCGTAATACATTTTATATATTATTAATTCACTAATACACATGCGATTTATTTTATTGGTACCAACGTAAATAAATTACTTAATAGGTACATTATGTTTTAAGGCTTTCAAATTAAAATAATACAGTGAATATTGTTAATATTTGATTTTAGACTAATTGTATTTTACAGTTACAAATGGTTAATCCAATATTCCGAGTATGAATCATGTATATAGTAGGTACCTATAATATTAAAGGTAATTTGGTTTTCAAAAGTATTTATTTGTATGATAGATTATAATAAATTGAATACAAACATTAGACTCTTAAAAGTAAATACATCCTATATGAATATTTATGTATCAAATTATGTGGGTACGAAACTAAATATAAAACTACAATGTCGTTTTACACCTATTCACCTCTACCATTATATTAAAAAATGATTTCGATTTATTTTTTTTTTTCATATAAAATATTGATTATAAATTATAAATGTATAACGATGCAATTAATCATTTTTTCACTTTCACACGAATCCTTAATATCTTAGTTTCGTTGATGGCTAAAATGTTTTGGCCCAACATTAACGAATCAATATTAATTCTTTGTTATGGCGGAAATCTCGTACAGCATCTCACAGTTAAATGTCTAAATGTTATCGTTTATTTAATTTATTGTTGAAAACAGTTAACTCTGCAAATAACGGACACTAATAAGTCCTTAAAAAGTGTCTGCTTAGCCATGATGCTTGTTGAAAACTGCAGGTTTTAGAGTTTATATAGCCAAATTCAAGTGTACATATTTCATTGTATTTTGTATATATGACGTGAAATATTGTATTTTAATTACTAAAACATGTAATATATACAATGATAAAACATCATATAATATTATAATTATTATATAACATCACATTATAAATAATTATTTTTTTTTAAAAAACAATAGAATCAATTGTGATCAATCGGTCATATTATAACTTGGGTTTCAGAGGCTCCCAAAAGGAAACCTGCAGAGTGCGCCCCTTAGGTGATTTTCACTGGTTTTCTCTGGTTTTACTATAAGATTTTTATCCGTCACTGGGAAGAAATATATTTGCATTCATAATAGAAAGAGCCTATTCAGGTTAAGATACTTGGATATATCTATTTTATATTCAGGGGCTATTCTTGGCAAGGTCCACGGGGAAAATACAATATAATTTAATTAAACACATCTCGCCTTTTTTCATTAAAATCCGTTAAGGCAGATTATACTGCACATATTTTAATACACATGTATGTATTTAAATGAAATGATGCCATATACCAATATTATATAAATTATATAACTTATTTACTTCAATCACTTATTGCAGCTATTGGTGACGATTTTAGATTCGGAGCGTAGCGAGGGGTTTATTGATTTTACTATGATGTATAATTTCTTTATTTTTTTCGTGTTTGTAAACAACTTTTCGATTAGAAATCTTGCTCCGATGTATAGAGTATAGCACCTTACAGGTATTTGATATTTTTTTGTTATCATATGTATTTTTCTTTGGTAGGTATCTGTTATTAAAATTATATGACTTAAGAGAAATGTTTGAAAATTTAACAAGATATATTATAAGTTTTTCTTAATGGTCTACAAAACAAATCTGAGTTTAATGCATTAGTTTATTTTGATAAGCTTTTTAAGATTAAATTTTGACGAAAATCGTAAGAATTACGGCATTTTAGAATACGTCTTACCGAACTATGTTCCAAATTGACTTTTGTTAGCAACGGTTTATCGTTGCGTACAGATATAAATTAAATAACTTTATGTATATTACTTTCTCTATTTCCCACTTAAAACAATGGCTGTACCCGTCCCCAGAATCAGCTCTAAATTTGTTGTTTTTTACAACATTAGTACAGATTATCCTAATGTCTATACTCACTTGTACCTACCCAATATAGTATAGGATTCTTAAAAGAATGGCAACAAAATTAAGATTTTTAAATTAAAAACCTTTTGAAATATTTTACTATAGGCGATTTATCAACGCCTTCGGTTATTTTTTATTTATTTGGATAAATATTATCACCGAATGTGTCACTATTTAAAAATTCGACAATAATACGTATTCCATGGTAATTTTTTTAGTGAAAATTATTTAAAATGCGACTACATAGTTTAATCCTTCAAACATAGAATGATTGTTACTATAAAACCGTTTTTGAAAATAATAGTAACCTTGTCTATGATGACTTTGTCCATTGAATCGGTTTTACTTGTTTGAAGGTTATTAAAAACTACATTTTTGCCGTATTATTATATTTTATACTATATGTTTACGAACGAATATAAAGTGAAAGATGTTGTCCATGAATTGTTTGCATAACATTTTAATCATATGATATTCCAAAATTTGAATTCAGTACAAATGTATCATTATAAATACTTATACTCTAACAAAAATAAAGAATATAGATGTTATTATAATACATTATATACAGTATGTTGTTTGATAAAGAAATCCACGTGGAGATATTGTTTTTGACATAGTGATATTAATATCTACCTAAATGTGAATTCATTTCGTTTATGAACTGAATTCAAACGAATTCGTCAACAAACTATCGTTGGAAATATTATTTCATAATTATTGCGCTTAATATTTTGTAGGATATATATTATAAATACATTTATAATATAAATAATATGAAATTGTTTCTTCTAGATCGAACGAAAATACAACGATTATGGCGAAACCATTTTTCAACGAGTCGCACTTACCAGGTAAATAAAAATATTGATATTTTTGGTATCTTAACGATTTATTTATAGGTCTGATTATTTTTTTTTGAAAATCATTTTTTTAATTAAATTGGCTAAATTTTAATCTAATATTCTTGCCATTACTTTAAAGTGTCATTCTTTTTTTTTTTCAATCATAGTTTTTAACAGTTTTAATTACACAAATATAGATAGAAAATATAATATGTGTTCTATAGAAATCCATTTAGTTTAAAATTTATAACATTTAAAATTTTTTGAAGATATTAAAGAAAAAAAAATTGTTAAGAAAATTTGCATCACCATTTTTATAAGGAGACACATATTTTCGTTTGTTTTTGTATTTATTTTCATTTTCATTTTTTTTTTTTTTTTTATGAATCTCCAATGTATATTTTTTTAGATCCTTGAAACGTAAATTTTATTAGCTATACTATAATTATGATAATCGTGTTACGGCTATTAACTTTAATACTGAAGAAAAAATTTGAAAATAGGTAAAATTACCATTTTATTAAAGAGGCCTTGGCCCCGATATATTATCATATTATTTTCTATAATACGGTTGAGTTTTTTTTTATCGAGTACAGGGTATATTATCGATTTATTTTATCAAATGTATCAATTATTTTCTGTAATTTACTGGTAATTTTAATTTTAACTTAAAATAATGCACCTCTATTGGATAATGGAATTATAGGGTTAGTGAAATGCGTTCAGCGTTTTTGAGATACTGCCTAGTGCCTACACGATTTAGCTGATATGTCATTGTTTTTTCAAATATACCTCATATTTACACATTTGAAAAAGTACCTGTTTAGTAGCTATAAGGGGTTAAGTTTAATATGATAGTTTTATCAAAAATACTAATGGTAATTAATATGATGGAGTTAAATAGCCTTACAAGTCCGAAAACAAAACATACGCATATAAATTGTCAAAACGTCCAAGTTATGCTATATTAATTATATCCAAGTAGTATATCAGTATGTATTAGATAGGTATAGTGAATAAAACATCTATTAGTAGCAATGCTCTATGACTATAGTCGAATTTTATTCCAGTCAACTTGTTCTCGTTATTAAATATTTAATTTTTTTAAAAAAATTAATTGAATAATTGATCTAAAATAGTTATGGTTTTCAGAGTTTTATTAAATTTTAGTCTGTAAGAGTATTTAAAATTTGGAATTTGCTGTGAAGATATGAAATTTGGGCATACAAATGAATGGGAAGGGATTTGAAAGTTAAAGTCCCTAAAGGCACAGGTTAGGCTTATTTGGTTCAGGAGTTAATAATAGTATTCAAAAGTAGTTGGGAAAAGATATAACAAACACTAAACAGTGACAATTCGACAAAAAGAGTCCTTTATGTGAGAGTTATTAAATATTTTAAATGATTTATCTATGTACAAACATTAAAATTAGTTTATCTTTGAGTACAGATATAAAATTGAATAAACGTATGTATCCTATCTTCCCGACTTACCATTTACAACTGTGGCACAAATTAATTTAATATTATTAAAATAAAATATTTCCCGAGACACTTAAAAATATTACCACCTATAGTACTGCTTGAAAATAGTTTATTATAAATGATAAAACTGTTTTTTAATTCACTGAAATTTAAGTACGATATAAGTAATTTGTAATCTTCTTTGGTTTACAAGTTAAATGTTCCATTCAGTATACACAACGTACCTAACCTTAACCTGTATACTCATCTAATTAGCTTATTAATAAATAAACAAAATCATCTTATATTTAATAACGATTCAATTGGATACTTTATATATCTTCGCAGTAGTATAAACTAAAAAATACTAAATGTTTGATTGTAACAGTATCGTTAAATTATTTAAAATAAATCTTGTTTAGTTTACTAAATATATTTATGTGCAAATATTCATAACATAATAATATTTGAATTACTGAAACAATATTTTTTATCAATCGTTTACTATGTGTGAATCAATTTAAGTTTTTTATTATCTTTATTATAAGTAACTGTAATTACATTAAAAATAAGCAAAGTTTAAAAGTTTTTTTTTATTTTACTTATAATTTATTTTAAGAAATATGTTACACCAAAATTATTGCTGATTTATTAATTTTTGAATCATCGATTTAAAATATATAGTAAGTATAATATTTATATAATCAAAATAATCAATTATGACAATATTTGTTTGTTGTTATGTTTTAAAAAAGCAGATTTATTTGAACGGATCATATTTGAGTAGGTATTATGATTTATTGTCCCACCCATAATTATGATTTCTTTGTTTTCAAAAAACCTAAGTTTCAATTTATCTAAGTTAAGAAATATGTGTATAATACAAACAATACACATTATATTTAATAGAATATCTAATGTAAAATATTGAAAGTTCCACTGAGAGTATTTTGTTACATTTTATAAGTAGCTATGTGCGATGGGTGTTATGATTCTAGAAAAAGGATTCTAGGTGGAGAGTTTGAGTCAAGTTCAGCTATTAGTTGATTAGATACGTGCACAGAAATGTTTGTACTACGTGGAACTCATGATTTTAAGCTAGACCGTGGTTTTTGTAATATTAATCGTTAGTTTTAGTGAAAATTTAGATTATCTATAACGTATTTGGAAATAGGTATCTATAAATATATTCTAGTTATTAATTTTTTATTATTTTTATTTAAAATAAACCTATACAAACCAGAGTATCCAAGTAATGTAAGCTTTTGATAATCACCGATTGGACTGAGAATCAATGGAGGCCTATTTTAAAGCCTAACTTATCGTTTAGTGAAAACCGTATTTCAGAATTCTCAACCATAATATGAGAGATAGAGCTCATATAATATGAGAGATAAAGCTCTTACAGACAGACAGATACAGACAAATTCATAAAGTAGTTTAGATATTATACTATTGGTTGAATTTAATACAGTATACAAGTATTAGACCGTAATGTAAATGTTAAAATGATAAGTATTCGTGTCTCGTATACTGTATATTAGACTATGGTTAAGAGATATATTGTTCAAATGAGACCTTGACGTATAATGAGATCATTACGTGAGTCGATTTTTCGTTACTTTATTTAACTATCCATTTCGAGTAGATATATGTATATAGATACCTAAGATGATATGATATAATTCTAATTTTAAAGACAATTTCGGTTATGCGTATATTTTTTGGCTAATGTTGGGTCATTTATAACTACTTACTACGTAGGTAAATAATTTATTTTTTGGCGTATTCCATATTACGAATTTGTTGATTATTCGGACAAATTGATTACAGGTAGTCGAAGAATTTCGATGAATTTGTTGATAGAGTTAAAAACACAACAATGATTGAAATGACGTTTAAAATATTATTGTTGTCACATTAATTATTATTATGTTGTCATGGCGTAGTCCGTTATTTCGATAAATCGTAGCCTTTTGTCGAGGGATTTAATGAAACGGTGTAAAATAGAAGCCATTTAACTGAGATTTTTAACAGCCCGACGATTTTTTGACTAACATTTTCCAGTTCATTGAAATGTATTATTACGCAAAACATTTTTTTTTTCTATCATATTCATGAATTTCGGTGGCACGTCATTTTCACCGGCGAAAATACATCACGCATCATTATGATTTACGATTAACTTACGATTCTATGAAAAATCAGTGTGAAAAGAACACCGACTATATTTACAAAAATAAATTATTATTTTTGATTACGTTTATCCATACCAATTATATCGAATCTACGGGATTTATATTTATGGTATTATATTATTATGTTTGATTTGACTAGTTTTGAAATGTATTAACAGTGAATGTTTATTCTAGTAATTAAATCGACGAATAAACATGCTCTTTAAATACAATATTCAAGTTTGTATAGGCTTAGAAATTCCCATAAAAATAAAATATGTCATACATTAAACAAACCGTAGACGCATAAGTACATCTATATATAGGTTTCATGTAAACTGAAAACTATATCAATAATTAATTATACGAGTAAATAAGAATAAATTCTTCCCACAGTATATTTGGAAATAACTAAATATTTAGGTAGATATCTGTGGTTTATAATAGTATTTTTATTTATTTATAATTATTACTTTATCAGAATGTCGATAATGCGTTTTTTAAGTTATGCTACAGGTTTTATTTTAAAATTAATTTCAAATCGTCAACTTTTTCAAACTGCATTCAATGGTTTTTATTTTAAGTTTTACTCTAGTTTAATATAGTTTAAAATTGAAATAGTCAAACTACGAGGTGTGGCTATTAAATAACGAGACTGGTTACGAAAAAGTGTATTATTATAAAAGTTATTCTACATTCAAATGCTCCCCTTCAATATACTCCCCTCCCCTCGCCACACACTGTTTCATTCGTTTCTTCCATTGCTCGAGGCAGTGCTGGAAGTCTGTTTTCGTAAGATCATTCAGGAGTTCCGCCGATTTTTGTTTCACCTCTTCTATCGACTCAAACCGGATTCCTTTAAGACTTTATCTTCGGAAACAAGTAAAAGTCGCAGGATGCCAAGTCGGGTGAGTAAGACGCGCGTTCGAGTACTGGAGTGCCGTACATGTATATGTATTTTTTTTTTTTTTTTTGTAGACCTAGCGATTACCTACACAATGATTACGAGTAAAAATCGATTTTGATTTTTTCAAGTAGTTTTAATGTTATGGAACCGTTTTCAACGATCTCATTCTGTACTATTTATAGAATATTTTCGAAATTTCACCGTTATTTTCTGTAAACCCTAAACACGCGTATCAACTTTTGATTTTCAAATACTAACCCACCCCTAATTTAATCGCAGATACGAAAAAAAATACGTATGTGATGAAGAACTACATACATCTATAGGTATTATAACGGTTATACTATAGCCGTGCAAAACATATAATAACATCGGATTATATAGTCTTATGAGTAATTATAAAATTATACAATTTTGACTCACAGAGGAGTAGATAAATGAAGCATACATTTCGTATCCATTATGAAAAAATGTTTACCCTTTCCTACGTCTCTAGTCTAAGGTCACTCTGTATATTATGTAAATATTTTTTTAAACGGACGTTTACCCAGTATTTTGATATTCTGTATTACTTATTGTCAACAACATCATACTCGTATATTTTATACCCTATCTGTTATAGTATTATTTTTCCATAAATTACCTATTAATATTCTCAACTATAATAATAATAATTAATTTTTAACTGTATACATTTATGCAGGTATTTTTTACTACGCGTATCGTAACACGATACATGCAGTAAAAGACGAAATAAATAATTTTTTAGTTTCGAATGAAATTAATGTTGGGAAAATAATAATTTCAATGAACTGTTTGATTGAAATTGATTGTACCTATTAAAATTTCACTTTTATTCATAAACTATACTCGTATAATTAATGCGAATATAAAAAGCTTCTCAACGAAAATATAATATTTCGTATGCTATTATAATCTTTTTTAATTTGTATTATTCTAAACACATAATAATTATGATTTAATTAGATTATAATGTTCTTATTATTCATCTCTTTCGCCTTCATCCCAACTATTTGGATTCAGCCACTGTCGTCCTAAACTTCCACTTGATCCGGTCTCTCACTTCGCATGCATGGCCTCTTATTAATCGTATCCAACCAACGATTTCCCGGTATTTCCCTCCTCTTTTATCCTTCTACGTTTAATTTTCGTTCTGCATACGATTTCTCTCTCCTCATGTCATGCAAAATCTTCTCAGACTATGTTCTTTAATTTTGTCTACTATCAAAGCCACCCCCAAGCTACCTCTTATGTACTCATTCCATTTCCTATCTCCTCTTGTCATTTCAATAATCCACGTAAATATTCCTATCTCTGCTACACTAATTTTCCCTGTTCGAATATAATTGTATTGTATTATAAAAAATACTTTACAATAAAAATGATTGTCTACACACTTATCAACAATACTTCACATAACTATTACGAGTATATCTGTAAACGTTTTTGTTTTTGTTTTTTTTTTTTTATTCGTAATTAGAAAACGATTATTATCCTCGTATAATATCGCCATTTATCATTGAAGTGCATGTTCAGTTTATCTAATCTAACAGTATTTAAGATTATAATATATCGACATTTTTCATATAGAGTACAGTATTATAAATCAAATTAAAATTGCTCATGCTCTTATTTGACCGGACAAATGTAGGGGACTTGGCCCTTTCTGAAACGCGTTATCGATTAGCTTTCAATACGCAACAACTAAATAATATACATAATAATTTATAATGGCTGTATAATAATTATAGTGGCAAACCGTTAAGAATTTAAAGACCTTACAGTTTTGAGAGCGCAATTTTTGACGTAGAACTATTTATGTATACAGTTTTAAGATAAGTCTTCATTTTCTTTTCGTGTCAAGTGCAGAACAATTATTTAAAAAATTGTGTAATAACGGTTCGATTTTGCGTGTGAGCCAGTGGGTTGCCACATCCTTGAATTTGCCGTTTGCTATCGCTAAATCGTTTTTCGTACATCCAAAATCCAGATGGAATTAGTTTGCACCGTAATGGACGGTCTTCAGCTCTTACCCACAGTCGCGAGTCTCAAATTCGTCTTGATACCCTCAATAAACCAAATTTGCCTTTGTTTCGGTCATCCCGGCGCTCAGTCTTTTAAGATTAGTGTTTTCAAGAGTGCCCGTGGTAGAAGTCTCCATTAAAATATATAAATGCATACGACTAAAATAAAAATCGGACGTTCCCTGGAACGATAGCGCTTAACCAACCAGTCAATTGCACTAACCGATTTTTTTTGAGGCGTAATGTACAACCAATTGATAAGATCATCGGATTGTCTCCCCTCTGACGTCTGCATCACCGTGTGTCACTATTGTTTTATCCGACGCTATTAACTATCAAAACTTATTTCGTGTTTTTTTTTTGTTTTTTTTTTTTAACGATTAATTTCAATATTAATAAAATCAAGTGTCCACACAAGTGTGTCGGTTCTTCTGTCCGTCTGTCGGTTTGTTTTTCTTATAAATAATGCTGGGGAAACGGTTGCGACCCCGCCTTCACATTTCGAAATTTGAACGATGCCATTGATTTATGCCGATCTTTTCAAGATGCAGACCGTTTTCTTCGAGGGTACTGGGACAACAGTTGCCATCTAATTTCGACGGTTACGAATTTCACTCTTCACATCACATTTTCCGATTAATGAAAATTCAAAAAAAAAAACGTTCTGTATCAAGAGGCGATAACGTATCGTAAACATTTCCCGACGCGCGAACGGCCGCCAGGCGCCATGGACGTCCCCGGTACAGGGAATCGGCCATCTAGCCGGTATTGTAATATGATATATCTGCGGGCGAACAGCACGTCGTAACTTAACGAAAATGTCCGTAATACGAGATAGCGCTAAACACGGGCTGCCCGCGATTGAACGTAATAAATGATAGGACTTTTTTACCCCGTTCGGTTTACCGTGCACGAGCACCGAAACCACGCGCGGTCGGTAGAAAACGGTATTGTGAATTCGCGATTCGCGTCGTGGCCGCGATGACGACGATATTAATATGCAATTGTTTGTCGCGGAACGCCCGGTAATTTGACCGACGAAATCGCGGCCGGCCGAGCAGCGCAAACCGCACGAAAAACGAATCGCTTCTGCGATACGTCGTTCGCGCGGGTACATTATCGTAATGCGCGCGCGCCGGGACGAATGTTTTTTTTTTTCCGTTTTCGTTTTTCGAAATTCGTATTTCAACGCTACGGAAACCACTCGGACACCGGCAAAACCCCCGACGACCGTTATGAATATCATTCGCCCGGGGTTTTTACGCGGGCGCGCGCGCCGATAAAATGTACGCGCACGCGTCATTATGTTGCGAGACACACGCGCGTATCCCCGCGTACAATTGATATTCGAGTGGGACCGGCGCGCGGACGTCGTCGGCGTAATTATTAACGTTCGCGTTCAAAATGTTAAAATACGTGTACGGTTATTGTTTTACGACCGCGGCACGGCGTCGTAACGTTTCGGCGTCCCGGCCGTTGCGTTACGGCGGCCGCGAACAGAGACGGCCCGCGGCGGAAAAACGAGCGCCGCGAGTGCCGATTTGTTTATATTACGCGCGCGTATTTGTTTTCGACGCGCCGCGCACGGCGGCGCGTACATCGCGGCGGCGTGATAACTGTGGACGGTTTTTTTTTTTCTTTTTTTTTTTTTTAACGGGCGTACCCCGACAATTACGCGCGACGTCGTCATCGCGGCCGAAAATCGAAATACGCGAAATTATCGCGGACGCGGCGGTCCGGACATTTCACGACTTCCTGTACGAACGTACGCGCGCGTTGTTTTTTTATTATTATTATTTTTTTTTTTTTTTCTCGTACATTTCATACGACGAACGGGACACGAATTATAGGAACAGGATCCGCAGACGCACTTGCGGCGTGCGTGCAGTTATTACGGCACTACAACGCGGCGTAGGTACGGTCCTGCTGCCGTTTCGGAAACGTGTGTTTCGCGCGCACGACGCGTGTTTTGTATTTTTTTCGTTGTTCGTTTTCACCCTCCGAAAACTTTTCCTTTTTTTTTTTTTTCTCTCTCCGTCCCGCGCGCGAAAACAACGGTGGACCTATGTAATGTGTATGGGTGAAAACGGGTCAGGATATTATGTATGTAACGTGTAAGGGGCACGACCGAGGGTGTCATCGCCGGATCGGTGATGACGGGAGGGCGACGACGGCGGGTAAGGTAGAAGAGGGTGGCCGGAATGCCGAATATCCAATAAGTGTATACTTATAGGTACCTCGCAGACGACGTCTGGTGGTTAGACCGAGCAGTCCAGGTGTTTGTCTTGCGCGCGCGTTTTATATAATATAATAATACGTAGCGTAATTTTCGAGGCGATTTTTTTTTTTTTCTGTTTGTCTCGTGTCTGGTGCAAACATTTCGATCCAGTAATAACACTGGCTGATGCGACCGGGGCCCATCTGGCCGGTATTTTATTATTATTATTATTATTGTTAAGCACATAATATTATATCGGCGGCGGTGGCGGTCCCCCGACTTTGCACCTGGCAAAACCGTTTGCACGAGGACAGAAACCGTATTTCCTGCTGCTGCTGCTGCTGCTGCGCCATCTCCCTCCCGCTCCCCGCGGATCTTACCAAACGTAATCTAACCTAACCATCGTCGTAAAATAGCATAAATGGTTCAGGAAAAACGCACCCCACGCGACTTCATTGTTCTCGCGTTGGCCTCGTGGACCACCGGAGACAGATGGCGAATATCCACGCGATGCAGTAGCATTACACATAATATTATACAAATAATAGAATCCTGTGCTCGTGCGGAGGAAATATTCCGATCGATTTAATAATGCGCACGGGCCCGGACACGTCTCGGCCGGTGTGTATAATTACCCCGATGGACCGTAACGAAATCCGTCGCAAAAGCTTTTGTCCGGTGTCTCGCACCGTTCGCTACCGAATATCCCGCACCGGTCATCGTATAACAGGGCGGCTATATATTTTAATACGCGCGGTAAATAATGTTGGTTGAATTTGAAAAAAAAAAAAACCGCCCCGTGAGCCGTAGCAGAACTGTAGGCGAATTTTCCGTTCATACGGTTTTATATATTTTGTTTTGTTTAGAAATTGGACAGTTTTCCTTGGGTTTGGTGACTTTAATAATAACTGTTTAGGGTGTTCAAAAGAGAAAAAAAAAAAAAAATATGGCGAAAATCTCGACCGAAACACGATTGTTGTTGATATATAAGTTCTGGACACCAACGCAGTTCGCATACTCACGCAAATTTAAATTCCCCGCTATGGTACCGTTTGTTTGCAAACAAAACTATTATTATTATTTTGTGTGTGTGTGTGTGTGTGTTTTGTAAACGTTAACTCAGAGTAATCTCGGAAATCTCGTTCCGGTCGGGGGGCAAGTGCGGGGGCGATACGCGGCCGTCGATTTTGTTATCATACGAAATTATTATCGATATTAATACAACGCGGTTTTACCGCGAGTCGCGTTCGTTTTTGTCGTTTTCGATCCGGAGTGAACGCGACGACTGTGTAACAATATTATAACAGGCGCAAATCCGCACCGGCCGGTCGCCGGAGACCAACCGGATGACGCGGGATGACGCAGGCGACCAGAATGTGTCGTTTTAAAACAGCGCGCGCGCGTATTACACCGGCGGTATCGCGGACACGTGCGTAATAGTGTTTTGTCGTAACGCAGCGAGCACCGTCGGGCCGAACAGCGCGAGTCGCGCGCGCGTCCGGACGGTCGCATTCTTCGGTCCGTCGTGCAGCGCGTACGGGTTAACGTCGAAAAGGGTTATGGCGACGGAGGAGTGAGAGCGAAAAAATATAAAAAAAAAAACAAAAAATATACACGTACAAAATACGTAATGCGTAATACACGTACAAAATCGTTGTACGCGAATAACGGCGAACGGGGAATTCGCGTGCCCGTTTTTCGTTCGGGACCCGCGCGCGCCGCGGCGGCGGTCGCAGAACCAGAAACGGTCGCGGCGGCCGCTATACCCGCGGTGCGCACGCGGACGTAACGACCGGTCGCGGTCGATTTCGGCGGGGGCACACAATGTGCCCGACGCGAGACGCGGCACCGGACCCGGTACACGGTTTACCATTATGCACGGTCGCGATACAATACCAACATCGCAGGTATACAGATTGTTACGTGGCGCGGTCCGAGGACGCGCCGCGACCGGATACTGTTGATTCGTGATTATTATTATAGCGGGCCACGCTGTGTCGTCAGATTTTTCTCGTCCGTCTGTACCGGGGGAGTCCGTTATTATCATTATCGCCGACGTTCCGGTTTGGGTTTGTCGTGGTTTTTTTTTTTTTCAACTCGCTTTACCGCGCGATTCGTGCTTTTCGCATTGGATTTCGCGCGCGGCGAGGAACGTATCGGTTTTATCGATTCCGACCGAGGAGTGTGTTTTGTTTTTTTTGTTTTTTGTCAACCGGTCCGTTAACGGCTTTTCCACCGGGGACCTCGCTTTAGTCGCGAGACGGCGAGAGCGTTTCAAAGTAATTTTCACAACGACCGAGAATGACCCGTGGACAAAAAAAAAAAAAAACCGGGAAAGTTAATCGTTTCGGTATTTTTAATTTTTTTGTGATTCGGGGTTAAATATAATCGTAAAGACCCGACAATTTCACAAAATACTTGTAATATTACATCGCAACAATAGTACTATCTCTACCAGCGCAAAGTATGTGTGTAGTTCATTCATTTTTATTTTGCAAACAATATTTCAATGTGGTTTGTTAGTTTGAGGTGGGGGCGTGGGCGGTTTAAATCGAACCCCGATTATACCACTATATTGTACTAGATTTTACCACACTGAATTTCCGCAGAGGAAATTTATTAGGATTTGTTCGAGCAAAAATACCTTAATAGGTTCAAAGAAAGAAAACTTTCAGTTATTACACGCATTACCGATTGAGAGTGTGTATGGAAAACAAATTATTTTATACATAATTAAAAATTACACATCCTATCTGAGTGTAGAAAACACAAGAGAGAAAAGGGAAAATCGGTGTTCGATATTAGAATAGATGACAATAAAAAATCTTTTGGTCGAAAATTCGTAAATAATTTAAATTTAATGCCTTTATACATAAAAAAAAAAAAAAAAAAAAACATATTTAATACGATTGGGTATGAAATACTGGCGGACCGCTCTGGGCGTTATTTCGTTTAAAGAGTTTTTCAACGTTTTCCATATACACACATATATATATATATATACGTTAATACAGTAAACATTTTTGCGATAAAAAAATGTTTTTACAGTTAACAGAGATGGTACGTTTTTGGAACGAAACGATAAACGTCAATAAGTTTACAACACGCATATAGACGGGAAATCAAGTGTTTTACAGACACTTAGAGTACTGATGTTTTTATTATTTCTATTTTTTACTTTTATTTTTTTTTTTTTATATACAGTGTGTCTCACAATGTTCGACGGATTTTTCTAGCGCTGTAGATATAAAAATGTTTTCGATTTTTTTTTTTTAATCAAATAAAAATTAAATTTTTATTTTCAGCCCCTTAAATACAAAATAATAAAAACAACTTTATTTAATCACTTTAGAAAATTGTCAAAAAAACTATTTTGTAAAAAATATTATTTTAAAAATTGTAATGTATCACATTCATATCCGATTAATAGTTTCTTAATGATAGCCTTAGTTCTTTATCGCATGACATGTAATTTTTTTGAATATTAATTGTTTTCACGCCTAATTAAAACGGTAAGAAATCATTCATCGGATATGAATGTGATAAATTAAATTCGTTTTGAATAATATTTTTACAAAATGGCTATTTTGAAAATAATTTAAAGTGAACAAATAAAGTTATATATATATATTTTTTTTTTCATATTTAGGGGATGAAAATAAAAATTTGATTTTTCTCGAAATCGAATGTCCCTCTCGATGACGAACCGATTTAAATTAAAAAAAAAAAAATCAAATAAAATAAAATGTAATATCGACAACGCTAGAAAAATCCGCCGAACGTGGTGGGACACACTGTATGTTTATTGTTCGTTTCTGAAGATATAATTCTAATGACCGAGTATCATACAGACTATTTATATTGTCGTGCATACATATGGGTGCGGTGTATTTTTTATTTATTTATTATTATTTTTTTTTTTTTCTCTTTCGTTCAATACAATAATATAATATTGTCCTTTTCGATTTCAATTGATATGCTACTTGATTTATGGCGGAACTCGCGGACCCGGGCGTAACAGCCACTAAAACTCGATATCATCGTCGTACAACAATGCCACGGAGGAATTTTCGTGGAATCCGTATCTGGTATATTGTAACACCTAAATCTGCAGCGCGCAAACCCTGTACAACAACATCGTTTATTTTCATGGAAATTTCACGCGTTGTTTAGCGTTTGATATTTTCGTTTTGCGCGGCCCCCACTTATCGCGTCGACTGCGCACGATCGAGGGGTTCGATCGGCACGGTCCGCCCCGCGCGCACGCCGTCCCACGGTACCGTACGGCGGCGACGCGCACTGTTCGCCGTCACCGCGACGACGTTTCTCCGCGTGCGCGCCGGGGGGGGGGGGGGGGGTGGTGGGAGGGTGCGAGCGGAATTCTCGAAATTTCGTTCTGCGGTTCGCGACAATCCCGAACGCGCCCGCGGCCTAACCGCCGTCCTCGACGGGGACGGCTTGGCGGCGGGGTGCGCGCGACGCGGAACGAGCGGAAAACAGAATGGGTTTTCGCATCGCCGGCCGTGCGCGCGTGGCCCGGTCGACGGACCGTCGCGGACGAGACGGTTTCGAGTGCACGTACGCGCGTACGGTACGGAGACCGGTGCTCCCGCGCGGCGCGCGCGCACAACAGTCGACGGGTAACGGTACTCTTACCGCCGGTGTATTATTTCTATACGATTCCGATAGCGTCCGACGAGACGGGCGCGGGGTGAGAGTGTTTTTTTTTTTTTCGGGGGGAGGATTTTAGGTGCGCGCGGATACACAAAAGTGTAGTGCGGCGGGTGGCGGAGAGGGGCGGGGGACCGGTTGCACGCGGTCGCGGCCGACATTTATGTTATTCCGTGTGGATTTTACCGCGCCGTCGATAATTCCGAACAAAAGTGAACGTAGAGGTGTTCACACGCGCTCGTACATTTTGCAGCTCGCGTCGCGGGATAAGGGGACGAACGCGCAAGGGCAAGCCGCGGTCTTATTGCGACGGCCGTATTACTCTTATCGTTATTGTTATTACTGTTATTATCATCATCGTCGTCCTGTGTACCGACGAGGAATCCGCTCGCTCCCGACAATCGCACGCGGTTTACGATTCGCGGAGACGATCTTATAAACAAAGCAGCGTAATAGACTCTGCGCGCACAAGCCGCGAACGACGTTCGTTCGGGCGTGGGTCCGAAACGTCGAGATGTTTCGCACGGACTACAGGGACTACAATAATTATCGGCGAAAACACCGATCGTATATTATTATTAGGTACAAGTGGTGTTGTAAAATGCTCGAGAATAATTTTTCGGGGAATATTCTCCGGACATATTCGATCGTTTGTATTTTTTTCCATAGGTTATTCATTTCGACACAAAAATTTAATTGCAATATGCGAAATTATTACGATGAAACCCCCTGTGAAGCTTCAGAAACGCTGCGGTTGGGAAAAAAATGGATAAAACGAAACGGACGGGAACGGAGACATAACAAAGAAATGTTAGATTTTGTGAACGAGAAGAGATTTTCGCTAAGCGATTTAGCGTCAAGACGATGGTGTATAAATAGAGGTCATACGCTGAGACACAACAAAGAACTCCACAGCATGTTGGAATGTACGGTCGAAGGGTAGCGCGGAAGGGGAAGGCCAAGTACGTCTTACATAACACGTTCTCCTGACGTAGTCGAGTAATTAAAGATGCGAGAGTCGGTCCGTATAAACAACTCGAAAATATAGCGCGAGGTACAGAATCAAGGTGAGAATGTTTATTGTAGATCAATCTACTGATTGAATACTAAAAAAAAAAAAATAGCTGCATAATATCAATATCAAATAGTGTATATTTATATATTTTGAATTTACATAATACATAAATATATGTATGAATATTATGTGCGTATAAACTGAATAAAACTGAATCTACCCGTCAGTATGTAATAGGTATAGTTTGTTTTTGAAGGATTTCTATGTAGAACTTTGCTATTGTTTTATTTTACAAATGATTTTTTCGTAGGTTTTTTTTCTGTAGTGCTTCAAAATACCTGCACCCGTTCTAAATTCTAATTTCGTAGCATGTAATATTATAGAAAACGTGCATATCGCGTCTTGCTTGTAGCGATTTTTTTTTTTTTTTTTTATCTTTATTGACATTTTTTTTTATTCTTCCATCAAAATCGTGACAGAAAATTGTATCACCGCGTTATTACTAACTATAATAAAAAATAAACCGAAGCGACACAGTGTGTTCGCGTTTTCAATTAACACGAAATATGTCGACCAAATAACTTTGGATCGAAATTCAAGAAGTTGATAAAAATACTTAGGATCAATTTCCAATTTTTCACCCTGTCCGTATTGCGCATGTGTAATACAAATAATCTTTTTTGAATAATTAAAATTGAACATTTAAAATACATGACTTTAAAAGTGAAGAAATTTGACTACTGTTTAATGGTAAAAAATTATACGTGAATATATTGTGTAAAATTATACGTTAACACAAACCGATTAACCTACGTCTTAAAATAACTGGTGATAGTGTTTGTGGATGTGTCACTGCTATATGTAGAAAGTTGAGAAGGTAGGATTCGCAGAGCTATTTAATTTATCTGTACTGCGACTGTTCCTAACGAAATATAATTCTGAGCGAAATTTGGTTAAACATGTTTTGAAATACCGTGATTATTCTGTACAAGTTTATAATAATTTCTGTTTACAGATCTAGAGCGCAGATTTATATTCCCTTAAATAACCAAAAAAAATAATGTTTGTGTATGCATATATTCTATTCAACATTCGAAGATATGCTTGTAATAAATGTTTTTATACATTTATAAAAAATGTAAAAACATGCTCTTTTTATTAATATATTTGTTCAATATTAAAATGAGCACTTATTTTAATATTTAACCAATTAAATTAACAAACAATTTTATTTATTTATTTTAGATTCGTATACATATTACATAGGTTTAGTAGATACATACTATGAATCGTGCACGTATGTTACTCTCGTAGTTTTGCACAGATCCAATAAAAACACGTTTATACATAAAAACCCGCATTACACTTTTCACTAAAACACACATATTTTATACATTACACTCTAATATTATAATATAATTCTTTTGAGTTTCACCGTGTATCGGAAAATGAACACGGATATATTACTGAAACTCGTTTCACATCAATTTTATTGCGCTGCTATTTTGTCTTGTTTAAATATTTATTAAAATATTTGTGTGCAGAATGTAAACATTTGCTACCATTTATTTTACCGAAAACTCCGTTACGAAATAAATAAACAACAATAGGCAATAAATAAATACATGAGTATGAATTCTGTTTCTATATTTCCATAGCAACAGCAACACATAAAAATAAAAATCGCACAGTTGTTAAATACAAAAAAAGGTATAGTTAAAAGTATATTAAACTGTTTCCATCGAAAAACCTAATCAGCTGTTAGACTTGAGGTTTATCTGGAATCATTTTCATCGGTTGTAATCGACAGTTTTGCGACACTTTCGGGGCGAGGAAGATGTGTTAGGTAAAAGTGTGATGAGCGGAGGGAAAAAACAAGGAATGGGTAGTAGAAGAAATTATTGAGGGAAATAAGAAATAGAAGTAGAGGGATGATATAGTGTAGGAAAGGACGGGGAAAGTGTTTGAACAAGGGGGGTGGGGAAGGAGAAGGTAAATTGTGAAATTTACGCAGATTCGAATCGGTCATATATCGTCTTCTACGCCCCAAAACATATCCATAACGATTCTATATGCCATTCCGCGAACCGGAGAAAATAATAAATTGTTTTTTATTTGCTTACTTAATTAATTTTAATAATATAATATATAGTTGCAACACCTATAGCACCTAACTAGGTTACGCATTAAAAATTAACCAATTATATTGTTCGTTTTTCTATTAAGTGTGTAACGGATCCGTACTGAGGAAAGTGCAGACGATAAATTATAAATATTATGACGTTCTTTAAAAATACGCGTTTATTTTCAAGTTTTAATTGGTAGGTACGCAACTTTGGTATGATATTTAATTTGAAATAATTTGCATGTCTAAAAACAATCGTGGTTTTTTTTTTTTTTTTTTTGATTATGTAATTACAATAATAAATTTAATATCTATTCTTTGTTATAAGGCGTGTCCACTGCGGGTAAGGTCAAATAAACCGTAAGGAAATTAATCGTGTAGTTTTATTGTTTAATGAATTATCGCGTTTAGTTTTTCGGATTTTTTTTGTTTGATTTTTTTTTTAAACAACGGTTTTTTTCGAAATTTCACATTAGGAGATCGCCGCAGTAATATTTTTTGTCTAGTGACGTCTTTCTAGAGAAAACGCGGAAGAAATTTATCCGCCATAAATCGAAAGGTTAAAAAAGTCGAAATATTTTTTCGAGAAAAGTAAATCTAAGAAAAAGACGGACGAATATAACGGGTGATCTACTGTTGTAGGTGAAAAATTGGGAAGGTAGGATATAGAGGGAAATTTAATGTATATCTGTACGAAACGATTAATCACTGCTAACGAAAAGCGACTCTGAGTAGATTTCGGTTATACATGTTTTGAAAGGACGTAATGTTTACAATTTTCGATAAAATTTGATATTAAAATTTTTGTAAAAAAAATTCTAACTATACTAATTTTTTTTTCTTTCTAACCATTAAGTACGATTTATAATGATCCCCCGGTTAAATTTCCAAGCATTTCTGTTTGGTCTAACAATTTTACGTACAGAGTATACCTACCGAATACAAATTACGTAAAAAAATCCACAGAATTTAAATGTCTATAGATAGCTCGAAAATGGCTCAAATAATTTAAACACTGAACCGTTTAGATAATAAAAAAAATTGTCCGCTTAAAGTACCACACAGAAAAGGTTGTCTTTCAGAAAAGGCACTACATTTGAAAATCGGAGCAAGATTTCTGGTAGAAAAGTTGTTTACAGATAAAAAAAAATAAACATTTTTGTAAAACCAATACATTCCTCGCTTCTCTTAGGATCGAAGATATTTAAAAACGATGAACAGCGAGCATACTGTTAGTAGTAAACTAATAAACGTCCGTGAGATAGTGCCGCGTAAATCTAATAAAATATGTGTGTTTATACATTTGCGCATTCAATTTTTAACGTGATATTATAATTAATATCTTCATTATATATATAAAGATAATGTTACCTAGACTTTGTGGTCGAATTTTGACAGCAAGGAAACACAAATATTAAAAGTAAATATATTATATTATAAATAATAATATTTTGGTTACCGTTCGTACACAAACTTGATATACACTATAAGTTAGCATTCCGCTGTCGCCGTGGAATAATTTGCCAAATCTTTTTCCGACCAATGTAATATTAAATGATATCGTATTATCGTAATATTTTTATGTAAATAAAATTTAAATCTTGAAAACAAAATTTATGTATACATATATACATATATATATATAATATTAATACCTATTCAACGAAAAAACTGAATTTTTATGTTGGTAACTTTAAATTTTTTTTTTTTTTATAATTTCTATTTCAATACTGTTACAGTACAAGTTCTACGAAAAAGTTCCTAAAATCAATCGCTTCGCTTAGAATCTAAAAAAAATAAACACATTGACAGATTTAAAAATATGGAACTTTAGGAAACCGAATAAAATAACATTAAAGCAACTTATATAGATATTTTATTTTAATCGTCCTTGAGCATTTTAGAAATCGTAGCCAATTTGATTTTTTTCAGCTTCGCCCAAGGTTACAATACAGCAGCGCATTTAGATTTAATGTTTTTTTTTTTTTTTTTTTTTTTTTTTTTTTAATCGCAAAGATCTCTTCGTACGTGTTTTACGGAAAAAGATCGCGGCCATTTTTGTGTTTATAATTCGCAGAAAAGTACTAAAGTTAAATATAACGATTATTTTTGGCCGATAAATTTGAGTGTTAAAAAGCATGAAAGGCGTGGACAAAAAATATTACTTATATACATATATAACTTTATAAACGATACACGTGCAAGATGTTCTGTTAGTTTTGTAAAATCCTGTATGTAAAAGATTTGCAATGTGTTGTACTCGTAATTGTACACACTCGCGAATATTAATTTACTTAATTGGACACGCTTGAAATATTTTAAAACCGTAGAAAAATCATACGCGTAAAACTTCCAAACGGCATACACTTTTAATACGATAAAAGTGTTTGAATTTATAATGGTCGATAAACTAACTCACATATGTTTAGTATGCGTTAATTATATTTGTAGAGTAAAAAAAAAATTATAAAAATAGTAAAACGTAAAACTTTTACAGCCTTTATATTATGTATAATTTTTTGTCGATATCCTATTACGCAGATATACTTTTCTTCTCGTCTTCAATCTTTTGTTTGGTTTGCTGCAGTTCACCATGCTTCTCTATAGTAACTCAACTTATTTAGCTCTTTTTATAACTAATTTCATCTATGATTTAATTCGTGTACTCTAGCCTTGGCCTTCGCCTTCCGGTAAGATATTCTACGTCGCCTCCAATGAGTTATGGTTGAATTTTGAAAACTTTGTCATTTTGACGCTTATTAACCGAAGCTATTGTATATTATAAATAGAGTTTTTGCACGTGGTTTTACGATACATGATATTTTCATATTATTTGACACACCTATACTTATTGTCTTCTTGGTTTACTTGGCTTCAAGACCATCCGTTAAATTCAAAACCCGCTACCTATTCCTGTTCACTGCCACTTTTCTCCGTTGATTTCCCTGCTACACTGACCCAACGCCCTTTTTAATATTCTCACCTTAATTCTGGTCTCACCAAAGGCCTTTTCCGGACATGGTCTCTTAATCGCCTGCTTAACCGAAAATCCCTATTAACGGAATACATGACCTACGCTGTCTTCTTTTAGCGATCTTTCTAATTATATCGGCCGACCTGATATTTAAACTAAGGCTGGCACTTGCAAATTCGGCAAATTTGTGTAGCTGTCGACTTGAAATTAATTTTTTACTGGTGCCGGCTAGTATACATCTCCCCCCCTAGCACCGGCTCCGATTTGAAGTTTATTATTGTATGGACTCTCCTCCATCCATTCGAAAATCAATGATTGAGCCATAATGTTTGTCTGGTAATTTCCCTTTCGAACATCGTTAATCTCAGTTCTATTACGTTATGCACATCATTATTTGTACCTCTTTAGTAAAGGTTAATTATACAAATTTACTCTAAAACCCAAGCTTTGAATTTTGACTTTTGGTGTTTTATAATTTGTATAATAATGTTTTATAGTTTTATGAAACGCAAATTATTATGTTGATGTTTTGTAACCGATGCGAATGCGTTAATTTTCGCTCAAGCCACAAATCGAGAATGGCCTTTTCGCAATATAAATCGAATTTTTAATCGCCCAAATGCATCAATGTCGTACTATTTAAAAACCGATACATTTCGAGTTGCGCGATCACTGCTATTACATTAATTGATTGAGCAGGTCGTTTGCGTTTTAACCGTGTTTGGAATTTTGGAGCGGTCTAATCAGAACGATATTATGTATTAAACGCTAACATGTTTAATATAACCGGTATATATTTGTGATATTATAGCGAACGAACAATAATTATTGTTGTCGATCGGACCATTATTACGGGCAGCAGCACACCGGACCGGACTGCGGCTCGTTTGATGTTCATACATGGGTATATTATTGTAATGCGAAAATATTATACAGAAAGGGATCCGCTGTTGCAGCGGGTAAACGTGGTAACCGGGTGCGGTATCTACGCAAGAATGGAAGAAAGAAACGATTTCACGTGCGTATACGTATCTGCACAACCATTATAATAGACACACCGATACGCATTTTGCGGGTATTATACAGGGCGATTCTTTTATCGCGATCTAGCGATTATTATCTATACGATAACGTGTCCGGAACGTGTAAACGGGATTTTGGCTAACCGTAATTTCATGATTTTTTTTTAAATGTTGACCGGATAAAGTAAGGATTATCATTTATGTGATTTTTGAAAATTAAAATTTGATAAGCACATCGGTTTATTATGGCGTGTACCGGGTAGTAAAGGTAAAATTTTGGAGAGTATTTTAATTATATAGGAACGCTAAACAATTCTATATCACGACTGAAGGGGAACGGTGATCCGAATCAATTATTTTATCCGAAATATTAGTTTCGATAATCGCTGTGGATCGTAATGATTAGAACACGGATTTATATGATCGATTTTTTTTCTCTGTGGACAACTTTTCTACAATAAATTTTGCTTCATCTTATAATGACAGCAATTTTTATAAAAGAAAATTTCACCGGGAAAGTGGTCGTTTATCGATTTTCTCAGGACTTTTCCTAGCAAATGTGAAAAACTTTGAAAAAACATGGGAAAACCGGGGAAATCGGTACAAATTACACAAATATTATGAAAAAAAATATATAATGCCATTTGAATATTTTACTATACTATGGCATATACATTGTTGACAAAGCATCACTATCAACTGAATTCTGCTCAGAATCGTTAATTCGTAAGCAATAGTTTATCGTTGCTTACAGGTATACATTAAATTACTTATAACAGTGGTTGCACTTGTCCCCATTATCATAGGACATCTTTTATGTTTTGTACTTTTTTTTTTTTTTATTTCTCGGGACGTCTCATCTGAAATTATTAAACCGTTGTGTCCGTAATATCGTGATATTTGACTGTAGAGAGGTAAAATTTCACTATAGTAATTATTGACCCTTCTGATATTTTACCTCCTCCTCTTGGCAAATTTAGGCAGTGAAATTTTATCGGAGGAAGTGAAATATCACAGGGGTCAATTTATGTGGATACACTGGAGCATTATGAACGATTTTAACAAATTACGAATAATTTCCATTGGAATTATTATTATAATATATGCAAAAAATACGCAAATGTAGTCGGATGCGTGAAAACTGTGCGAAAAACTTTGTTAAACTTTGAGAAAGGTACTTCTATGACTAGTAAAAAGATAATTAATGAAAATCTAAAAAAAAAAAATGTGAGAAAGATGGTACAAATATGCAGTGTTTAACAAATACAAATTCGTCTTCTAGCGATGGCAATATAACCGCCCTGTGTACTGTACAGTATTTTATGCCCTCGGCACGCGGTCGACGGTGCAGCAGGGCGAAATTACGCGATTTTTGAAAACTGCGCGTGCACAATAACGGCGCGACCAATCGCGCCGCGGGTGGCGAGAAAAACGTCGCCAGAGAAGTATTCGAAACATCCGTGGTATACTTGCCTGTACGCGATATAACATCGGGCCAAGTATAGGCGTACACACAAAGAGTACAATAATAATAATAATAATAATAATATTCGGACAGGAAGTCACACGGCGAGCGTTGCGTGAAATACAATAATAAAATAAAATATTATTGCGTTGCGTACGCGAAAAATTGGCCGGCCACAAAAGACTATACGCGTCGGACCGCTGTCGATTTTTTCTCTTTCCCAACCCCCCCCCCCCACCACCATTTCGATTCCGCGTCAACTGCTTTACGTTATAAATAATAATATCGCTATACACGGAACCCATTGTGCGCGTACGCACAGAAAATTGATCATATTTAATATAATAATATACGACCGCGGAAATGTATTCAAAAATATTTGTCCACAGACTACTGCTGCTGCTTCGCAAATAATTTACAGTGTACGATTTTTTTCGCCCCGGGCGGTTTATATTTCTTCGTAGCATCGTTTTTAAAAGTGTACAACACTGGCCGCGTTACTCGGGAGCGGATCAAAATACCGACGAGGTCTTAAACCCGAATGTTAGAATTCGGACAGTGTCAATATCCCGACGGGTAATAGCCTGACAATGCAAATCCCGACAGACAATATCGCCGAATTGTTTCATACATCACAGTACACGTTCGTGTTAAATTTGGTCCGACCAGTCGAATAAATACTCTTTGTATATGAAAATACGGGACACGAAGACATTTTAGCGACATTCTTTTCAGCGGGATCTAAACCCTGTTGAGATTTTGACCCGAGCCAGTATATTTCCCGGCATCAAGAGAGCCGTCTGGCAGAAATTCAGTGGAGGGGAACCATTTTTCCATTAGAAATCAAAAACATCACTGAAGTTATTCGTTATTTTTAATTTACACAGTTTCGGCATTTTTAGCTCGGCAATATTACGAATTAGTCAGTCTGATAATACTATTTTATATATTATATCGTTTGACGAAAAAAAAAAAAAAAAACCAAACAGTTTTAAGAGGACGGTGCTACCTGTAACATATTTAAAGGACTGTGTATAGACTAAATCCTTCATATTAATAATTATTTGGCTGATGGAATGTTCGTAAGAAAATCGACGTCGACCAACGGTTTCACGAAAAATCCGTTTTGAAAATTCTTATCGTTTCTAAACTAGATCAATAATAATCGGCCGGTCGGAATGCAAACACATCAAAACGTAATTATTTTTATTTATTGTAGCCTGACCTTTTTTTCGTCAAAACAGTCACAGGGACTTAAATTGCTGTTCTGGTTCTGCACATTCAGGGTATTTTTTTTATTGTTTGGTTTCGTCGGATAAATACAAAGGCAACGGCGATGGACTAATGTCTACTCCAAAACATCAACATACTATTTATACAATAAACAATATTGTGCGTGATGCGTTTATAGTTTTCGAACGAAAATGATTATGAATTGTTTACGCAAATATACACTCGGACCGTAACGACTGCGGGGGAGGATCAAACGCATTTTACCATATCCGTTCGTGGAAAACGTCCTTTTATATAAGTATAAAAAAAAAAGTCTCAGTAGTCGTCGGTAAACATTCCAGTTTAGATTGGAATATATTATTTTGTATACATTTACAAACGAGAACTATATTAGTATTTATGAGAAGCTGTTTGATTACGAAGTAATTAATATGAGCAGCGAGAAAACTACTAGTTTTACCACGACGTGGAATTTTTTTTAATTTTAAATTTGCTTCAATCAAAAACGACAATAAAGCTATTTTGTATCATTTTTGGGTCAAGTTGGTGCGTTGCGGAGGTAATAGGTCTATTTTCCAATAAGTTTTCACAATAATTGGGAAATCACATGTAGCAAACAAATTTAAAAATACCTATACGTTAAGTTTAACCTCCACATAAGTCCCACAAACTTCATTTCGGCATCAACATTATGCAATTTGTTCGCAACTAATTGCACGTTTCACGAAAAACTTCGTCGCGGATCCCGTAAATACTAAAATACTAATGGAGGGTGAAGGGTGCAAGTGCACGTAGTTTTAAATTAGAGTTCCTAAAATTTCACAGCAAATTAAGAAGAAACTGTATCTATATCCGTGTCCATTTGATAACACTACCCAAATATTTTTTATAAGTAAATTTACCGATAAATTTAATCGCGTACATTCATTCGATAGTGAATTCAAATATTTTTCATTTATAAAAAAAAAAAAACGTAGGTAATTTTTACAAATTTTACCTACATATAGGCGAGAAACTCAAATGAAAACGTCGCATTGCGTTACGCGTATATAGATAAACCGACGAAAATGTATGTATTTTAAAAACTGCAATAGGTGTAACGGTATTACCGGGGCTGTAGAAAAAAAAAAATAGAGGAAAACAAAAATAGCGAATTACCGCGCTCGAGACTATGCGATACGTTTTACCGTTGCTGCACCAGGACACTAGTTAAACAAAATACCGCGTGACCAATCGATCGACAGCTATATGTATAGATAGACGATGTCATCTATGCATCACGGTTATCATCGTCAATCACGGTGTATATACGAGATGTATACGGTGTGTTTCGCGCAAATTATGTTTTTATATTATATTATACATTATGTTTTACAATGTGTGCGCCGTCGAAAAATAAACGAAATTCTCTCGTCTGTTGCAACACAATAAAAATGCGGCGATCGGGGCGAAATAAATTGCAGTGTCTCGTCTCGTGCGTGTTAATAACAATAATAATAAAGACCGGACGACGCACAATAAATAATATTATAATACAAGACCGAAATCGGGACTTTGGTGGCGAAAAAATAGACGAACACGACGACGAGCGCGTGTCCGTTGTGGTTTTATCGAGATTGGAAGCTGACGGTGATTCTCGGTTTTCGTCACGTGCGCGACATATTATTACAGAAATTCAGACGTGTTTTCGTTCCCTACAGCGTACCGATTGATGTATTATTATAGTGAAGCGATATAGTAACATTTTCGAAAACAGATTCGATAATACTTACCGTTGCGGCTCCGCGGTCTTATTGGGCCAAAAATTACGCGCACTGAAAATACACTGTAGTCGAGTCCTGGCTGGAAAAAATAAAAAAACAATATTCTGGTCGCCGGTAGATGTACTAATAACGCAATAAAATGCCAAAATAACCCATAGCTATAATAGGCACATAAACAAATGAAATATTCTCTCATTTATACAATTCAATTCTCTACGATCTATACATTATCATATCTGTGTGCATCCCAGGCAATAAACAGATAAACTTATTTGAAACTCACACGATAACACTTCCCGAACGTTTTTTTATCGTAAGTGTAATAGGTACTTACATCGTCGTGTGGAAGAAAAGTAAAAAAATAAATTAAAGTCAAAAAAGCAAACACGTAGATTAGTTTATATAGTAATTTATAATTACAAATATTAGTTTCACGAACCGTTAAAAAATGATATTTAAATTGAACACAGACAATCCTAAGTCGGTAAAAATAAAATTGAAATTGTTTTAGTATTGCTTGTAAACGTTCGGACCAAAAATAAGTAGTAATTTTTTACTTGCAGAAAACCGGAACCAAACTAGTATAATATTCGAATTTCATCGGGAATTTGGGACATGTAAAAACCATTAGAGTCCGACAACTATACTCGGAAGCAGTTACAAAATCAATTTCAAGTCCCATTTCATAATATTCTCAACTCTCGTGTCGTTTCGCCGGATCAACCACTCGAAAAAACTCGAAACCGGCGCGACACAAAATGGTTCTCATCAGAGACCCTCGAGAGGGCGACATTCTCATAAAACCCCGACGATGACCGCCGGTTTTCGATCGAGGGCCCCGAATAGAGTGGCTCGCACGTTAAACATAAAACCGGTTGATGGTGCGGAGAAACGGGAGGGCGCAAGACGTTGAATAATCTGCATTCAATAAAAAACGACTTCACCAAAAGTACTTATCGGACGAAACACAAACTCACTCGTATTGTGCCTGAAATGTGGTACCTGCATGTACTGTTCGGTATAACTATATTCATTGTAGTATTTAGTTTTAAATATCGTAAACAAAACATTTTTTTGAATAGCGTTTTTCTGGTGTAACCGAAGTAATTCAAAAATTAAAAAAAAGTCCGAAATTCGAGTAAAGTCCCCGTAGAAATATCGAAATATGAAAATCCGATTTTAAAATGTTGCGTCTCTGACGATCCGTCTATAGATACAACATTTCAGATCTCTATTGTTCCTATATTGTAATATACACTTTGTCCCAAAACCGATGTTTTATTTTTAGACATTTGACAGTAGACTTAGAAATATGTTCCAGTTGAAGTTTCGGCCCGGACGGAAGATTCGCGTTTTTTAAAGGGCTGTTTACATCGTGAAAACCGAAAAATTGTAAAATACATCTGTATATCTACCAGCGGATTATTTTCTATGTTTAACAAAACACCGTGGCAGGACCGAAACGGACGGGATGACTCCGGTATCTATAGCGAAAAGACAGGCGTGTCCGGAGTATTGGTTTTTTTTTTTTCTTTTTTTAACGGGTTTCATTTCGACGACGGACGCTACGAGATGAGTGTCTATTATGCCGCGAGCATTATAATAATATTATCATCGTAGAATAATATTATTCTCGTAATAACGATGTAGGTACCTAAACGCATGCATAATAACATTACAACATGCATTATAAACACGACGCACCAATAATATTGTAATTTATAGTATTATAGGCGTATCGGCGCGCACAAAACAAACTCGGACAAAAGCGTTAATCATAAAATACAATATATTATTATAATATACGTTCAGCTCCGAGGACCAGGTAGGTATTATAGACATAATATTTTTATGGGTAGGTCACAATACACGTTGTATTACTATTAGTATAATATTATCGTAATAATGCAGTAGCCGGCGTCCCGAGATGTCCGTCTTACCGACGACGGTATTATCCAATAATAATATTAACGCTTAAGTATGGCGGCGACGTGATTTTTTTTAATCAAAAGCAAAACCCGTACACGCAAGCTGACTTATATAGCCCTGCCTGTATATGAGTGAAGCTCACGGTTCGCGGTAAAACGAGACTACACAAAACTCCTAGACCCTATAAGACTACGGGAGTGTACGACAAGAAACTTATGACGATGGAAACGTTTTTTCACACGTATTTGGACAGAAATCTCCAGTGATTAAATTAGGAATCCCCAACCCTTTAAAGAGATTAACTAAGATTAATATCCACTTGTCCGGCGGTTTTTTTTTTTTTTATTCGTTTTCGAATTACAATAAGTAAGTAAAGTAAGGGTTTAGATTTTTATTCGAGACTCTATATAAGTTGCAGACGTAGACGTTTTAGAATGAAAAATATTGAAAATCTAGTTGCGGTTTTATTTTTAATTTAAATACAAGATAACCGTAGACGCAACTGGACCGCCAACTTTGGAGGCTCTAAAATTATGGACACGTCATGAGGGCTCTTACGATAATGGACAATTATAAATACTAATTGATCATTATACGCATTGTCTGCAGAAAATCTGTATTTTATTCTGCTCATTAATTATGAAATACGTGGCAAAAAAAAATATATAGTCGTTACTATCTATGAAAAAGCCGATTGGGTTTTTTCGGAGTTGCTGATATTTTAAACGTCGGGGTGCTGAAAATCTCCTAGCACCTCCCTGGTTGCGCCTATGATGACAATACTCGTTAAAAACTCACGGTCAATGATCGTTGTTCGAAAAAAATGCCCAATTGAAATTTATCTAAATTATGTTTAACCGAGCTTCGCGCTCAGCATTGTGTTTCGTTTTGCAATGATGATTTTTCCGTTGCGTTCAGAATCGACAAATTGCACGGAAAAACGTCTGTTGTATCTCAATGACGGGTATTCATCATAGCAAGTCTCCTAAGAGAAAGCCGCCGCTGTAACCCGTTAAAAAACAAATGCAAACCCTACGGTTCGACTGGTTTTTCTTGTACTGTAATTTTGTGCAAGCGTGCGAACGTGTATTAACCCGCCGAAGAATAATTTTCTAACGATTGCGGGCGTATCAGTTTATCAGTCTATCGTTTTCCCGAATCAATACCGATTCGCGTGCAATCTGTCGACGGTTTATCTGTTCACATTTTCCACTGTAAAATAATCGTTCAATACTGTATAATATATGTTAATGTGTGTTCCGAAAGATGTAGGTACCGGTATTATTCGAATTTATTATAAGACGTTTTCGCGGAAACCAAACCCACCTCCTTTTATGGATCGTTGCAGATTTTATTATTATTATTATTATTATTATTTTTTTTTTATTTTTATCTTCCCCATATATCGCAATGTTTCCGCGGTGGCTTTAACGAACGCCCTCTTACAGGGCACATTGTTTGCTCGAACCGAGGGGTCTTGTACGCGATATTTTCGTGAATGTTATACGTACGCATATTTCTTTTGGGTTTTCAAAAGCAACAGCAATAATATAACCGAACCAGGTGGTTTTTTTTTTCTGGTGCAGACGGTGGAACCGCACAGTATAAATTGTGACCAGTGTCGTGTTGTTCGAAAACCCGCGCATGTAGTGTAATAATATAAAGAGACGGTGTCAAACGGTTTTGTAGGTACCCGAGGGCGGACCGAACAAATACGCTCTTTATGGATTTATATAATGCGCCGCGCACCGCGGTTCGGATAAATATATATCGTATATATATATATAGGTGCGGTATTTACCAGTAACGCGGTATGTGATTAAACGCGTAATAATAATAATAATATTGTATTATAACGATTTTTTTTTTTTTCGTCGAATAAATCACCGGACTCCGTCGCCGCCGCCGCCGCCGCTTTTTAAACTGTGGGAACGTTGCGCGCGGGACGGAGATGAGGACAAAACAAACCGTTAACTCATTTTCGTATATAACTTGAGCGGTGGGTACTGTATAGGTACCGTATTATTATAGTTATTGACAGTCGTAAACACGTAAGATCGAAACTCGATTTTGTGTACACGGATCGAGATTTATGTACTTGAAGTGGCCGCTATTTCATTCGTATACGACATTCGCGCTAACACCCGTGAACGCGACCCACTCGTGTTTACACTTTTTACTATGAGCGTTTTTTCGAATTTAAATCTCGTGTAATTTTGAACAATTTCAACTGCAGTCCTTGTTTCTTTTTTTCGGCCAAATATACCGTTCGGCATATTGGTTACAATCCGTTTCGAAATACCACTCACAATCCAAACCGTTTAATGTATGTTTCGTAGTATTTCTTCGTTCGGAAAATTGGACACATTTTCAATTTCGCTTGTTTTATCGTGAAACTAGGATTCAGCGACTGCAATAACATAATGTATGGTACCATGTAAATGAGGTCATTTTTGAGGTATTTATAGCCATTTAAAATTGTTGAGTTGTTAAGTATTTATTCGGTTTTACGTGTTGATAAAAACTGTGTTAATCGCTCAAAAAAGAAAAACACGGACATCATTTTAGTTTTACAAACTAATAAGATTTTGAATTTAAATTTATCAAAACACGATTACGGATTAACCCAACTTTTTTCACGATCGTTTTTCGTTAGCAATGATTTATCGTCGCGTAAATTAAATTACCCAATATGTATCATGAATTCCTAACTTCCCACCGACAACAGTGGCCATGAGCAGTATCCTGTACAAGGAGCGTACAGTAATACGATGCATAAAACACCCGCAACGTACACAGTTAGCGTATGATTTTTATTGTTATGTTTTGAGAAATGTTTAAGTATTTACACGGCTGCAAGTCACTACCAATTTACTCAATTGTCACGGCTCACAAATTATAGAGACCGTAGGTTTTGTTTTTCTTTCGCTTCAAATAATTACTAATCCTAAATGGCTAAACGAGTGGTTTAGCGCAATAAATAGTTTTTCGATTGTTTCCGTTTGGATCGTCGTTATGATTACTCGCCCAAGTGGATTGGAACGGATGATATTGTTTTTTTCTTCTAAATTGTGTGCCGGTGATAAAACTCCAAGATTGTACGGCGAGGTCGTATCGGAGCAAGCCGTAATAATAATATACTATACATTTTATTTTTTTTATAATTTAAAAAACTCCGTCGTACCTACACATTGTTTCTATCGTTTTAACAATATACGTCTTGTTGAACGCGTCAATCCGAAATCGGTATAGGTATTTCCTATTATTTTTTAGTGTGCCTATTATCGGGTGTTCGAACCCGAAAAAACAAATGGAAAATTATCGACAGGCAGTCGAACCTCTTCACGGTTTAATTGACGGTAAAGCAAAATATATCCCGTCTATACCCATATTAATTTTTGTTTCAAATTTTTTTTTTTTTTTTTTTCCATTAATATTTTAATAAAATACACTGGGCTGTATAGGCGACGGGAGGAACTGTAGGTAGCCGTAAAACAGCAGTCGGTCGTTTTAATAATAATAATGTTTGCTTATACAATATCCGTAGCTGCGGTATACGATGGCTGGTGTGCGCGTCGTCGTCGTCGTCGGACAAAAGGCCCGTACACCCATTGGGCACTTGTTGATTCACAGTTAATTATATTTGTATTGTGCAGGCGGAGTATAATGAAGAATGCATTTTTTCATTTTTTTTTTTTTTTTTTTTTTGTAATATATATTCTTTAATTTTACCGTAGGACGTGTTTTACATTATGTTATATTATTATATCCGTACAGTCGCCCGACGACGGCGGCGACCGAGAAGCGTCCGCCGCTGTGTTCGAACCAGACCGCGACTTTGATTACAATAACGAAACACACGAACGGTGCCGCGTCTCCGCCGCCGTGCCCACAGGGTTTAACAACAATAACAACGGTAATGATAACTATAGACAATGCCGCGTGTATTGCGGTGATGCGCAGGGGAGGCGATATAACCCTCCCTCATATACACGTGTATTATGCAGCGGTAATCCGAACGCGAACAACCGCGGTTACAAGTGCCCCCCGTTGCAACGTGTAGCGACGTGAACGCGATTCGGCGCACTTTTCCCCCATTTACTCGACCCGTACGCGGGACGCGCGCGTCGGTACACCGGACATCGAAGGAAAAACGAAATAACGCGAGCGTGATGTTTGACCGGAACAGTGGTGATATTGTGTTCGCGTTTGACGTGTCGCGGAACGTTTCGAAAACTGCGCCACCACGTGTAGAAAACGCGGCCGCGTAATATGCATATTGGTTCCGGTGAGAATTCGTGACGAGTTACGACTGAAATGGCGTGCCGGTTTCGGTATGCGACTATGTTTTGTATTTTATACTAGGTAACCTTTGTAAACATTATGAAACGCGAAACGTCGTTTTTTATCGTTAATTCAAATGTCGTTTTACTCGTCTCGTTCACGTCTAAAACGGACCACACACACACACACACGTTCCGGTATGCTTATACGCGTAGGCCGTCGGAGACCGTTTTTCGACCGGGCGTCGCGGTCGAGGATCCGTCGGTCTTGACGGAGAGTCTTTACTGTGATGACGGACGGGGAATACAAGGCCAAAAATATTTTTATTTTTTTATTGTCGACTGTACCAGAAACCCGCCGTGTCACCGAACCCGACCAAACCGACCATTGAATATTAAAGTGTTTTTCTACGACTAATGTATACAATTTATGGGATTTACCCATCAGTGGCGTATGTGGGCTAGGCCGCGAGGGGCACTCGGGCGATGGCCCATAGTGAAATTATCGGTACAATTAAAACATTTTATGCATGTCGCCGAAAACATAACTAAAAAATCTATAGATTACGGAAGGTGAACCGTGGATTAGCGGATTAGTAAATGGAAATTATTATTTAGTTTTGCAATTCTAGAATTGGTTTATAACGTGATTTTTTCATAACCACATTTCTACCGTTTGCCATAGTCTTTAGCTTTTTATAGGAACTATTAACTCCAGTTTCATTATTTGATTAATTATTTGACATTAGTACTTGCTTTTCTCTTGATTGAGTGCTTTATACTGTTATATTGGTTACAAGGCTGTGTATTTCCTCTTATTTTCATCCCCGTTAATTCTGGATCTAACCAAGGTATACTTCGATCATAAATGATATTATAAGTTGAACAGTGTGTAATTATAGTAGACATCTTTGTCTTACACCTCTCGGGACTTTGACAGTTGTTGTCGAGTTAATATGGATTATAAAGTTTTCTAGTTTCCATACGTTTTATACGTTACGTGTATTATGCAAAATACTCTAGAATTTTAAATCAATCTCTGCTGTCTTAAATATGCTTGTCCAATTTATATTATCAACATGCTCAAAGAAGTTTTTTCACGCTATAGGTTGATTGTAGAAAAACTTTTTTGTGGATCCAACGAGAAAATTTGTATCTATTCATAGATCGGTATAAGACGACGGAATTTCTAGTTGTGGTTAGGCTATAGAGTACCGCAAAATCGGCACTCGGTGCCAGAAAAATGTACGAAAAAATAGAGAAGCTAAACATATCCGTCGGGCGTTCACGTTCAACTCGCACGTTTATCGTAAAAATTTACAATAAAATCAGAATACAACTTACGAATTTTCGTTGGCGCCTCCGTAGTCCTAGTGCCCGTTGCGTGGGCACCCCCCCCCCAACCTGGACACGGCCCTGCTATAGATACCCGTACAGTATGGTGAATTGGCCAGTACGTCGGTGAAAATAATTCCGACACGTCCGTCAATTGTATTATCACGGTGTTGAACTCGCGCGGTCACTCCGGGTCACGAGTCTCTACGCCTTCGCGGAGATCCCCAAACTTTCGAGATTCCCTTCGGGAAACCTTCGCGATGGGCCTACGGTCGGCGGGAGTCCCGGTCGCGAAATTCTCCGCGAAACGGGTTCAACACACTTTCGGTCCGGTCTCGTCTCTCGGTCGTCACTTGCCGCGAAGATGCGCCGATATGCCCACCTACGTGTTACCGCTACGTAATACGCCTGTACCTATGTACCTATGCCTGCTTACGACAACAATGCCCGTCGTTTGTATGCGGCGAATTTTATAATATCGCATTACATCACAATGACCGTCTTTGTTCGCGTCGGCTGTATACCTATACGTATATTATACAAACAACGAATCGCTTTTTTTCCACGGTGTACTTATACACACACGCGCGCGCGCGCACACACACACACGCACACGCACACACACACACACCGCGATATTAGACACACGCACATGCACACGCACACACACACACACACCGCGATATTAGACACACGCACGTTATTGTACACGGGCGTACGGCTGACAAGCAGACAGTGCCGGCGGTAAGTGCGGCTGCCCGGCAGTGACGTACGGATGACGTTCGTTGTAAATTATAATATACAATATTAATGCCCGTGTGTTATTATAATATTATATACGAACCGCCTCGTTTGGTCGGTCGATATTATTATTATTATTATTATGACTAACTGATGGGCGACGGGAACTCCGGTAGCGTATTTACAGACCGTACGCGAGTTCGGCCCGAGCGGCAAAGGGGCGTATTAAACGCGTCGCGGTTTTCCGTCGTTACCGGGTTTCAAGGTTCTACACTCGGGACATAAACTCCCTCGGAACGTCGCCGTCGACAGTCCAACGCCGTCCGGCAGGCGGGTTAAGTCACTTCGTTTTCCCCCGCGTTTTGCCCGAGCCCCCCGGTGGATTTTCATCGAATGTACAGTGTTAATATAGGTTTTGGGTTTTACACCCGGGACGCCAATTCCCCGGGCGCTCAGGTGCCAGGTTCGGACAAACGTATAGGTTGCGTTTTGCGAAACGCCTAAAACCGACGCAGTTACATTTCGGATTGCGCCTGGACAGTGGCGTATCCAGAGAGAGGGAAAGCCCAAGGGTCTCGCTCCCCGACTGTAGAATGTACACAAGTCTTTACTTCTACAAACAATTAATTGTTTAACGCGTATCACGAGGTTTTCAAGAGAAAAAATCAGAGCGTAGCGATGAGTGTATTGATGATTGTACTATGAAGTATTTTTAATTTTCAATTTTTTTTTTTTTTTATCTGCGAACGAATTTTCAACCAGAAATCTTACTCCGATCAAAAAATAAACTAACAATAGCTTATCGGTGCGTACATATATAAATTTTAAATAAACTCATCGCGTTCTACCTTCTCAACTTTCCACCTACAACAGTGGCTGCACCCAGCCTCAGTACCAGCTCTTGGTAGTAATATTTTTTTTAAAGGCCCCCCGTCCACCAATAAAAATTCAACTCTAGATCGGTCGCTGTGCCAGGATAGGGTCCGTAAATACGCTACCTGGTATATATCAACCCATATACATGTGTTGATATTCGAGAATTAAACGGGTCGGACTCTACATATACGTGAACATCACAAGATCATATTATAATATTATAGAAGTCCTTTATACTCCGCGGACATATTATTACAATATAGATAGGTGGTGTGTGTGTGTGTGTGTGTGTGTGTATAATATTAAATTGTACTATTATTACACTATATACAATATAATATAATGCGTATACGGGCGTGGAAGAAAAAAAAAATACTATACATAATCATCCGATGCGATGTCTGAGAACACGCATAATATACACATAGAAGATCGTGACTTATCAAAATTTATAAAAAAAAAAAACAAAAAAACAACAACAAACACTATAGATCATAGTCACGGAAATATTATTGTATACACACAAGCATAATACTGCACTACTGTGCGTGCTATATTACTGTTTTGTTTTTTTTTTTTTTTTCACAATATCTTATAAACGTTTCCCGCCGTACATTTATCAATTTGCGTTTTCATTGGAATGCGTTTTAGATCTTTCCGCGGTGTTAAAATCGGATTTATCCGGTTTTTTTATCCGATACCGACGACGAGAACTCGCAACGTGGTCCCATCCGAAATGATGGTTTTGCAATTTCCCCTGTCTCGAAAATGATATAAAAATATTGTTATTTTGTATTTTTGCCGTCAAATATGTTAAGATTTTTTGAAGACCGGCGATAAGAGTGTTCGAATTTTTGTTCGATACTCGAAATATGTGTTCCGAATATCGAAGACAAATAATATTGGTTGATATCAATATGGTGTAGTGATAGTTTCTTATAATTGTCTGTACGTAGTGAGGAGGTTTCCTCTTCCCTCGGGAGCCGAAAAAAAAACCGTGGAAATTAACGCGACACCAGTATTACAGTATTTTTTTTTTTTAAATTTACCAACCTATCTCAGTGATAAATCGCGGAAATCTGCTCAAATTTTCATCGAAAATTAGCATTTTTTATATTACGCAGGGCACAGATATTGTTTACAAAATATGTTTACTATATTCAAACGCTATTTGACATTTTCGGTTTACATAAACATAATTTCTGTTTTGTTCAGGTCCACAAAAAAATTATTTTTTTTTTATAAACAGCGTTCCAATAGAAAAACGAAATTTAAAATGTATGCACTTATAGGAATGCAATTATTTGTTTTTACCTTTCTAACGAGTGATCACTTTGCATTTTCGTTCCGAAAACAACGACATTGCAAACGACTGTAGTACACATGATTAATGCGACAGCACTGCGGTATGATAATAACCAATGCATCGCAAACGGGTTTGTATATTAATATGTAGTATTATTTTTGTGAAACATTCAACAAAATATAATAATATTTACCTTATTGATACGAATATAAATATCGAAACGATAATACGCGTCATTATTGCTATTGATATTTTTTTTGTGACCAGTATCTTTAAAAAATAATTATGACGTCATACCGACGATTTTATTTGGTAAAACATATAATACATTACGTTTCACCAAATAACCGACAAAATTAGGTTAACCTGTGTCTAAAAGATTTTCGAGAGAAACGCCTATTTTTAAAACATTTTATCCATGGCATTTTTCAAAATATCCAACAGAAAATTAAGCGCCTAGAGTTTTAAGGAAAAACAAGTCAGAACGGCCCACTCGGCGAGCGTGCAAAAGCTCGACCGGTTTCTAAACGTATTTTAAACAACAAACTATAATTTTGAAAGAATCTGCTAACCTATTATAGTATAGGTATTACACACTTACGTATAACTTAACTAAATTGAAAATCTTAATTTGTAAGTAGTTGACGCGAAGTTTTTTATAATTCTTTAGGTACTATACTTGATAATTATTAATTAAATTCTGGTACGTAATGTTTTTTTTAAATATTGGCTACTATGAATTTTCGTTAAATACATATATCATGTGATCAATTTGAGCGGTTACACTCAATATCTGGGAAAGCGTTAACTCGTTTTTGGGATTTGTTGTATACCTAGAACATTTAAGGAACAAGCAACTACACAATTTTACATTTATATTATTTTTAATCGCCATCATTTTAGGGGCTAAATCCATTATATACTTTTGATTTTTAAACGACAACTTATATCGTAAGTTCCGCGAATAGATGGAGTATTAATTAGAATAAATATTGGTGTTGACATTTTTGATTTCCGTCGACCCATTGATTGGATACTTTGCTTTTAAGTTTGAGTAGAGGTGCATAGTAGTGGTGCAATATATTCATGCGGCGCAAGACAAACCGTCATACAAACGATGATCTACTACATTCAACCGACTCATACTTAAATGTGAAACGTCTCGGCAACAGATCGGCGGAAATCAATAATTTCAATATCCAATATTTATTTTAATTGATAGTCCATTTGTTTATGGAATTTTTATTATAGATTGCCGTTTAAAAATCAAAAATAGGTGTAGCGGTTTTACCCATAAAAATAAGGTTGATAAAAAATAGCGCAAATGTAAAATCGTGGGGCCGCTTGTTTCTTGAATGTTATATTGTGAAACAACTCCCGAATAAAATCAATACTTTTCGAGATAATAATGAGTGTACTCACTTGATCGGATCACCTTGTACGTTATATCTACTCGCCAATCGAATCGTCAACCATAACTGTGTACTAGTAACAATACGCACGGACGGGCACAACGGAAATATAAAGACTCATTCTAAACTTACGTGTAGAAATCTAAAATAAAATCATAATTTATGAGCAACACCAAAACACTGTATGAGGCTTAGGTTGGGCTTTTTTTTTTTTTGTTTCTTTTTTTTGTTTTACTTGTGAACGTGTTTTCGAACAAATTTTCTCGATTACACGGGACAAATGACAATGTTATCAATACTTGGATATTTATTTGAAAGTGAATTCGCGTGTTTTCGGATCGATCAATTTTCCATGTATTTTTTATTTTTTGAAATGTCGTTAAAGTTGCCTAAACACGACCCCTTTGATCGTGCGACGTCCTGATAAAAAAAAAAAAAAAAAAAATACAATAATAATTTGTGTACCTACGCGACGTTATCGAAAATCGGTATGATGTGTTGCCTATATTGTGCATTTTTTATGCGAGATCTGAACAGTGCGCGGTGGTTAGTACCGTCAGTGTGAGTTTAATAAACAATCGGGTATACAGTATACAATTATAATATTTTGTATTTTGGCGCACACAAATCTAATTTTCAATTATTGACTGATCGTCATTGTAATACATTAATTATTGTCTATAGTTAAATAAAAAAAAAAAAAAATTATTGTTTCATCGGTCGATTCATTTTTTAATTTTATCTATGATATATGCAAATTTTTTTGCATATCAAACATTTTTTTTTTTTCAATAATTTTTCTCGTTTGTTTCAAAAATGAATTTTCAATTATATTCGTTATTCTTGATATTGTTGTATAATTCATCAACAGCACAGCATAATTTGATATTTTTTCTATCGACGTCCGCACGAAACGGATTCTAAAATTGTATTTTATTTTGCTGCACTTCAGAACTATACGATAATATTATAATCAAATTATATTATATAGTTGCCGTGTTTAAAAATAAAGGATATCGTGACGCATAGAACGTGCTATAATACGAACGTCTAATTTAATACTACTTGTATTTGTATTATATAGGTCATTACAAATTTAGAAAAAAAAAAATCGTACACTACTAGTCAGTTAATTATAATCGGAGAGATTAATACAAAAACCAACTCAGACAGCTGTAGTGTATTAAGTATTAATAATGCTTATTATTAACATCTATTAATTTAAGGCCGAATTCCGATCGAAACTGATAAATAACCACAAAGTTGGACGGGTTAACACATTTTCTTAAACTCGTTAATTATTTGACGTTAAGTTATCCTAAAAAAAAAAACTCAGTCGAGTTCAAGTTAACTTTCAAATAATAAATAATTTTAGTAATTTCAAATTTTTAAAACAATAGTCTAGTTATGTGGAAAGTTATTACTCTTTTGAAATTATCCTTAACTATATTATACACTTATAAATGCGTTTTTATTCTAATATTTAGTATTTTATTGACTCGAATACCGACGTTTTGATATATGATTATTGATAAGATAATGAATCGCTATATCAATTAAAGGTTCTAAACTTGTAGCGTTCGTGTATTCGTTTTAATAGATCTCGAGGACACCTAATTAGATTATAAATTTGTTTCGGACCATCGTGAAATTCAAAATATTTTTGTTGCATAACTCGATGTTTTGGTGATCTTTTATTACTTCGGCGTTTTTAGCGTTTTTAAAATCATATTATTCGTTTGTTTATTTTACTAGTAAAGATACCAAAAAAATTAACCTATAGTTAAGCAACTTTTAACTTGACTTCACTAGTCGCTACTCAGCTTTGAATAAATACCCACTATCAATTTAGAGAAACAGATTTTGGAATTTCGCAGATTCAGTATATATTTCTAATGTTTTTGGACTTCGGATTTTCAATTAATTCATAATTTTCAACATTATCATGTGTTCTGCTGACGCGGGATACCGGCATAAAAAAAGTGCATGGTTTTTTTTTCCAAAACATTAAAACGTAATTGCATTAATTTTACACGGCAGAACGAATCATTTACTTAATGAACGTATTAAAAAAAAAAAAAAAAATGTTAGTAATATTATTAATGCGCAGTTACAAAAAATATCATAAAAACCAGCGTATATTATATACAAATATGACGAAATGAAAAAAAAAAAAAAGTTTTCTCAAGTGAATCATACTTATACCACACTATCGCTCTCGTACCATTTAAAACCTACACACGAGTATTTTATTAGAGAAAATAATATTAATACCTTGTACAGTCTGCAAAAAATTATCGATCAAAAATCAAAAGTATAACGAGAATAAATTATAATATCCGTGTACACGAAAAAAAAAACGTAAAAATAACACGTTTCTTCAATGAGTATATGTACTCGGGTTTACAATTTTTTATACGATGACTCATCATGCGAAACGAGCATTCCGGCCGGTTATTAATACGGACGAAATTATTATCAAACGTTTTATTGTTACGTATTATTTTGTAGGTTTTTTTTTTTTTTTTCTAAAAAAAAACATCTAATTGGTAGTAAAATTTATTCGGTATTATTTTTATTTTACGTTTTTAAATTTTACATTCTGAGCGTATTTGTTATTTGCTGTTGACCGGGCACGTATCTATATTTTGCGTATCGCGCAATAAGGTATCCAGATAGAACGAAACATAATATGATCGGTGAATATATTACTGATATAATGTTAGGCGCTTTGGGTTTTTTTTTTTTTTTTTTTCAACGTTGTAGCCTCAAAATTCATTTTCAAGAAATTACGTTCTTTTTTTCGTAGATATTTATAAGATCTCCGGTGTTTTCATTTGAACGTTCGTATAATTTTGATTTTTAAATTTAAATACAAATATTCAGCAGATTCTATACACATATATCATTGTACTTACAATATAATATTACGTCATATTGATTATTTTAGCATGTTCATTAAGTTTTTATTGTTACTTGGGCAGAAGACTTGTAGCTCCAAAAAGTCATCAAATACTCAAATTGCTGTTGTATTTACATTATACTGAATTTGTTTTACTCGCGTATAATTAACACTCGCGGATACTTTTTTCAATTCTAAAATAATAACATAACGAAATATTGGCCGTGGGGCGCGTGGACCGGAGTGGCCGGTAAACCACACCGTAAACAGTCGTCAGATATCTATGGATATTGGATTGCATTTAATAAATTGCAAATTAATTAATTAATCAACGATTCTCGAGCTCCTTTAGCGAAAACCTGCGACCGCAAACAATCGATAGTCATAATATTAAAGGGGGGGGGGAAATGAAAAATGCATTCAAATGTATTTTTCTTAAGTCTGACAATTTCGGTTATATTCGTGAATGAAATAAAAACGTCGTCGGTCATAATATTGTGAGTGTAATAACAAAATATGTCTTAAAAAACGACAAAACAGAATAAACATGTCCTAAAAACGAAAACGAAAATCTCAAATAACGCATTTATGCGTGCAAAATAAAATTTCGAATCCGGTTTCGCGTCGGCCTAAAACGTACTCGTTTATTATTCTTTGTTTCGTGTTGTACAACAAATACGCGAATGCCACAAGTCCTCGGCCCCGGTTATTAGTGTACAATATTCGCAGTAGTGGCAACACTAATGTACCTGCAGTATAATAATATATAAAATAGAAATTGAAAGATTGCAGCAGCGTGATGTACTAAAATTGGTGCTTCGCGGCAACATTATAGATTTCAACCGCAAAGCTGGAGAGTACTGTAATAGGCAATTGAAGAAACCATCACAGGCGCGCGCACGGGTACGGTTGATCGGGCTACAGTCCCGTTCTGAGCCTTTTTTTCATACTGGCCGTCTCGTGAAGAATATCACGAATAAAAGTAGAGGCGCGTGGCTTTTCAGCGTTTACATTATATATTTACTCGAGTGACCATACACAAAGAAAGTATGTATACAACCGCAACTGTCAGCTTGTGTCGCTATACCAGCTGTACCGTATTGTAATTCTATAAAGTCGTAACTTATTATAACCGTATACGGTTCAGAACGCGTGAGAAGATATTTTATATTTTACGACTTCGATTCGCATTCATGTTAATGAAATAAAATTATTAAAAAACTACTGCCCTTTGAATCCGCCGCGGGTTATTGACAGATTAAAAATTGAACCGCGGGAAGCGGTAGAATAATATTATAAAATATAAAGTATACGTGAGTTTTTTTTTTTTTATCAGACGAGTCACTGCATATATTTGCGTGTATTTTATTATAACTGTGTGCGAACATGGAAACGTATCGGCTATTTACGAACATAAATTAATATTTTATTATGTCACACGGTTAGGTACGCTGAAACGTTTAATGCATAATGTGTCTACGACATTTCGAACGTTTTTTAACTATTGTTTTATTCGGTACTATTTCCTTTGAATATCATTGATGACGACGAAACGTGCGCGTACGATCGGGATGGAAAACGGACGTGTTCCTTGTCAGTCACCAACAAGAAGTCACGCTCGAAGTTTGTGTGGGTAGTTTCTACGATTCGTTTTGGGGCACGGACAAGCGGGAGCGGTTAGATGAAATTTAGCCGTACCCGGCGCAATAGTCTGGAGCACGGTTATAGAAACTGTAATAAAACGCATTACCGTTGCCGTTGTTTAGATCGGAAACGCGAACATACCGCCGGGCCGGTGATGGAAGCACCGTGAAACGACAACTTCACCGGTCGCGCGTTTCACCGCGTTTCACCGATAATTTACGAAAACTTTAAAGCCTGCGGTTATTGTGTCCGGTACACGCGTTCGCTCGCTCACGGTCACGGGGAATTCTCTCGGGCGGCGCAGGAAAAAAGGCGACGACGCCATTTGTCCGATTGTTGTTGACGAAAACACGGCGAAGAAAAAAAAAAAAACACCCGCAAAAATAGAAACCATCTTGTCGTTTTCCACAACAAACAGTCGCCCGTACCGTACCATATCCGCTCGACGAGCACTCACTCGATTCGCATTACACTCGTACGAAACACAGACGTCGTCTGCTATGTTATTGTTTCGTTTTGTTAAATTACAACGGACACGAACACGCGATATCGCGCGTCACAATGTACGTCCGTTTGTAAAGATTAATAATTTGCCCGTTGTTTCGCCGATTATCGTTTTACGATTCGTTACCGATAGTTTTTTTTTTGTTTTGGATTCCGAGCGGAGCGCGGTTCGTATCGGTTTTTATACAATGGCGTTTATTTTATTTTTACACGCGAGACAAACACGTTCCTGCCGGAAATTTTGATCCGATTCACAATCACAGCGCTTTTTCTGGGAGGTGATTTTTTTGATTTTCCCAAATAAATGGGAAAAACGGGCAAATAATAGGTACAGTATTAAACGACTCCGCTCTCGGAATCGTTTTTCGCTAACAATGGTTAACCGTTGCGTACAGATATACATCGTCGAATCTCCCATCCGCCACTCCAACTTTTCGCCTACAACAACAGTAGAGCTGCACCCACGTGCGAAGTATATTCGTCTGCGGTTTTTTCGTTTTTAGTCCACCGCTCCTCAGACTCGAAATTGAAAATTATACCGTTTTCGTGACAAGCGTTTATGTAAATAGGAAAAATTATTATTGTTATTATTTTTTTTTTTTGTAAATTAAAAACACAGAAAAAACAATCAATCTACACATATTTTCACAAGCGATAATTGTTTAATACACGTATAATATAATAACGTACTTGTAAACTTGTTGTCCTATTAATAATGTTGTACGTATTATAGAAAGTAACACGTATTTCAATAATATATTTTCAAGGGTAATTATAATGATTTCATAAAAAAAAAAAAAAAAAACGTATAATTATAATAATAATTACGTATGGCAAAACGATATAATATTCTATAATGATAATTCTATTAATACGTATAATATATTCTTATTAAACGTAATCTTAATTAATAATTGTTAAAATTCGATTTTCGGCGCGTTATCTCAAGAACGTATTATAACAATACGCTCGTTTAAAACTAACACATCCATTGCCTAAAATAAAATATAATAATTGTGTGGTTTTTTTTTTTTCTTCTTTTTCTTGTTTGTAAAACTAAAACTAAATTTATATATATTAACAAAGAAAAAAAAATTAATAATAATAATAAATAAAAAATTCCAATACAACTACTTGAACTAAAAATTATTATCTATAACTATTAATTTCATACCGATAATCCTTATCTCAGGTGTTGTCTTTTTATATTTTTCTTCTTCTTTTTTTTTTTTTTTAATTCGACTATACGCGTTCAATACACAAACCAAACATAATAAAAACGAATAATGCCTAGTTAATAAAAGTAATATCATAAAACCTTATTGCACAATACTGAGTGTTCTACTACGTTATCCTTATGGTGCTATAATAATTCTGTCGATATTCGTTTTCATTTTTTTTTTTTTTTTTTTTTCAATCGGGTTTTGTGCGAGGGCAACACGCGTGTAGAGAACAATAAAAATAATATTTTCGTCCCGTAATTATCGAAAGAAAAAAAAAAAAGGAATTTCTATTTTATCGCTTTTCAAAACGGCCATTATGCATTGAAATATATTATTCCGAAATCGTTAACGTAACATAATTTTCACGGCCGTTTTCTATACAATAAAGCCGCTATAACTAAGAAACTATATTGATCCGGCGCGAACGTGTGACATCTGCATTTTCAAAATGGCTGTTTTGAAAACTTTGAATTGTCATTTTGCCCGGCGACCAAGGGACGAAAATGAAAATTCAATTTTTTTTCTCTACGCATACGTCCCGCCGCAGAAAACCCGATTGAAAAAAATGTAAAAAAAAAAAAGAAAAAAAAACAAATAAATAAATAAATATTGACAGAGTTATTAAACATGAACGGATAACACCGTAGGACACCCTGTACATCTACTATAAATAATATTATATATACTTAAAACGTTTCTAACATTTAATTCGTACAAATTTGATTAATTGACAAGAGATCACAATGTTTACAGGCTATCGATATCCATGTTTCGTTTCGCTGTACAATAGTTATTGTGTTATGTCCGCCCATCGAAACCGAAAAAAAAAAAAAAAAAAAAAAAAAAACTTTAACCGCAACAACATAAAACGGAACGAATAAACGAACGCGTACCTAATCGTTAAAATAATAATAATAATACTAATAATCGCCGCTTTTTTTTTTCAACTTTGTATCCAAACGAACTCCACGCGGAATTATCAAACGTATTGCGGCTACGCATGTTGTCGACGAACGTTTGTGCGACACGGAACGCGCAATACTGTGATCGCACGATTTTATAACGGCGAAAAACGGCTACGTGGTTTTGAATGTTTAAAAAACGAAATTTCTTTTTGACTTTCAATCGATAAACAAAATGTTTCGAAAACGGACGTGGCGATAGCGCGTAAGCTAGGAACGCCTTACGAATAGAACAAAAATTAAAAAAAATTAAAAAAAAATAATAATAATAATAATACAAATACATTTATATTATACGGATTTGTAATTTCCACGTGTGGTCGGCCCTTCGCATCAACATTTCAGTTGGTTGCAGTGTACTCCGATTTCCGTGCACATGCACTCCAGACACGGCGTCGAAAGTTCGGCGATTATTTTGCCCACCCTGTACATGCGCCCGTAAATGTTGCACCCCGATATCTTCAGCAGGGACGCCAACACCGGATTGAACTCCGCGTCCGTTTTGGTCTTCGGCGGTTTCGCGTTTGCTTTCGTTCCGGCGGCCGGCCGTTCCGGTTGCTGTTGCTGTTGCTGCTGCTGCTGCTGCTGCTGCTGACGGTTCAGATGGTTCGCGGAATACGGGTGCAAATGTTCGACTTCGGGGCGGTTGTTCTTGTCGAGACCCGAACCCGTCGGACCGATTCGCTCCTTGTTCACGTTACCGACGTGGTCGGAATGTGCCGGTTTTCTGTTGTTGTTGTTATTGTTCCCGGACGGCCGTTTAAAGTCGGCGTCCGCCGCGGGGGGTACCGCGTTTACCTCCGGATCGGAATGACGGTGAGGCGGTTCGTCTCGGACGTCGAAATGCGATTTCACTTCGGTTTGCGGATGGTGCGGACGCGACGACGGCGGCATTGCCGCCACCTCGGCACGCCTATTGTTGTTGTCGCTTAAATGCAAAAACTGAGCGTTTTCGTTGACGTCGAAACGCGTTTTGACCTCGGCCTCGGCGCGCTGCGGTCCGTTGCCGGAATTTGCCGGACGGCCGCCGTCGGTTTCGGCGTTCGGCGATTCGACTTTGGCGGGCTTTTTCTGCGCGTCCCGCACCAACGGCGGCTCCGCGGCTTTGTCGCCGTCGTGGCGTTTTCCGTCCGGCGAGTGTCGATCCCTGTCCGCCGCGGGTCTCGCGTCGTCCGTGCGGACTTTGTCGTCGATCTCGTCGTCCGTACGGATTTTGTCGTCGATCTCGTCGTCCGTGCGGTGTTCGATGCGGGTCTCCGTCACGGCCGCATTATTGCGATGAGCCGCCGAGGCCGCGGGCGACGGCGGGGCGCCGGACGGGGACGGCGGTTCCGCGGGCGCGTCGCCGTTGAACAAGAACGAAAACATGCTCTCGAAACTGCTGTAGTCTTCGTCCTCGGCCGGCGGTTTCTCGGTAGTCGTAGTCGTCGTCGTCGTCGTCGCCGCCGCCGCCGTCGCGGTTTCTACGCGTTGGACGGGCAAAAAAGTCGGCGGAACCGTTGACGGCGCGACGTTGGAAACGACGGTCGGAGCCGCGGAAGTCGGACGCGCCGTCGGTTTGGCCGTTTGCGCCGTCGCCGGTTCTGGGGCAGGTCTCGTGGCGGCCGTCGGCGACGTCATCGTCGTCGAAACGGCTGCTGCGGCCGGTCCGTCAGTGGTCGGTACGGAATAAACGACACGGTCTACGGTCGGATCCCGCGGCGGGATTTTCCGCGTACTCGTCTCGGACGGGATCTCGGTAAATCTAACGCCGTTACGTTCCGTGGTGATTTCGTTTTCGTGACCGTCTGCTGCGGACACAAAAATCGCAATAAATTGATCGTCGTTTAAAATTTACCGTTAAACACGACTAAATATTATATGAAACTTTGGAGAGAAACGGAACTGAATAGAACAGCGCTAGAACGGAAGCCTCGGGGGAAGACGTCTTGCAGTGGGGCCCAGAAGGCGGGCCGACGTTCTCGAAGTGGACCTAAAGAATCTGGGATTAGAAGATTTCGGGACAATTGTGGCGCGGAGCAGGGACAGACGGCGCGGCGTTGTTTTGTCGGTGAACACTATTAGAGGGTTGTAAAGGCCACAAGAAGAACAAACCGGTTGTCATTTAATTTTGTCAAACTTTTCAAATCGAGTGTCGTTACAGGGAAAATCTAACGTGTGTGTGTGTGTGTGTTCAACGAGTAAACAACCTACTCCTCTGTGAATTCGGTTTATGTTCGAGATTCTGAGCGTCTCTCTTTTTTTTTTTTATTTCCGTTTATTGACACCGTTCCTATAAGAAATCTTACTCCGACAGTCCGATACTCTACGGGTGGTTTCTGGTAGCGAATGCCGTCTTGTCGGTGCGTCGGGGAGGTCACGTACTGACGTATATAAGACGACTTTATACATCCCGTCTTCCCGGCTTCCCATTCGCGACAGCGGCACGCCTGTCAGAACAGTGTCGGCTATTTTTCGTTTTTTTAACCCGGCACCCGGTTCTCATCGGGGAATCCGCGAAAACCCGCGCATATACAATAATGGCAATAATTAATGTCGGTTTTCGGTGTTCAATGCGCGCGGGGCGCTAATGACTCGAAATTCCCCTTTTCTATTATTATTTATTATTATCTCGCGTGCGTGAACGAATAAATCACGTTAAAACTGTAATCAACGCGCGCGCACGTCACGCGCAGCCGCCCCCGAGGGCACGCCGGCGATGGTGCACCTGCACTTGGAACCGCGCTGCGCGTGGGGCCCCGATCGATCTTCCGAAAAATATTTTACCTTTATACACTCGCGCGTGTTTTTTTTTTTATTTTTTTCTAGTTTTTTCCGTTCAGTTGAATTCACGTAAATACACTGTTAACTATAACCGCGCGCGCTGACTTTTGCGGTGCCAACGATGGTTTGTTTTTTTTTTTTTTACTAGTGAAAATAGTATCGATATTCTTGAAAAATCGAATTTATAAATCGAATTTTTTGTACGTGTCGTCTATACGAAAAAAAAAAAAATGTGCGTGTATGTGCGCACTGTGCGTACTAGGATACGCTGTTTTGAAATGGAAAGTTCGGAAAGTATAGACGGACTGCGGAGAACGATTCAGTGTACATGCCGAAAACAACGATGAATCGCTGTATTAAAAAAAAAAACAAAAAAAAAACGACGCTTAATGAAACTCGGTAAACTGGTAAAGTTACACGGCGGATGCTATTGGTCGTGTTTTTTTTTTCCCCCTTGTAGCTAAGAACAAACCAGATCGATCGACAGAAATGAAACCGACGCACCGTCATTCGTTGTTAGTGTGTTAATTTTCTTGAAAAACTGTTGGGAATCTAGAAAATAAATAAAGCACCATCGGATCGAAACATTTGGCTAATTCTCCTAGATAAACGGTATATGGTTTTATTTTTATTGTGTTGCCTATCTAAATAAACATTCTGATAACTATCTAAGGCTATTCAAGACGGACTGATTAATTATCTGTTCGGTAATTATATAGATAATTACATCTATAAACAAAATGTATACGTATCTATTAAACGATAATAATAGACAAATATTTAATAACTGTATAAGTTACACTTTCGGTATAACTGTTTTGAAAATTTGAAAATTGGAAGTTACTATTTCCATAAAGATTTACACCATTTGCATTTACATATAGTTATTTTAACCGTTCAAATTTCGATCACCCTGCCGTAATGTCCTCCGGCAAATGGCCACGCAAAACGGTTGTCCGGATAAATTCCGCTTATCTGTTGACGATTAATTCACTGTCTTATCCGGGATAATGTTTAAATATTTGTCATCCCCGTCTATATCTTGACGATTTCGGTACAGCTATCGTTTAACGTTATGTCTATAGGTACAATTTATTCAACACTGTGACTTACTGCAAACGATTCGACCGCAACAAGTGCTATTGTTCGGGTCACTAACTCGCTGGCAGCCTACTTTGACGGCTGGACAATTTTCTTGGCAGACGATTTTGGCGTTGAAACAAACGCATATGTTGCAAGCGCTCGGGTCGGTCAGCAACTCGCCGTGTTTGTATTTCTTACCGTTGGAAGAGCACCAAACTGAAAGGAGGAGGGGAAAAACCATTCAAAATTATATAAGACATAAAATATAAAACGTAGGTAAATAATGTAATCGTCTAAGGTCATCGTCGTTAACGAAATTTATTTATGAAATATTCATTTCCGTTAAAAATCTAAAAATACCGTAGCAATGATTAAAAAAAAAAAAAAAACACGTCAATACAATAAAACGTCATAATAATATAGAAATTAATTTTTTTCGAACGAGTAACTTTTTGTCGGAGATTTTGCGTTTGAAATGTCTGTCCGTATATACATTTTATTAAAGATTTTTTTTTAAAGAAAATAATTTCACAATCACCGACGTTTTTCAGTGGTAACACAATCACCGATTACTGATTGCATAATGTAATGGCATGTTAAAAATATACCAAAGTATAAAATATTTTCAAAGAGATTTTTACTTTGTAGGAAAATCGTGATTTTTGCAATTCACTGTGCGATACCGACCTATAACATATTATTACTATCGTAATATCGAAAATTAAAAGTATTGTTACGTCGTTCTGTATCCGGGAACTGTTACAGTACTCGTACATTAGTTCGAAAAAAAATTTAACCGATAACAGATTTTGGGAGATTTTTTTTTTTTTCTCAGGACCCCTTAATAAAGGATGGACGCGTACGATGACGTCCTGTTGATTCGAGGTTTTTTCGTATACGCGCGCGCACGTTGACAAGTTTATCGAATAATTTGGCACAGTATCACGGCAATGACGACGACGCAGACGACAGGGCATAGGAAATGAGAGGGGGGGGGGAGAAAAACATTTTCATAATAAATACACACGAGTTCGGACGGATCGTTATTTTAAGTATAATACGAAATTTAAGAGAACGTCGTCGCTGCACAGATAACCCGTCAAAATTGTTTTTTTTTTTAAATAATAATAAAAATTGTAAAATAATATTACAGCAAGATCTCGTACGTATACAAACGGAACGAATAACTTTTTTTTTTTTTTTTTTTTAATGTTTTAACGACAACGAGTTGGACCGTTTTAAGAGAATGACAGCGCGAGCGTTTTCGAACTAATAATAATAATAGACATAATACCACATGATTATTATACAAATCTCGAAAACGAGCGTGATTTAGCGTATCTGCCCACGGTAAAAACCGAGCAATACTCGGTGGACCGCGATACGTTTTATACTTTTGAGCCGTTGAAATACGTACTCGAATTATACGTGATGGTGCCCAAAAATATGAAAAACTGTCGAGTGAAAATAATAAAATCACAATAAATGATGGTGGAATAAAAAATGAGAAATACCATCTAATAATAAATTAAAATCTTCGCGACACCATTTGTAAATAAACGCGATCGATATAACGCGACGCAAAAGGTCGCATCGATCGAATCGGTTGCACATCTTATGTGTTCGTAATTTAATGAAAGCTATTTGTGTACCCATTTAATTTTCACGATTTATGCACTCGTGATTAGGATCCACGGCCGTGTTTAAACGTATACGAAAGTGAATTTTAATATATTGGAGACGATCGATTTTCATTTTTATCTCTCTCTAAATTTTGGTCAAAATTGCCTATACGTCACGCCTTAAATATTGTTAGTATGATAGTCCTCTGTACGTGGTCGTCAATGAGATTTTAATGATTCCACATACAATAACCAGGGTTGGGCAGTACCATAGATACGTGTATCAAAAATAAAACTGTATCTCTTTAAGTTTTAGTTTATGCAATACATCTCGGATCTTCTATAAAGATACTTATTATGTATGGTGGTAACAGTGATACTAACTCAATGTGATAATAATATTATTACTCGTATACCGAACGAAATGACTTCTGCAATAATTATCTCATTGAACTCGATCTCGAGTTTATAACGTTTCATAGGGATGACATGTTTTTGTTTTTTTAAAAAACAAATCGAAACCACCGCTGTAAACTCACCGGGTCTCGTCGGTCGATGTTCCACGACGGGATCGTCGTGAAGCTGAACGGCTGAAGTTTTAACGCGTTCCGTGGTCGTTCGGAACTTATCCGTCGGCACGTAGATCGCACCTTCTGGAGGATCTTTCGGAACGAATCCGCCTGATAAACACAACAAAACAATGTGATAAAAATTTCTGTCGTTGCACTTTCTCGATTAGTATTACAACCGAAACTACGAGTATTGATTATTTTCTGATTTAGGTTACTGATGAGGAAAACATTTTAAAAATCAGCTGGAATAATGAGTTTATTTACTGCAGAAATCCCATAGGTATATGCGAATAATAGTATACATATCCCCCTTTCCCCAGTATGCCATTGATCGACACTGAAAAAAGTGAATTGTAAATTATTTTTCAGTAATTTTCTGGAGTTCAGAGTAACCTTTCTAGAATCGTACGAAATATTTTTTTTGATTGTCTCAAGAAGTGAAAAAGTGGACTCATAGTGTTTCTAAAATATGCGGTTTACGATAGCGAATATTGCCGAGAAATTAATCGGGACCAGAATGTTGTTTTTCAGTACTGTGATCGTGTCGGAAGTATTCCGCATTTGTTGTGTGATGGGGGAAATGCGAGACTCCCGCGGGTCCATGTATAATATCCTGGACCGTAAAAATCTGCGAAACATACAGAACGCAAAATATTACGATTTGAATTGCGTTTCGTCCTTTTGCGGGCCAGATTTTTACGGGTTTTTTGCCATTCGACGGAGTCTGGTTTCCTCCTCTCGGTGAATCCGCTCAAACTATTGAAATCTAACATCGGAAATCAGTTTACCCTCAGTCTCGACGGGCGGGGAAAAACTGTTGACGACGGCCGCGGGAGTTTCCTCGACCTCCGATACGTTGTACACGCGTTCCACTATTGGCTGATAATTATCGTCACTGTCGTAAAGCTGAGCCGGTTGTTCGTCGACCACTGCGTCCGCCGCGACAAACGGTATGATCCTGTATAATAGGAAAAAACGATTTAAACATTTGATGTTGCCAACATCCGTGCGATGTATTTTTCTGTACATTATCGTCACCAGATACTTTTGCACGTCCAGTATACAAGTTTATAAGTTTATAAGGAGTTGCGCACAAACAATTTTTTTAACATTTTATATTCAAATATTCAAATATCGACAAGTGTATTTAGAGATAAAAAAAAAATCTAGAATAAAAAAACACAACGAGGCGGTAGGCTATGTACATGGACTTTTTCTTTTTAACTCTTTTATATCTCTTAATTTTACTTATTTTTTCAAAAAGCTTTTGATGAGGTTTCCTGCGGATTATTGTCTTTTACATATTTTACATATAAAATAACTTTAGTATGATTACATTGTGTGTTTTGCATGAATGTATTTTTACAGAAAATCTCCGGTAACACGCGTAATATTTAACATTAAAATTTCAAATAAATTTTATTTAATTATTTTATAACATAATTTATTAATATTTACGTTTACAAAAAAACAGTTGAAATTGATTACAAATCTGTTTACGTCACTATTCTCTTGTAATTTGATACGTAATAATCTTTGGCAACACTGTACATAAATAAAATGAAATTTTGCTTTTACTTTTTATTTATGTTTGTGCGTAAAGACGTGCTTAAGCAAAAGATCAGAATGAACGGAAATTCAATTTTCACAAAGAAAAAATGTTTGTAATCGCTGTATGTAATATAAATATACGATATATTTTATTATACACTTTAATGCAATCAATTTTCGATTTCAATCACTGGTGAAAGAGAACAAAAAATACAGATAGTGGAGATGAACCCTGTCATCTATAGCCTACGTGCATATCATAGAGGGAAAGACGGGTCTCAGGAAATATAATAGATGTTACAACTATAGACAGTTATACCATTTATATTGTTGCCCCTTCCCACACGAAAAATAGATCCTGCACACTCTGAACAATGAACACGGATACCGAAAATCAAAAAATTTGAAAAAAAAAAAATCGTACTTGAGATTCGGCAAAGACGGCGGTAGAGTCGGTTCGTCGTAGTCCATTTCGAAATTGTTCGACTTTTCGGTGACGTTGAAGCCCCAGTCGTCTCGCATCAAACCGGCCGGATTTCCGTGTCTCGATTCCGCCGGATCCGTGTCCACCGTGTCAGGGACAGCAGCAGCAACAGATTCGGTCGTCGTCGCGTTCTTGGATTCTTCGACGCTATCGGCGGCGACAGACGTGCTCTCGGTTTCCGCCGGTATCTGTTGAACACGAAATTAGGGATAACAATTTTCGAAAAAACAACTTTTTTTTCCGGAAAACTTGGAAAATGTTGGTGCACTTACGAAATTCCCGAAAAATCGATAGTTTTATTCCCCTAAAATAACAATTTTTGGGGGGGATTTTCGGAAAGAAAAAAATCATAATATTACTTTTAAATTCTCCAATCCGGCATTTCGATCATTACCGACGGAACACACGCCGCTGTGTAGGTTATGTTGCCTAAACTCGCGGGGCAACGTTCCCGTCGCGTCCGGTACAATCGGAACTTTTTTAGCTACAAAACCGTCTGAGACAACGAAATGTTCGCAAAACGAACATATCGAGCGCCGGGTTTAACAGGCTAAACGGAAGGGGAGGAGAAGCAGAAACTTTTTTTTTTAATATTACAATCGGTCTAATTGACATCAGAACGAGGAGAAAAAAATGTATTTCTTGAAAAAAACCCGGTCGGTATTAAATTACGATTTCCGAACGTAAAAATCCGGATTCCGGCACCTATCACGTAATTATTACTATAGTAATCGTATACCGTTGACGTTGTCTCGTTCAGTGGCAGCATCGGTGGCGGCAGTGGCGATGACGACGGTTGTGTCGAACTTTCGCCGAGCACGAGGGTTTCAACGTCGGCTGTTGTCGTCACGGCAGCAACGGTTGTGGCTGCTGTTGTGACGTTCGAGACGACCGCGTGAGAACCTAAAAAAACACAAATTTCGTTATTGTTCCGCGGGATATTATAACCGATAAGTGATGGTCTGCGGTGAATCGTTTTTCCTGAAAACGAAATGTTACGTTGAAGTTTAGCACACGTTAAACGGCCGAAAACGATTGAAACGATCGAATGGGAGCGGCCATATACCTCGAGATTAAACAATTTTACGTTGAAAACAGCCGACACCAAAACAGGTGCGCGAAAAAGAACGAGCCTTGTAAATTTGAATCGACCAACCAAAATGGATCTGGTGCCAAATAAAACGGAATATATTAAAACTAAAATCACAAAATCTTGTGAGTTGTGGATACTATAATTAGTAGGAAAGAAATAGTACTTAGTGGTTATTGTAATTTTTAGTGTTTTTTTTTTTTTTCTTAGAAAACTTCGTATAATAATTCTTAGTGGACATTCTCTTCTTGATAATAAAATGTGATCTACAAAAACAGATATATTTCTTCTTATTCCTACACTGTTTGGTAACTCTATCATACAAACCGTGGAAAATATTTTATCTCGATTCGTGATCATATCAGTTGGACCCTGAATAAAAGTAATGTTTAAAGAAAATATTTGATAATAAAACTGCGATTAATAATCGAGAATAAATGTGCTCGTGTGCTGTCTACATTTTCTGAACGCGATTTGAGATCTCAAATCAGCTAACGAAATCTAATCAAAAAACGCATCTTATGTTCAATTCAACACCGTGGCACGCGAGTAAAGGAGTAAATTGTTTTAAGGTTTTTTTTTTTTTTTCCGGTGGGAATTTTAGCGGGTTTTCAAAAAATTTAACGCTGATCAACAGCGTTTTCGCGGGATTTCGATGGGGTTTTTAGACGCGGACAGCGGATTATTAAAACCATCCTCGACAACGACACTTAAGAGAACACCGCACTCGCGTTTACCGGGCAAAAACCAACGCTTATACGCAGACTAAGTACAACCAGCTTAATTCCGACTGTAGATTAAAAGCGGCCGCTATGAAAATATGTGCATTTTTTTTTTTTTTCTAATTATGAACTACTGGAAAAAAGTTACGGTTATTTAAAAACGTAGAAAAAAATCAAAACAGGAAAAGTTTTTGTGACTCCTCCCGTATCGGGAGTCTCGTATTTTTTTTCCGAATAACGCCGCGAAAACACCGGACGGCGTTCCATCCGCGAAACACACTGCTCTCCGCGCGTCTCATAACGGGGCGCGCGCCGGCGACCGTGAAATCCGAATGCCGGGCCCGGTCCGACTCGGTCCCGGGGTGAGCGCCGTTTTCGCGCGTCGCTCGGCAATCGGACGGGCGTAGCAGACGCGCGGCGGTCGCGGCGTCCCGTTCGACGCGTGCGCGCGTAACGGGCACGCAACAAACGCTATTGCGCGTTACCGCGCGACGGCCGCCGGCGGAGGTGGGTGCGCAGGAACACGCGGCCGCCGTCGGAAAGAACGGTCAGCGACCCGGGCGGCGCGAAGCGCGGCTGACGGGTGGAGGGGGGGGGGGGGGCGGGAAACGTACGCCGGGCACACGCGCCGTGTCGTAAGCGCGATATTAATATTATTATTATCGTTATTATCGTTATTATCGTTATTATTATTATTATTATTATTATTATTATTATAATGGGTGTACGTACCGGTACCGGCGGCGGCGGCGGCGGCGGTGCAGTTATAACTCGTCGGACAGCAGTGCCCTTCCGAGTAGACCGGTCCGCAATTGGGCGCGATTTGGGCGCGGATCGGCGGACATATCACCTTGTCGCATCGCACCTGGCCGTTGATGCAGAAACACGTTTCGCACGACGACCGGGCCACGCCGACGACGGGCTCGCCCAGCGATATCAGCCGGCCGTTAATGCGACAGTCTGCGGGCGAGGACGCGAAAGAGTCGGCGAAACGGTGAGAAAAAAAAAAAAAATTATTGAAATCGACGGGAATCGCGAGCCGAGGCGACGGGCGTCGAGATTTTTCGGATTTCCACCGGTTTCTCGGTAAAATGCAATTTTCCCTATTGTTTTCGCCGCCCGACCTCACTTTATATTCACAACGACGTGGTGAATTTCTTTTCATAACGTTACTTTTTTTTTTTTTTTTTTGATTCGGGTCGGAGCGAGGAATGTATTGGTTTTACAACAATGTGTTTGTTGTATTATTTTTTGTGAACAACTTTTCTACCGGCAGTTTTTTTGTTTTTTTGTTTTTGTAGAGACTTGACAGGAAACTTATAATTGCCTTTTCTAAACGTGGTAAAATATGAGCTGTTTATAGAAATTTTAATTTTACAGTGTTTTTTTACTTAATTTTTATTTGGTAGTTAGGTCTGCGGATGAAACTGTTAGACCAAACAGAAATTCTGACAAATTCAACAGAAAATTCATTATAAGTCTTACTTTGTGGTCAAAAAATTGTTTTTTATAAGAATTTTAATATAAGTTTGAAAGCAACACTATTAACCGAACCCTGCGTATATATTTTACCTAGTGGTACAACAAAAAAATCGATTGTAATGTTATAATTTTCAAATTCATGATTAGGCTCGTAAAAAAACTACAAGATTTAACCTAAGCCTAAAGGCTACCTTGATTCCTGAAACAATAGGCCGGACCTTAATCCAGTCCACCTCTGCTTTCTGGAAATATCTTATCAAAAATCAGCATCATTTTATTTTTCCGCGCGGTTTTCGACGATATTTTTTTTAGAGAGTGGTCGAAGATTTGAAAAACTAAAAAAACACATTCCTCTCGTTCAGAATCTAAAAGGCCGTTCGAGGGACTAGTAGGGATCTTATACGAATATCTGTAAACCAGGGATGTTTCCTCTCCCCCTATGTATGTCCTCCGTGTCGGTTTTCGAACGTAATCCGAAACCGCGATAATAATATTATAATTATATGCTTGTAAAAACGACGGACCGTCGCGAACGGTAATTTCGAGAGGACAAAACACGCAACGAAACGATATAATTACGGCGTGTCTAAAATGCTATTACGATCGCGTCGAAATGCATTTTTTGTTTTTACGTAAAGAGTGCGCGCTCTGCCCTTGATGTCCTTCTCCCCTTGAAATCCGGTCACGGTTATTTTATTGTTTAAACATCGCGATTCGAATATTATTATGACGCCGTCGTTTCGCACGCGTCCGTGAACTTGGCCCAACTAATCGCGGTACACGAAGACGCATCGTACACCAATATACGCCAATATTTCCGAGACCGCGTCAAAAATTTAATGAACTGTTTTCGCAATTATAAAGTAGTGTTTTTATAGCGAGTCGAATTTTTCATAAAGAACGTGACGATTAGGCACAAACGACGTCTATGGCTTCAGGCGCGTATCCAGAATTTTATTTCGGGAATGGCTGATCAAAATTTACAAACATTGTCATACAGTTAAATAAAAAAAAGCTGTCCTAGGATAATGGAGACCGGTACAGTCACTGTTGTAGGTGATTTAATGTATATAAACAAATTAACCATTACTAACGAAAAAAACATTCTGAGCGGAGTTCGGTTCATAATTTTGCTTTTTCGACAATATATGTGTCATATTATGGTAAAATTATTACGTATGAGGGGCTACGGGGAAAAGCGATAATAATAAAAAAAAAAATTAAAAAAAATAAGATAATAATTATATCATCTTGTCATTTGTTTCCGGCCGAATTGATATGTGAATCGATTTGGAGCATAAAGATCACAGTCAGTGATATAACAAAGGATTAAATATACGGTTTAATACAATTTTAATGCAGTTCTGAAACTTTAAAACTGCAATACTGAACATTTTAGGAATATTGACTATCGTATTTTCCCGTAGTCCTTCATACACATTACCTATATATTTTTTTTAATGATATTTGTTTAATATTGTACCATTTTCTGTTTTTCCTACATTTCTCCCATTGATTGGGAAAACTCCTGAGAAAATCAAAACAATTATCTCTTTAAAGTATCTCCCCAGTCAGATATCCTTTCAGAAAAAGTGCTATAATTGTAAATATGAGCAAAATTGATATTAGAAAGTTGTTCACAGAAAAAAAAAATAAACACTATTGTAAAACCAACACATTCCTTGCTTCGCTCAGAATCTAAAGTTATACGTAATTTACCTATCATAAAATAACATTTAACATAATGTACCTATTATATTAGTTACTAAATGGTCTGTAAGGTTAGGTTTGAAATCAATAAAAAGTAATTTAAGACTGTTGCAGCGCCTTTCATAGTCCATAAAATAATTTTGAGATTTTCTTAAAATTTTGGGGGAAGGCAGCTCACTCAGACCCCTCCATAAATACGCCCCTTTATGGCTTGTATAAGTATTTCTGCCAAAAACCGAATGTGCTTCTCTGAAAATTATACTTTTTTAATAATATTTTCTCTAAAATAATTAAGTACGTAGATAGTACTGAGTGAAGTAAAAAAAAAAAAAAAAAACAAGCGAATAAAGAAACAAGTCATATTTTTTGTTTCATAAAAAATAAAAATAATTTTATTGTTTTATTCACTTGCTCGGACACCCAATATTAGTGTCCATCTGTATGGTCTTTTTAGTTTTACATTTCGACGGATAGAAACGCGTATGAAACACATATATTACCTAATACAATAATTTTTTATCTTGACACAATTGAAACTAAAAAAACGTATTTTAGTGTAACCTCCTAGGCTGTCGTTTATCATAAAAGACGTACGTAATTAATTACTATTATGCAGGTACCTTTGAGACGAGCGGACAAAGAAGAAGACGACTCGGTGGTCGGTTCGTCTGTAGCGTTTTTTTTCGTCAGTGCACTCTGTTGTAACGGCGAACCTGCAAAATAAATAAAATAAACGTGTAAAATATTAGTCATTTCCGTCAGACGACAAAACAATATTTCATTTCATTTCACGGGTACATAGAAACCGTTCATTCCCTCCCTGGTATAGTGTGACGGACGAATATCCTAGAAAAAAAAAATCGCTAGAAACACGCATATTTCCCGTGAATTGCAGAAAGAAAAACGAACGATAATAATAATATATCAATTGTGTTATTTATCAAAAGACTTAAACTGCGGATCTTATACTAGGTACCATGTTTCCCAAAGTAAGTATACTACGCGCAACGTAATATTATTATAAATTTGTCGGATATTGTTTTATTCGTAATGCGTAAAGTTCACATACCAGCGTCGAGTAAAAAATTTAAACAAATTGACGATACATTAATACTCGAAGTTATTTCGATCCGTTCTAAAACGTTACTAAAAACGAAAATATTGAAAATTTTACCATAATCTTAGCACAACGATTTTCAATTGTAATATATTTTATCAATTTAGACGTTTTTATAATATAGTGAAAACAACGACCGGGAAATAAAATGTATAGGTGTAATAATTATTATTGAATAAAGGCGAGCAATTTCTCATGCAGGAAATCGTTTCGTTTTTAAATGGAAAAAACGGACAGAGCGAAGGCAAAACGGTATCTCGTAAAATAGGTAACACACACTTACATTTGTATCGGACAGGGCAACAGGTGTGTTTTTTGTACACGGCCGTACAGTCTGGGACGGTCATCGAACACTGGGGCCGTACGCATTGTTGACGGCCTTTGATGCAATAGCAATATTCGCACAGACTGGAGCTGTCCATCGCCGAGCCCTCCGCGTAAATCGTTCCGTTTACCACGCATCCTTATCACCAACATATTATAGAAAACCATCAGCAACCGAGTCGTGCGATTTCACAGATATAGAGATGATAATATAATAAACCAGATTATTTATATAGGAAGCATAGTGGATTCAACAGGAAAAATGCGAAAGATTGTTCGACGATTGAGACGGTATAGGTATAATGCCGACATGTATCATGGCGTTGAGAGAAGAAGAAATGATCGTTCGGTGAGAATACCTAACCGTGTGTATACAGCCAAGTGGGTCGAGTGTAGAACACGGAATGTAAATGGAGTACGGGGTTAGGTTTGGTCGGGAAAAAGGAAGTTAGGCAAGGTTTAATGTTTGTACAAGGTAGAATATGAGGAGGGCATGTGGGATGTGGAGCAGACGAAGAAATGTGGATGGCTAGGGAGATGCAAAAGGGCGAGAATATATTATAAGAGTTGAGCAGTTGACTCTTGAGTAATGTGATAAAGACGATAAGACGAAGAAGAACTCTGGTCGTATAACTTAGTGAAGTAAAGTTACCGTATCCGCCATTTTAAATAGGTTGGTCGATTAGAGTCACCGAAATTTAAATTCTCTTACAATTATAAACGTTATTTTCAATACTGTACAATAATAAATATTTATTATAGTTATTTGTATTTATCGTTTGCAGAGGATTTATCGGTTTAACGGTATTAGACGTGTTGTGATTTTATGTTATATTATAAAATATGAAACCCAAATATTTATACAAATAATTGAAGCGCATTTCAAACGTTTTCGTCTATTTGGTGTGTTTTCTATCAACTTTGATAATAATAAAAATCGCATACTATACTGTAAAAGATAAGACGTCGTTATTGACCCTTACTCAAAATGGCGGAAGTACGATACGTTATGTGCTTCCGAAAGTTTATCAATCTATAGTTTATTATATTATCGGCTACATCCGCGTCCGATTCACGCGTTTCGTTTACAAGTTCTTAAACGATACTCTTCACTCGTGTGAAGTTATAAATTGATAAGACGATTATAGATCCGCGTAGTAAATACCTTTTGGCATACCGTCAAATGTCACGATCGCCGCCGAGTTTTCCATCCTCGCGGGTCCGGCCGGCCGAGGTTCGGTCTCCGACGACGGTCCGAATAGATTTGAATGGACGGCGGCAAATTGTTCTACAATCAATGTGTAAAACAGGTTTTAAAATTTTAATTTCGGACTATTTTTTCACGTTGAAATTTAAAACGAAAACAAAACAAACATATGTATATATACGGCGCATCCGAGTCGGATCCCGCGAACAAAAGTCTACACTAGTTGGGGCCCGGGTCTATACGAGTAGCATACTATAGTAACTATAGTACATTGATTCCCGAACTCTCGCAAGTAGTGCATACGTCTAGTACCGTAATATTAATAATAATCATAAGAGTTCAGAAGTTTCGAAAAATAAAACACAATTTGTATCCTAACATCCACCAGTTTATAGACGTTTTAAAAACTACCCAAATAGATACCTGCATTGAAATAAAAAATTCCGAAAAAAAACTTAAGGGATTGTATTTTATAAAAAGAAAAATGTTTAAAGGAAAAAATGACAAAAAATCACTGGGAAAATAGCTTGTAAAAATGTTACGCAAGGTATTGGTTTTAAACGTTCGGACCTAACTAGTTAGTATAATATTACCTACCGAAAGCCGGGACCCGACTAATAGTATAGTATCCCAAATTCATCGGGACCCCCTGAATCTATCGAAACCACTAGGGTCCGTGACCCGTAACTAGTAAAATCGTAAAAAAACTAAAATTGTTCGTCCCTCTTTAATCCTCAAATAGTTGCGTGGAACTCTAATTGGCCCCCATTGAAAATAAAACTTGTATATTACAAAAAAAATTTAATAATAATATAATATTGGATTTATTTATTTATTTTTATTATTAAATTCGTATTCATATTTATGTATCTTTATGTAGTAACCTATTATGTCTTTGAGTTTAAAGATAATGAACTTTCTGTAGATATTTTACGCATTTTTACAAACAGGATCCTGGTAGACCCCGCGCCACTATGAACATTAACAAAAAAACGCACGCGCCTGCTTAAGGATTGGACATTATTACGATAATAATTTTACAACATTATTTAGGTATTTGATACTTCCAAACGAAACTATTTATTATTCTTGACTTTTTCGTTGCAGAGTTGTTAAAAAAATAGTATTATTATTTTCACTAGGTTTGTTTTTTAGATATTATATTGCATTCTTATTGAACGATATCGGAAAGCAATACGATTTAGAGATAATATTATAGTATTAACAGTGTTCTGTCGTGGAATTTTGTTATTCGTGGGTTACGACCACATATATATATCATGTCAAAATCTGAGTAAATCGTATTAGAAATTCAAAAAAGAAGAAAATATTTGCCATTATTGATTAGAAATATTACAATATTTTTTTAATGATATGATAACCGTCAATATCATCGCTTGAATGCCCCGTACAACTGTGCACATATTTGGATAGGTCTCCATTGGTTTCGTTTTATGTCATCGATAATTATTATTGTTATATTTATATCAAACTCGGATCTCTATTATACACAACATCAAATAAAAAAAAAATGTGTATAAGTTATTTATACTATTGTAGTTACTTACTAAATCAAATATTGTATAGGCTCTACTCTGTACATTTAATATTGTGTTACAATTAAAAACAAATTGAACTTATTCACTAACAACGTTAACTTAACGTAGTATTCAGAATTAAATATCGTCTTATTAGTTAAGTAAGTTAATACTGTAAAAAAAAAAATGAAAAAATGTCGAGTTAGTAAAACTCAAAAAAATTAATACAAACTTGATTTTTAACTATTTAACTCGTCAATGTCATATATGTTGTCTTGTGGCAACTAGCAATGTTTAATTATTGGTTTCAAAAATTGCCAAAAACGCCAACGCGTACAGACTATTGAAATAATCGTCCGCATTAGCTGAGATTGAATATATTATATTTACTATTTAGATTCGGTTTTTCGGTGTGCTATAGATATATTCAGGGTCATCTATTCATCATAAATCAACATTTCGCATAACACGAATTACCATTTACGAGTTATAACAGTTTAAAGTTTAGACAGAGGAGTACGGAAAGGCAATAAACTTTATATCCGATTTAAGACGATACATTTTGAACTTTAAATCTGTTACAACTCATTAAGAGTAAATTTGATATTATAAACTTGTAACAAATTTAAAATACATTTTGTATGTGAATCTGTGTTTAAAAAAATTGAATTTCTATTTGAAATTCATAATTTTACACTTATTAATTAAAAAGGTAAATGTGTTGTGTGAAAAAAAGGCCGATACTGTTTATAGTGCTTACGTGCCTCTGGTTTAGGACAGAAATTGGAAGGTCATTCCTTCCAACTTGGAGTGAACTAAAACAATATGGAGTGATTTCCGATTATTAAGAAAGGAAATCGAAAAACGGCCCAACGCGCTGACTAGATAAAATAATTGCTACAAGAAAGTCGCCATAACGGTTTTGATTGGAACGAGATTTCCGATAAAAAAGCTTTCGAATCGAATTCGCTTGTAGCCCTCCGGGAGAATCGTTGATTCGTGATAAATGGATCGCCCTGTACATATTTAATGTATGTATTAAATAGCTATGCAAAACGGACAATTCAAAAACGCACGCTCGCGTATGTCGTATAATGTCCGATTGATTTTTTAAAATTAATGGTGTATAACTAACGGGATCCGCGGCGGTCCGGGTGTGTCTCTTTGTGTGGTATAATATTCGCCGGTTACTTACAGCGGTTGCGCATGTGAGAATAATATTTGATTTTTTTTTTTTTTTTTTTTATTCGCCGTCCGAGCTATAATTCGGACCCCGCCGCCATACACTGTACGTGTATTATTATAATCGTACATTAAGTATTCAAACTTTTTAATATTTATTTTAATATTATGTATGTTCGTATATATTATTATAATATAATATATATTGCACAATAATATACAACCGTGTTTTTAAATTCGCGGTTGGCCGATTATCGTCGCGGCTTTCCGAAACGAGGATTTTTTTTGAGAAAACAATGTATGTGTGATAAAAAAAGACGGACGTACTTCGCACGTTGGTGTAGCCATTGTTGTTTGTAGGTGGGAAGTTGGGAAGGTAGGATACAGACGAAAATTTAATGTATATCTGTTAGTTAAGATAAACCATTGCTAACGAAAAAACGGAGTTCAGTTAATATAGTGTTGCTTTTGTCAACAATATATATGTATGTCATATTATGACACACATATATTATAACAACATTATTTGTAATCCTTCAATCTTTTTAGACCTAAAGAACCAGTTTTTCCTCATCATCTCGAATATTAATAAGAATTTCAAAAAATTACCTCTTTAAAGAACCACTCAGAGAACATTTCCTTTTAGAAAAGATGCTATACTTGATCATGAGAATAAGTTTTTTGATAGGAAAAGTGTTCACATGAAAAAAAAAAATAATAAATAAATATCATTGTAAAACGAATACATTCCTCGCTCTGCTCAAAATCTAAAAAAAGAAATGGCAACCCATTTTCCATGATATTAATTTTTTTTTTCAGTCACGTTTCAAAATTCTACTAAATAAAAATGAAATGACCAATTTAAACTATATAATTAAATACGGAACATGTTTAATTTTGTTTACCAACTATTCTGATCATTTTAATAACACACTTGATTTATTAACGGACTCGTAGTCTCTATCGAATGAACTAAAGATACAATTATATACCTTGCTATAATATCCAATAATCACATATAGAACAGAAACATGGGCATTCAGGAAAATGAGGGTAGGCAACTGATTATTTTTAAAGAAAAAACTTACGGAAATAATAAATATGAGTAAACAGGTAAATGGAAAATAAGAAAAAAAAAGAACGAGTTAGAGAGACTCATCCGTAAACAGAAAATATTAAATACAAAAATACGATCCAGAGTAGAAGATTGCAGTAGAAAAGTGACGCTTAAATAAGTCAGAATTCACTTTTACGCATGGAAATATGGGAGAGATCCCGGAAAGACATATATGGCTTCGCCTCTGTTTAAGATGGAAAGGTGTGAGGAGGAAATACGTAAAACCGTTAAAAGAGGACTAGACTGATAAGTAAGAGCAGCTGGCAGGGAGAATTGAAGAATATGGTGCTCTACAGAATAGTCGTTTTAGTGGTAGATAACTCCAAGAAGGAAGAATAATAGTTTTTATGCTATTTGGAGTATCTATGTATGTTTTTACTTGAATTTTGGTTGTTTCTGCTTATATTATAGTCTTTCAAGTCATAATAGTGCTTAATTATGCTTAAATTTATGTTTATAACGTTTTCGATAAAAAGCTACAGCAGTTATTCTAAAAAAAAAAATCAAAAAATGCTTTTATAACTTAAAAACTCTAAAAAATGCCCTTTTCAATAAATTGAACGGACTAAAAGGGTCCGACAATCAGCCACACGCACCACCGATATAATACTATCGCTCGATAAGAAAATACTCTGATAAAAATTGCCTTGTTTAATTTAAAACCAGATTACCTGATATTATTAAAAATAAAAATGATTTATATTACATAGTATTATGTTTTTATTTCAATGAAGTCAAATTTTTTAGCCATAATACGATAAATGTATCGAAAATGTCTTCAAATGCGTTAAAAACGTCAAAAACGTCCCGACAATGTCTTATAGTTACAACATGGAGTACTTGAAATACATTTGTAGCTTAGAAAGCATCGTGTAAGAGTAACACATTCCAATAAAAAAAGATTCAAATGCATTGAAATCCGAGTACTACTAATGAATAATCACTATCGAACTGTTTGGCAGTTGTTGCAACCAAATTATCGATATAAGTATTCGGTACCTACTCGAAAACTATTCAGTAATTATTATTTCTATATAGTGTAGTCGAAAAACTATTTGACAGGTTTGTATTTGGTTGTTAGCGTTACCTATTCGTGGGTACACAAGACACGAAACGAGTGTCTTATCAGTGAGTCACGTGCCTTCCAACTTTGTGACAGGGCACCAAGCGCGTTCCTGACTCTTGTGTAGACGGTGTAGACGATGTTGTTATACAAATACGACACGTATTTTTTAATGGGCCGCAGATAATACTATATAGGAGCCTGCAGGAGAACAAGACTGCGGGCTAAGATCTTAGAATACGTAGATTATAGAGTTGTGTACAATTATCGACAAAGATTTACTGTGATTTTATAACGAAAATAATACGATTTTCAATTTGTCATTGGACAATGCGATAGATCGGAGGTTACTCAAAACTATACATCCCTATCGATTCGATTAATCGTTAATGTCAGAATTTACGTAATATACTATTTTTCGGACGAGTTTACGATACGCTCGTTTATTCGGGCAGTTAATATTCTCGGCCAGCAATAATGAACCGATAATCAATAACGTTCGTGTTTAATTACGAATCATCATTTCTCGAATACCGATATTTATACATAAATATATATTTTTTTTTTCTGACAGAAATAAATAATTCAAATCATATAGGTTATAGATTCAAGGTTACCGGCCGGTTAGGTTAGGTTGGGATTCGTTCGCCAACGCCGCCGCGGCCGGCAGCGATTTACGCCCCGACTCTCGATTGTATTATAATAACATGACAGTGAATTCACTTGAAAAACTAGTTACCTAACGAAATATATTGCAATATTATTTTCCTTTAGTGAATGGAGTTTTTTTTTTTTTTTTTTCATTGTTTTCATTTCCTAACGTGTAACATAAAATTCGATAAATTCTTGAATATATTATTATGACGAGCCGATTGGATATATTCTAGTAAAACATGCGCGTAAAAAATGAAAAAAAAATTTAACGAATATAACAATAATATTGGCGAGTGCATCGTCACACTTTTTTTTTATTTGCCACCGGTTTAAAACTGGTCTTCTTGAATGAACGACCCGCAGAGCGATTGAAACGCACGCACGGCAATTGACCTTAAGGTTTAGAAGTATTAAAATATTGTATATATATATATATATATATACAAAAAAAATGTAGCGATAAAAAAAATCACTACACGTCCCATTCATAAATCAATCCGAAATACGCACATTGTCACTTAGCGCACAGCAGTTGTTAGCTTTATTTTGTCCGCATACACATACACACGATCGAAATTTAAGTACAATTATTATGCTATTTAAGGATCAAAAACTGTAAGCATCGAAATCGGGAGATATTGGATGGAAATCAAAATCGATACTCGGAGAGAAAAAATTAATTTTTTTAATAGCCGAGACTGTACTAATTTTTTCGCGGTGAAACTTTTTTTAAATTTTTTAATTTTTGTTAACGTGCGAGTAGATTGCAATAAAAACAATTATTATAATTATTAATAAAAAAATAAAAAATATACATAAAAGGATTTTGTATTATATTATAGTAAACTTTTTGTTATTTTAGATTCTGACCGATTTTGAGTGTGGTTTTTGCTATAAACGTGCTTTTAATATTATTTTTTATTTTGTCGTGAATGTAAAATACGCCTTTCGACAGACATTTTATCCTTCCGATCTTCAACTTCAAAGGTGGTTTCTGATAAAAAAAACTATGTGTGGTTGGTATATTTTAGGATATATGATACATAACAATGAGGGACAACGGGACGGGGGGGGGGGAATAGTTACGCAATATCGATTTCTGTTATTTTATTGATTTCGTTTTTTTTTTTTTTTTTTTGTAATTCAGTAAAAAATAATCTTAGAGACCTAATAGCTTTCACCGAATACTTTTGTCGTCACTTTCTAGTCGAGGTAACATTTTCAAAATATTTCTGAATTTCCTAAGTTATTTAAAACCATTCGCAATATTACAGTTTTTAGAAGATTTTATATGAAAAGTGTTAGGTTAACCTAACTTTACCTTGCCGACTTCCCACCTACAACAGTAGCATTTCCATGGTGCGAAGCGTGTCCAAATTATGTATGCGCATTTCTTGAATCGAAATTTATTTTAAATTTGAGACGAAAAACGGTTTTAGAATTTTGGTGTTTTGCTAATAAGTTTAATAAAGTATCGGCTAACATTATTCGATGGTGATTTTGTTCGTTAAAAATGTCGATTTTGTAGAATTATGTTAATGTTTTTAAACACAGTAACAGTTCATACAGGTATTACAATATGACGTTTACCGTAAAAACATTGAAGGTGCGCACAACATTTGTTCTTCTTATGAACGATCACGCATCCCTGAGGCGGCGGATCTGGTAGTTCAGGACATACTTGCAAGTGACACACCAGATTTCCGGTGACACAAGTACACTTCAAGCAAGGCTGATCTGTTCCGACCAGAGATCCCGGTTCGTAACTCCGTCCTTTGTAATTGCATCCGATCGCGGATGCGATTTCTATGTAAACAAATAAAATTGTATAACTTCAGTGGCATGTTTGAGTGTTCATCTTGGGCTGAAGGACCAATATAATTCACACACATACAAATACGTATATGTTATATATACCTAGGCTGTACTTGAGGAACCAGGGGTCTAAACCCTCTAACTCTATGGATCTAAATAAAAATATAAACATATCAACATCGCCATATTTAACAAGCAAAATAAATTGTTCACACGGTTACTATTTACGTTTAAAATAAGTACTGTTCATAGGTAGGACGCTGCTACGGGTGGAACGTTCAAAAGGTAGAATTCTGTACACTTTAAATAAATTTATTACTGTATGCAACGATAAATCTTTACATACAATTCTGAACGGAATTCAGTTAAACATTTGTAACTAGCAAATAAACTACTATTGTTTTAAACTAATTGTATCATAAATATTAATTTTAAACGCTTATCATAAGGTACTACTTATGGCGAACTTTTTATCGAAAAATCGATTATTTTTTGAAAAGCTAAAAAATTGTATCCCCATAAAACTACTTATATTTTAACTTTATTTTGTTCCAGTTCTCCTTTCATTAAAACATTTTTAAAGAAAATCAAATAAGAACTAGTCTAATGTACCAAACTGGTTAAAATTGTTTATCAAAAACAACTCCTGGTTTGATAATTGGAGCAAGATTTCTGATTAAAAAATTGTTAATAATTTTATTACTATAGCACTTAATTTTTTAATTACCTATTTTTTTGTATACAGTATCTTTTAAAAAAAAATCTCTTGAGGGGGGGGGTATCTATCTATCGCTCCCACAAATACGTCACAGTATTTTTTAGGTATATATATTTACAAGTCTATATATAATAAAGGCTAAACAATGGCTACAGCAAAAATGTCCACAAACCAAAATGGCCAGAGGGAAATATGGTGATGGAAAAAATTTAACATTTTCAAAAAAATATTTAAATTAAATTTGTCTACTTGAGTATTTTTACATTTGACCATTTTTTTCTCTGGTTATTTTTGTGTTTGTCAATTATTACCGACCAGCAGTAGGTAGTTAATACTAGTTATAATTATACTAAGTTAGTGAAAACCTTGTGATAATTTGTTTATATATATATATAATTTTCATACTGCAACTTTTTTTGAAAAAAATACATTCATTGGTACTTAAAAAAAATCAATTACTGCGGTCACCGTACGACGAACAAGAACATATAATAATTTATAAGAATTAATTATAATAATTTAAAAAATAAAAAACCATCCTTAAGAGATTACGGTTTGTACTTATATTATATACTTGCGAAATATGCAAAAATAAAGAATAATATTATGTGCGTTTGCATATATATTTTAGATTTTTAACGCTCGTTTCGAATATGTAATTTTTGTTTAGCGTATATTTAAATGCAAAGGTATTAGCTATTAGTATAATTTACTTTTACGAGGAAAAGTATATTTGATTTTTAAGTGTTTTCACGGAGAGCTATAATAGATATCTCCGAGTATACAGTAAAATGAATGTAAAATTAAATATTTCATCAACATTCCAGTTTTCTAATTCTCGATAAATTTCTGTTGTATGAAATACTCCGATGTTATAATTATCTTTCGGAAATATTGGACCACCACATACACAAATATATAAAACAATTAGAAAACCTTTAGGTACCTACCTAAAGCCCATTGTACGACAGAGTCCCCTATAAGAGGTGAGATGGCAAATTGTGTTGTTACGCCAACGAAATATTTCATTTAGGCCATGAATGTCTACTGTCAAGAAAACTACGAAGACAATTTAAAATACTACCACCCCGACGCAACAGACGAAATCCGCTACCGAAAACCACCGCCGAAGTCGTCGATCGGAACAAGATTATAGTGGTCGAAAAAAAAAAAAGAAAAAAAAAACGCACAACGCAGTAAAACCTGCGACAATACGCGCGATTCTCGTTACGTTCAGAGTCTAAGACCGAGACGCCTGAATTCTATCGCTGTACCGATGATTAATGCTGCGGACCGTCGTCGTTTGAAATATTAAAAAGAAAAGAACCTCGGTAGTAAGACCACGGTACACCGCACTGTACGGAATAACGATATTGTATTAAAATAAACATAGCAAAACGAAAAATATGTTTCCGCGAACGATATTTCACCCGTACAACATTTTTCGAATGTATACATATTATAATACACGTCCATTTTATACCTGTACATATGCACTCGCCTATCTGTAATAATAATAATTCATCATTACCGTCACGTCGAATACACCTGTACGAAATTACGTTATATCATATTGAGCCGCGTGCATGTTTGGGCGCAGGCAACGAAGGAAAAAAAAAAATAACCGGAGAAGCGTCCGACATAACGGTACCCGCACATAATAATATTATACCGCGCACGCTATACCGCGGCTATATAATATTATTTTCATTATTATTATTATTATTATTATACATTTAGGTACCTCTGTTGGCCGAGCGTTTATGCTCGTCGTTATGCTATACAAACACACGCGAGATAGACAAAAAAAAAAAAAAAAAAAAAAACAAACAAAAATACGCGAACGGGCGTACACCGAAATCTTCACAGTTCTTATACGAAGACAATGCGACCGGTGAATTACTGTACGGTTTCGGACGATTTTCACCATCATTCATTGCCGGTCCTTTGATCAAATACATTGGATTCGAAATATTGTGTTTTTTGCACGCGCAACATACGTTCACTATAGTTCGTTCAAAGGTCGAGCGGGGTATGCAGTTATCTGGAGAATTGATTGTGAGACGAAATAACCATTGAGGCCGAATAAACCAACAAATTTAAATGAATAAATCCATGAATTAATTGACAATCTATAACATCGAATATGTTTTAGTTTTAAAATATTTGATGTTTGACACACATCAAATTATAGAATTCTTAACTAATTTGGCAAAATAAACTACAAACAAATTACTTTATTAAAATCGATAAACTATAGTAGAGTGGAATTATTGATTTAATTCGGTTATTAAGCATTCGCAATTTATTTGTATAGACATTTTTTAATTTTTGATTTTCGAGTGGGCGGAGAGGTGTGGGCGTTATAATAGTATAACGGTTGAACGCTTTTTTTTTTTTTTAATCATATTTCGAGGTAATACAAACATTTTATATATATTGTATACAAAATTGTATTTATAAAAAGTTTCACGCGACAATTTTATAAATAAAAATTCAGACAATTGAACACGGTTGATAAAGCCAAAAATCGACAAACAAACAAATGACAGTCTTTCGAATTTCTCGGTTCGACGGTTCGGAAAACTACAAAAACAAAAAAAAAACGTCAGGTTAAAAAAATATATAATTTCAGGTAAACTATAGTCTATAACTAGCGTTTAAATTAAAAATTTTCGCCGCTCATCGGAGTTTTAAAACGCGATTTAACGCATTTATATACCGTACCAAATATAGCGCGTGATGAGACGAGGAACAGTATTTTTAGCGGTAAACATGACTGAACGGACTTTTGAAAGTGTTTCACCGGGTTCTCGGGAGTAAGTCTATAGACTCGATTTCTTTAATATTACTCGTCGATAAAAAAAAAAATTGGTAAAAACCTATAAAATGTTATAATAAATCGTATACATGTAATACGTATATAGGTACTCGAGAGCCGAGAGTTGTTAAATAATACCCGCCTAATTAATATCCGTGCAGACGGGCGGAAGCGCGTTAACAGAGAACAACAGTCTCCGCAGTCCACCTAATAATAATAATACGAATATTTTAATAATATAACTGTCCCGTGAGAACTCGGTTTTATTTACATTTTTAAAATCGTTCACATAGGTAGTCATGTAATAATAAAAAAAAACGGAAAACGGTTTTTTTTTCTAGTTCTTCTATTATCTTCGTATTAACCGTGTGACGTTCAATTTTAAACTATACCTGCGTACATTTTTTATACGCAGTGAATGCGCCCCGAACGATATTAACTGATGCGACGTCGGTTTGATATTCGTTGAACGCATAATAAATGCGGTAAATTATACATAGTGTCCACCTATAATACGCATTAACGTCCGAGTATTTATGCATTAAACGACTTTAGTTTAATGTCCCGGACGGCTTTGAACAAAACAAATGAACAGAAACGTGTATCTCCGTTTCCGCCCCCCGTCCCTACATCATATAGTTGCCCGGAATTTTTCTCTTCTAAAGGATATTTTTTTTTGATCGTCGACTAATAATAACTGTTTTTTTTTTCATCCGCATCTATAATGTTTTAACTATACACAGATAAAGCCTGGATCATACGGTTAAATTATTTTCCAAATATCTGAAACGTGACAAACTTTACAATTTGTTTGAGAAAAAGGTTCAGACTTTCAAATAGGTAATATGTCGAAACAACCATAATTTATAGTTCAGTAATGTTCAAATCGGTCAAATTTAACTGCAGCTGTTTAAACGGCGATCGACGAATAAATCATGTTTAGTTGTACACACTGTGTTATACAACAATAAACAAATGAATCATTTGGTAATCACATATTCGACAAACCCTTCTAGTATTTTAGGAGCGGATCACAAAAAAATTTGAAGTTTGACATACGACAAATATTTGGGAAAATATTTGACCGTGTAAACTCGGCTTAAATCAAAATAAATAAAAAAAGATGGACATAATTCTTCACACGATGAGTAGACCACTGCTGTAGATAAGAAGTTGAAAAGGTGGGACATACAGGGAAATTCAATTTACATCTGTACCCAACGATAAACCATTGCTAACGAAAAACGAAGTTTCTTTTATACGTGTACGTAAATTTTCCCGGTTTTCCCAATCATTACGAAAATCACTTGGAAAATCGAAAAATAACTTTCCTAATGTACCACCCAGATAAAATTTCTTTTTAGAAAATATACTAAACTTGAAAATCGGAACAAGACTTCTAGTAAAAAAGTTGTTTACAGATAAAAAAAAAAAAATTAACATCATTGTAAAATTCGTTCCAAAAGTGCCTTATTATTTTTCTAATTTATTGCATGTTGACCAACTGACGGTGATGGAATGGCGTCTATACGCAACATTTCAAAAGCTATACATTTCAGTCCGACGCGCGACGGTTCAAAATTAACACTGTATACGATATTGCAGATGACGAATAAAAAACCGTAGCTCGCACGATGTCGGTATATATACCTATATATAGATTACAAAAGACATTATATTTTCTCGTTCGGAGCAACCAGCAGCTTTAAGTCGAGTACCCGTACGTGTGTATATATTTATTTATGTATATTATGGCTGTGTCAAAACGCGACAAAAACCCGTAAACACTACTTAAAGTGCTGGTTTGGACACCGAAAACTCTATAACCGAACCCGGTATAATAATTTATTAATATCCATATAATATATATATATACATACAAACAACATAACATATAGGTAGGCATATAATATGGGTACTCTCTGCGGGAACCGAACGGACGCACTCGCGCCACGCGAGGGGTTAGAGTACAGTTACAACGATGCGCGATGTTATCTTTGAATTTCGGAACATCCGAATTAATGTGACGTGTGTTTAGAATCGAAAAAAAAAACTATCCACGTGTACCTATCGTCTGAGACGATGTATACAAAAATATAATATTATTATTATCCACACTACTGATGCTGCTGCTGCTGCTGCTGCTGCAGAGGCTATATTACGATGCTAGTATATAATACGAAGAAAATGATGTGTGTGTGTGTGTGTGAGAGAATATATATTGTGTCGGACTCACGTCTGCCTCCAAGGGGTTTCGTTCGTACCATAGAAGTCGGTTTCCTGCAATTCGTAATTACATCCTTAAGCGGTGTATGTATGTGTGTGTGTACGTATTAACCGTGAGAAAGTTTTAATGCATATAATACGGTCCGGCTATTCGATAGGTATATATAGGTACCCGATAGTATTATTGTATATACCTTTAGGTCCTATAGAGGATGTTGTAGGCGTTCATATATGTATACCTAAAAACTTTTTTATTGTTATTTCAGAACTTCGAAATGAAAAAAAAACCATTCAAAACTATTAATTATTCGGTTTTTATATAATATTTTTTCAATAACTATACGCATAGGTACTTACTGGTCATTAAATTAGAATATGTATTGTAAACCCATCAGCCGAAAATACATAGTTCCCTTTAAGTAAGCACTTGAAATTGAGTATACAAAAATATGGTTTTGTCATTTTTTACGAAAAAATTTAAACATTGTGCTAAACGTCAAATATCGAGTAAAAATTGTGCGGAGATTTCAGCAATGTCTCTTGACATTATCATACAATTTATTACCAACATAGTTACAATTTTATGTAAAAAATAATTAAAAGCTTAAAAAACGACATTTTCTTTTTGTTTCATTATGTTTACCCTTCGAACTGTTCAGAATATACATTAAAATATCATATGTTCAAAATGACTAAACTACTCAAATTCAAAAACCCAGTAGCATGGCTTAAAATTGAACGATTTATCTTAAATTTTGCCAAGCTCATTTTTTTAGATATTGATATTTGATACCCCAAATGGCAGGGGGGAGGGTTGTCAAAAAAAATAAAGGCCTTCCTAATGTCTATAGTGACGGTACGAAATTGTTGCAGGTCTATGAAGCAATTTCAATAAAACGGCAAAATAGATACCTCATACAACCCGAACCCAAGAAAAACAGCATCTCTATAAGGTTATACCAAATGTTCCTGTACTTCAACTTTTTCGTTAACATATTTAATGGTAACCGATGATGACCGATTTGGTCGTGAAATGGCTACTTTATTATAGGATACTCGTAACACGCCACCACTGCATATAAAATGCCTATACGAGTACCTACCTCGTATAATACATAATATGCACTATGCTCGTTATAATACAATATGCATTGTGTATAATATACGAGTGAAATGTGTAGATAATATATATTTTTCCATGTGCGATTATATTATATTAACGTCAAATTTAAAGCGAAGAACGCAAAACGAAACGATGACCCGTGGAAGCTTTTATCACGTTTTTAACGGATCGCATATACGCGGATGTGCGATGTGTGGCGTGTATAGTCTATACCACTATACCTGCATGAAAATGAATAATAATCATGATACCAAATAATAATATGTCATTATGTAGAAACAATTGTTTAGAACCCGCATTTTAAAACATTGATTAACGTACGTTTAGTATAAAAAAATAAATAAAAAGAGTGATATCCATATAATATAATCTACTCGATGATGTTCTATAATATTTACTCATACCCATACAGTATTATTATATTGCCGTCGTCAAATGTCATCGTAACTTTCTAAAGGTGAACAAATTTATCGAAATATAAGTCATCTCGTTAAGTTAAAATTAAAAAATTAACACGTTATACCTTGAAAATTAACTTTAGTTTCCAGAAAAAAAATACAACTCGATCATCTCCAATGCCAGTTAGTTCACGTTAAGTGCTATGGATTTTCATTTAAAATTAACTGTTTTTGCGTATAAGTTCAAGAAAAATACAACATGCAAACTTATCTTAGTTAAGTTAATAAGTTAATTGACTAATGTGACTATCCGAGTTAAAATGTTCAAACACATTTCCTTTGCTAACTATAATTAATGCCTATCATTGCAGAACATACCATCGCCTATTATAGATATACATTATATAATATCTTCCATCAAAAATAAACTCGTAAATCCTACATAAAAACTCATATTATCTTAATATACTCTAACCTTGTCTTGCAAATAACCATATTGGTGTAGCTTTTTAACAGACCTATAATACAACATTCAGCTGGGCCAACGTCAGACTAAAATATAGTCACAATTCGTTTCAGAAAAAATCCAAATTAAAATATTGATCGATCAATCGAAATAACTAGGTATATAAAATTTATAACAGTATACGCAAAAATTTCATTGAAATTATATCATTTTTTAAGGGGTTCAGACCCCTCAAAAGGGTTTATTACCGTAAATTATTGTCCCTTCGTTTATTATCGTTACAGAAGCATTTTCCCTACGCACAGAGTGCCCGATCCCATCCACTCATTTCTACTTTCCCGGAGAGCGATTTTCCACCATGACTTCTGCGTGAGAACCTACTATATGACTTCTCATTGCTCTTATTCATTCTGTCCGCGGGGTTCTCGGAACTCGTCTCGTCTGCAGCACCGCGTTTCAAATCGGCTTCGATTTCGCAGGTTTTCTCGGTATTAAGGTCCGTCCGCCGTTCATGACGATATTGTGCGCTCCTCTCGTTTTAAACGCATATTATTACGTAGTTTATAATAATAATTTATACTCGGCAATGATATGTAATCGCGAAAAAAATACCGGCGGGCGTGCTGCACTTTATAACCCGTGTTGGATATTATTATTATTCTTACTATATCGTCCGCATATAAACCGACGCGTGGCCGTCTGGAGACTTAAACGCGCACGCCTGTATAGGCTACAATATCATTTATACATCGGTGTTTTTAATTGCGCGGCGGTACAATTACAAAAGAAGACGGGTAGACGAAGACGGAAAATCGCATGGGTAAGTATACGCTCACATTCCCGGTGTGTTAATTATTTAAAGTGGACCGTGTACCGCGTTGGTCATTAACTAATTGCCCGACCGCCGCCGTTAACTGCAAAACCGATCGGGGCAATTCTTTTCTTGAGAAAAATGTCGCCGCTGGTCGTTTTTTTTTTTTCTTTTTTATTATTATTCTCATAAAGCGTACGCTCGATACAAAATATAATAATACGATCTTTATCATTACTCGTCTTTTTTTTTCTCGTTCGAAGCTTACGGCCGTACACACACACACACACACACACATAATCTTATTTCCGGCGATGGATTTCCGTTGCTTTTCCGCCGCCGCAGCAGCAGCAACGGTTTCTGATGCAATTGCCGCCGATTTAACGGAAACACCGTACATAATGTACGAGGTAAATAAGTGGAAGGTAAATTTACACGGAAAAGTAAATTCCTATTTTATATATTATTATTATAAAAGTTTACCCCGGACTCGCGTCGCCGCGTATTTACAGATGATCGCGGCGTACCGCGCGCGAAGGTATACATAATAATTATTGTGCTACAGTGTTCGGATTAGATAATTATAAAAAATGATTTAGATAAAAATTGAAATTAAAGACAAATGTACATTTTCTGTGTAACAACACAGAGCAAATACTGACTAGCAAATGTATGGAATGTCTGGATTCAATTAAGGAAAATTAACTCAATATTAAAAGTTCGTTTGAAAAGGTTAGTTTGATTTTCTTTCGTGTTAACTCGAGAGTTCATTGTTCAACCTTGCCCTTATTGTTACGTAGCATGTAATTTTAACTTGTTTACAGTTGGTATATATGTAACTGTCGAGTTTATCCTAATAATATTGATAAGTTACTGAAGAATAAACAAAAATTTTCTAAATTTAAAAACTTAAAATAAACTTGTTTTAACAAAATGCTTATTAACTTGTAACAAAATAAAACAAACAGAAAATTACTTTTTTTTTCATTATTAGTGACGATTTTTGAAATTCTTTTCGATTTTGTAAAATTTAAAATTTATTTAACATTTTAATGACCACCTTATAATGTTAAGTATTTCTAATAGGATAATATTATGTTATGAGATAAAAACGGAACGTTATATGGCACACTGGGGTAGGAGGGTTGAGGGGTGATTGCCCTTTTCGCTCCTCCCACACCTCAGTGACGCGCCTCCTGAATCCAAGGATTCTCCTTACAACGATAGATTTTTGATTTTCGTACTATACGTACGTTGTTTTTTCTTGTTTTTGTTCGCGAAACCCAGTGCGCTCGATTATGTTACAGTTTCAATGAATATTGTTTCCATACAAGATACGTCGTGTGTATTGTGTTTTGTATCTGTATGCGAATTCTGACGGACCCGATGAAAGGGAAATCGCACGACGTAATATTATCGTGTATTATATTCGCGTTGATTGGTCCGATATACAAAAAATTCATGTGACTGGAATACACGATATTCTTGACGAAATGTCAAAACCAATATACTCGTAATAATAGTAAAACAGTCGACTGGAAATATTACGTCAACAACAACAATAAAAAATATACGTACCGTCATTATTATCGTGATAATAAAACATAAATTAATATTGAAATTTCAAATCTATATCGCAGCTATACCTGGCGGACATTATTTTTGCGTCCGTTCGATTCACATCAAAACTGCGTACTCGGGAAACGCCACGTGGAACAATTTGCTCCACCTTGAACGCGTTAATATAAAATTGTATATTTAGATTCTGAACGAAGCGAGAAATTTATTGATTTTACAATGATGTTTATTTATTTTTTATTATTATACTGTGTATAAAAATTATACTAGCAATTTTGCTCCGATTTTCAAGTGTCACTTTTTCTGAAAGCAAATTTTTCTTTAAGAAGGTCATTATTTGGTTTTTCAAACAGTATTTATAATAATTAGGAAAACCTGGGAAAAAACTTGGTAAAATGTATGAACTTTAATTATTTTCAATTTTGTTTTTTTTTTTGTTTTAATTCAGTTTAAAATATTCGTAGAGACTTGAAATTTGAACAGAAACATTACATTTTAAAAACATTTGCGTCGTTTTTGAGTTATTTACAAACATTTTAATTTTGTGAGTTTGTCACGTAATATTTGTGCAATACTCAGTGGATAAAATTATAAAACCAAACAGAAATGCATGAAAACTTAACAAGAGGTTCATTAAAAGTTGTACTCAGTGGTCAACAAGAAAAGTTGAGATAATGTAGTATTTTTTTTTTTTTATATAAGAATTTTAATATCATATTTTAACAAATATCTTATAATCAAACTCCACTCAGAATTTTTTTTCGTTAACAATGATTAATCGTTGTACACAAAAATACATTATATTCCCTTCTATATACTTAAACATTCTCAACTTCTCACCTACAACAGTGGCCCACCCATCGCGCGAAATATGTCCTTTTTTTTGAATCTGCAGTTTATAATATTATGATTAAGGCTCGGGATTTATTGTACTTAAAATCCACAAAAGGCGATTGAAAACGTAAAGAAAGCTCTTAAAATTGTACTTAAAAATGTTTTTAAAAAAGCGAAATCGGTGAAGTGTTTATAATTGCCCTTCTCTAATGGCACTAACTTATTAAATACACTTTTCTAACGCTACATAAATTATTAACTCAGCGTGTTAGAAAATTGTATTTAATAAGTAAAAGTCGTTCAACAGGGGATCTTTTACCATTTGTTTTTAAAATATTTTTTTGAAATGCTTTTTTTCGGGGCTTTTTGACCTTTTTAAGCGCTTTTTTGTAAATTTTAATTGCAATAAATCCCAAACCCTAATTATGACGAATTGACAAATATTTTTCAAAAACTATACATTCGCATTATACACGGTCGTGTTTTGTTTTTTTTTCCTCCCAATTTTATACGTTTTTCCCTGGGTGAGAAATTCACGAAGAACGCGATTTCCCACGTGTGGCAAAATTATCGTCGGACACTTTCCCGCGATAAATACTGCAGACTAGTAAAAAAAAAAAAAAAAAAAAAAAATGATAATAATAAACAAAAAACTACTTAAAATAATCCCTTAGTATAATATACAGTGATTTCGGACCGCCGAAGTATGAAAAATATGAGACATTATCCGCAGCAGTTTACGACCGAGTGCTAGCGATTTTCTTACGGTTACGGCACACTTACTGCCCACCATTTATTAATAGCCCATAACTTGTCTTGAGTACAGGTATTGCGGTACCCGATTGAAATAATACAAAAACTTTTGAATAGAAATTTACAAGTGTAGTAAACCATAGAAATGCGTGTTCAGCACGGTTGCGAACAGTACCGTGGAGAGGGGAGGGGAGGGGGTAGAATAGAACGAATGTCGGTAAAGGCGTATTTTTTTTCGTTTTTTCGGCGGGTAAAAAGCATCCGCGCGTAAAAGAACCCGTCGCAGATTTCGGTATCGACTGAGAATAATAGTGTTTGTTACCGGTGGTGTCGGTGGCGGCGGCGGCGGCGGCGGCGGCGGCGTCAACACCGTCGTCGGCGGATGGCGGCGGCGGCGGCTGCGGTGGTGCCGGTGGTGCGGAGTGATCGGCCACGGCTGCGGCCGCTGCGGGTCGGCCGCCCATGCCGGACGACCGTCTGTCCGTCAGCAGCACCAGGAGCGCGACAATCCACGGACGAACCATCGTACGCTGAATGATGACCATACGACCGCGTGGTCAAGCACAGACTGTTCACGCGCGCGCACCACATAGCGGCCACGCGCCCCGTCCGCCGCACAATACCTCGCTCTTCGCGTGCACACGCAAAACCACGTACGTACGTGTGTGTGTGTGTGTGTGTGTGTGTGTGTGTGTGTGTGT